>CM050165.1:276258329-276263329 GCA_027410445.1 Discoglossus pictus | reverse complement strand
TCATATATAACTCGGTCTATGGGCACTCTTGGGCTCTCTTAAGGGTATTCTACCGACAAAGCTATATATAAGATTCAAAATGCATGTGAATTAATGGTCTATATAGAACGACAAAATCAAATATAATGCAAGACCCAATAGAAAAAAGCGAGAAGAAATAAGTGATCTTACTTTGTTTGAATCGGCCCAGGGCTGGGATGTGACTGCAGTTCGTCCTCCCCACCGTTATCTATTACCAGACTCAATAATAGTAATCCAATTGCGCTATGCGGTTAGTCTGTGCTCAGACCGCCTGAGACTACCTTCAAACAAGGAGTCTCGTGCTCTCCGGCATCCTCATCGCACATTAATGTGGAGTACATAGACTAGTGTGCAAGGATAAAAGAGTTGTGTATCAACGAGTTATAAGGGTAAAGTGTGGCTAATAAAATCTAATGTTTGAAGGTCTAATGTTGTCTGTTGGAACTCCAAATAGTCCTAATTGGTGCCTGACCAGCTGGTTTCGCAAATGTCTGCTTCCTCAGAGGCACCACATCGGAATGGCTAGTTGCTCCATTTGCAACTTTGCGGGCTTTATTTAAAGCACTGCACTCAGCTCCTATTGGCTAGGACTGAGACATGTGATTATAGACTCTTGGACATATTATAATGACGAGTTTAGATCCTAAAGGTCCTTCCAGTGCCTTAAAGAGAACCCTTATTTCTTCTCTCATTCTATTGGGAGGATATTAAATAACTAGTAGGTTTTGTTTCCTTGTACCAAAAAACAATATGTACTATTTTTGATGCATTAATTAGTGCAACTTTATGAGCCTCTTGTACTTCTATTTAATACTATATACTACACTGTGTATAATTGTGGAATTTTAATTTATCACCATCTTTTTATTACACTTATTTCTATATGTATATTTGATTTAGCTTTTGTTATATGGAAAATTATTAATAGTTACAATGAACTGTGTGTGATATTTGAATAATTAATCTCTCACTATTCTTTTTATTGCTATAGATTCTATCTGTATACACTTAGTCCTAATCTGTTTCTATTATAAAGATAGTTATTGATAGTTACCTTCTTTCTATATACAAATTAGTGGAGCTCATTTGTTCCTTTCTCTATATATTGATTGTATTTATTGTTACATTTTCACATCACTTGTATACATATATCTATATATAAGAGTTTACACACATGTATATATACATATGTATGATACCATTCCATATATATAAAATATCCTATTCAAATGAACGGTGAAAAAGAGAAGCCCTCATTCATACCATCGGGTGATTGTGTACCCAGTATATATATCCATTTGCTCTCAAGTTGTAACAGTCTCAATTTTATGTCTCCTCCTCTTGTACTATAATTGACATTGTCTATCACGTGAAATTTGAAACTTTGCAAGCTGTTCTCGTGGCAAGTTTTTATGTGTCTTGATACCGGTGTGTCCAAATTCCTTACAATACTATACGTGTGTTCCAAGATCCTGCGGCGCAGTTGTCTCTCAGTTTTTCGAAACGTAAAGGGTACCACAGTCGCAAACTATCACGTATACTATGTATGTAGATTGACAGTTGTAAAATCTTGTTAATGGGTATTTTTTGTTTGTTTTTGGATGTACAAAGACCTTTTCTGGGTGGATGTATTCGCAGGCTTTACACTTTAAGCACTTGTAAAGACCTTTGGTACGTGCCATATTAAGCCAATTCTGTTTGGGCTGGGTCCTTTTGAACATACTTCGAACTAGTATGTCTCCGATATTTTGTCCTCTCCTATAAGCGACTGCTGTCCTTTTAGGAAGTGTCCTCTGTAAAGCTTCATCGCCACTTATAAGATTCCAATGTCTATGTAGCGGAACCCATCACTGTTTTACCCTGTTTTATGATTATTATGGTTAAAATATGATCCTACAATATGTATGCTGGTTTATGCTCTGCAGAATATTAGCCAGACTTTTGCAGACCTAGGCTAATAGATAATCCTATTACAGAGATTCAAGAGATAAGAAAGTTGTAAAGGATCCTTGCATTTTCCAAAGTGTTTTCATTCTCTGATAAGAACAAAGAAGTGTAATTGAATCAATGTCTGATTGTATCAAAGTTGCCAGGGAGGTGTGACCCCCCTATTGTTCTCTTTATGTGTATTGTGTGTAGCCAAATATGGGCATGTGTATTGCCTGTGGCCAAAGAGATGTATATATAGTTCTGCAATAACAAAATAAAGTCAGTACTCATTTGACTCCCAAATTGTGTGTCGTCCAATATGGGAGGTCGGGGATGGTGAAACTGTAGTGCCTCGTGGGTATTTTATCGTATACCAGCGGAGATTTTGGACTGCGTGTTCCAGCTCCGTTACAGTCTATCTAAAATCTTTCTAATTTCATGACTTTGTGTCCCAAAAGTCATAATACATCTTGTTTGTTCATTTTTCTTATTTTTCTTTTTGTCATATAGGAGTGAATTTCTGTCTTCACACAGTGCTCTTTTATAGGCTGCTTTCAGGCATCTGTTCGGGTATCCTCTGGCTTTAAAGCGCGATCTTAGGAGATTGGCCTGGCTTGTGAATTCTGCAGTATCACTGCAGTTTCTCCTAAGTCTAAGGTATTGGCCTATTGGAATCCCTTTCTTTAGTGGTAAGGGATGCTGGCTTTCCCATCTTAGGAGGCTGTTAGAAGCTGTTTATTTTCTGTGTACTGTTGTACTAATCTCTCCTGCAGGGTTCTTTGTAATTTTAAGGTCCAGAAATTCAATCATGGTTTCTCCAATGACATAAGTAAATTTTAGATTACGGTTGTTGACATTGAGTTTTGAGACAAATTCAATTAGTTCTCTTTTGGTCCCGGTCCAGATTAGTAATATATCATCTATGAACCTAGCCCAGTATAGTATGTGGTCCATAGTGTAAGTCTGTTCCTCCGAGAATACCACCGTTTCTTCCCAGTGGCTCAGAAAAAGATTGGCATAGTTAGGGGCACAGGATGTTCTCATTGCTGTGCCCCTAACTTGTCTGTACCAAGTTCCATCAAAGATGAAGGCATTTTTCGTTAGGACGAATTCTAATAAATCCATGATGAAATTTTTCCATCCTGTTGTCAAATTGCTTTTGTTGTCTAGGAAATATTTGGTGGCCTGCATGCCCAAGTCATGTGGGTTATTGCTATATAGTTGCTCCACGTCTATGCTTACTAGCAAAGACGTGGGCGGCACACTTAAGTGATCCAGTTGTTTCAATACATCAGTTGAGTCTTTTAAATAAGATGGTAAGGTGCTTACTATTTGTTTGAGATTTTGATCAACCAAGACACTAATTCTTTCCGAGATGTTGTTTGTGCCTGAAACAATCGGTCTTCCTGGAGGTGGCCGTTGTTTTTTATGAATCTTGGGCAAAGTGTAAAATGTTGACAAGGTTGGGTTCTTTGGTAATAGGTATTCCAAGTTATACGTTGAAATTATTCCTGTTTCTTCTGCCTTCTTTAGGATGCTTTGTAACTCTTTCCTATATCTAGGCATAGGGTTTGATGGTAATATTTCGTAAGTCTCTCTACTTCTCAGAATATTCTGACACATTTTGAGGTAATCATCTTTCTCCATTATTACTATATTACCACCCTTGTCTGCAGGTTTGATTTCAACGTATGAGTCTCTCAACTCTTTTAATGCTTGTAGTTCTTTCTTTGAGATGTTATGATGTTCCATATTTACAGGTTTTTTCAAAGCTTCAATCTCTCTAGTTACTAGATGTAAGAATAATTTGAGGTTGATGTAATTTTTGAATTCCAGTGTGAAGCGATTTTTATTTTTGCATTTATCTTTAAGAAAGTTAGAGACATGGTCCTGTGGACCTTCTTCATTCAGAAGGTGTACCAAATTCTCCAAGGTTTCCTTGTCATTTATTGTTAGGCCTAGGCCTTCCATCCTATGTTTTTCTTTATCGTGATATAGTTTTCTTAAAGCCAATTTGCGAACAAAAAGGTTGACATCTTTTATATTATTAAATTTGCTTGCATAGCTACTGGGTACATAATTTAATCCTTTTGAAAGAAGTGCTTTCTGAGGCTCTGTGAGCTTAAGTTTAGATAAATTAATAATGTATGATTCTTCTTCTATATTGTTCCTTAACTTTTTTTCACCGTTTCTTTCCATATTATTTGGCTCAGATGTAGATTGGTGGACCATCACAGGACTCCTAGTATCTCTTATGGGGAGTATTTCGGTCATATTTAGGATCGATTCCTGCTCCCCTTTGGTCTGCCTGGGGCTCGTCCTTGTTGTAATGGTCTGTCTGGATTTGGGCCTTGCCCCCTGCCTAAAAAAGCGTCCATTTGTACTTCTTGTAGTCGTGTAGTTGGTACGGACCGACCATAAGTTGGTTCTCTGTGTTCTGATGAAGTATTCCTCTTTTTCCAGACTCTTTGTGGGCCTTCTGTATCTGAATAATCTGATGAGCTTACATCTGTATCCACTCGTTGAGTACAGTGTTTTATAATTTTGTAAGCCGTTTTTGTTTTGGAAGTCTGTCTTATCTCTATGGTACTTTTGCTGTTTCCTCATAGCTAGTTCCTTTTTGTATTTCTCTATTTCTTCATTAATTTTGTTTAGATATTGGTCAAAGTCCCTTGTTTCTTTGAATTTATGCAATTCCTCATGGCACTTTTCTGCCTTTTTAATGATTGGACCCAGGTTGGATTTTTCTCTTTCTATAATCAACTTCATCAGGTCCAAAGAGCATTTGGTGATTATATCTCTCCAATTTTTTAGGAATTCTTCATCTATGAGATGGAATGCTGGTATCAGCCTGATTCTTAGTCCTCTTGGGACAATGTTGTTCTTTATATAATTTTCCAAGCTGGTTATCTCCCATATGGTCCTAATTTCTCCTTTTAAGGCTTTGAGTGCTTCCTGAGACATTATCCGGATATCATTATTAGGGACTGTGTCCTTTGCTACGAATTCTTGTTGGAACAATAGTCGGCTTCCTTTTGTAGTGAGGTTAA
>CM050165.1:275940829-276253329 GCA_027410445.1 Discoglossus pictus | reverse complement strand
TTTATTTATAGAAAGCCAAAAAATAAAAGCAGCTTTACCATTATGGTTATATGCAATTATTGGTTACTGTATATATTAATTTTCTTCTCATCAGATTCTGTTGCTATTTTTGCTCTGTAGATGAATGCACTTAATGTTGGTTCTGTTGAAAGTATTAGCAGTTGCAGCTGCCACATTCATACTTTGCAGTTGGAGACTGAATGCAAAGTATGTTTCTCTTTCCAACCCCAGTAAGTTAATCGCAGAATGGCAAAATGTCAGATTGCACATAAAAGATAATAAATTAGCGGCTGTTTTTTATAGCAATGGTTGGAACTAGATACATTGTATGGTACAGATAAAGCATGTTTTACAAATAATGCAAATGTACTGTTGAGCTCTGGACCAAACTAGGTATTATACTCTAACCTATTTTATTTTGTATTTGTATAAGTTATTTATTTTTTTTAACTCGCCCCTTTTTTAACCTTTTTGAGAAAGGAGTAAGAAGGGCAGGAGATAAGGAACATGGAGTAGAAAAGAAAATGTGATGATTAACATGCAAACTAACAAAATAGGAGGCCGGCATAATGAGTTATTTGTATGTTAAAGGTTTACTGGTAGGGTATACCTTAATGAATAACCTATTTTAAATTATTCAGTGACATTGGTAATCTTTCCTGTATTTGTTATGTAGATTCATGTTGTGAGTATATGAGAATATAAAGCAATACTGTTAGATATATCTAGTATATGCGGCATGTTCAGTGGTTTGAGAAATACAAGCTTCTAGGAGTAATAACGTTCTGTATTTAGTACATCAATGCTATGGCCAGTTTTTGATATTTAGAAAAGAATAGTTACCTGCCATGCCAGGTTGTTGTATATTCTCATAGGAACAGATTCCAGTGGTCAGTACAAAAATGAAATATCAATTAAATGCTAGTCAAGAGGAAGAGTCTTCCCATGTTTAATCCGTGACCTTTTGCACATGATAAAGAAATATAGTGAGAATGTTTGTTTGGAGGCTAGTTAAAACTTCTTCCGGAGGTCACACTTAGTACATTGGCGCTCTTGCTTCAGCTCAGGATAAGGACTGAAGCGCAAATATGCGTAACTCCTTGCTGCTCCACATCTCGCACCAAGCAGCTCTTTTTTTTCTATATGAGAAAACAATTTCTTACCTACAGTCTACAGATCACTGATAACCCCAGTTGGAGACAAGAAAGCCAAACCCGGTCATGTTGTGGTAAGATGATATCCTGCAGAGTAGGTGCAAAGTGATTTTCCTACGATGATGAAAGTTGACACACTCTCTGGAATAAAAATATATCCTTGCAAAATCCATTGTAATTTAGATTTTTTGCTGTTTTAAGCACCCATCCATGTTGGGCCGCTCGGATTACAGTAATGAATTGGTGATCGTGTTTTGCTACGTATTTACCACATTAGTTGCCTTGTTTTCACAATTCTGCAGCTTGATACTGCACTAATTCAGTGGTTGTCTATTTCAGTTTCAGGGGTTGATATTGCATACCTTGGAGTGTAAAGTTGTTATAGTTTTCTTTTGGTTATGACTGTAAAAGACAATTGCAGTTTTTTCAAAGTCAATTTGTGGCTCTTCGGATAGCACTTGTGTAAGGACTCCTGATATTTCCTTTTGCAAAGGCAAAATTACAGTTAGTTTTGCATTGCATTCAGCCATTTGTAAGCTCTTAGACACCCTAAATCTTTAGGGAGGCATCCTTTGTCTTCTAATATTCACTAGATTATCTCATGCAAAGACATATTGGAACACTGCTAAGCCTTTCTATGGAGGAGATGTAATAAGATGTTATCCAATACCCCCTGGATGGTCACAGGCATGTGGCCATCTTAGGCTGCAGCTAAACAGGAAGTCACATTTTCCATTTTTTGTTTTTAACTTATAGTTCTTTTTTTATATATGCAACTGCCTTGTATAATTTGTGGAAGATTGTTTTGAAACTGGGTAGGCTTAGTAAATCAAATGATTCATGATAAAATAGTAAAAATTATATTTTAATATTGACTTGAATTTTTCTGAAAGATTATGTTGCTATAAAACAGCTTTCGGATGTTTCCATTTATGACTGCACCGACAGTAGCAGCAGTTGCAGCAAGGAGCTGCTAGATGGTGCTTCTAATATTCTGCAGTGCTGCCAATTTTTATTTTAAACAAGTTGTAACCCTAACCCATAAACTAACCCTTAACCTAACACTATATCGGCACTGAAATATCAGCAGCGCCATCTAGCAGTTGGTCGTTGCTGCCACTGCTGACGTTGTGGTGGCAAATTTAAAAAAAGGAAAGGACCCAGCTTTCTAGTGTAAGTAGTAGGGTTAATGAATTTAATCATGCCTGGGATAAGAACAAGGCCATCCTGATATAATGGGCAGAGAAGAGTATTTTAGGTTCTTAACTGCCATAAAAATATTTAATATTTACTTTTTTTTTTTTATTTGATTTAAAATTATTAAGATAGCAGATTGCACAAGCTTTCTTGGGGCTCTCTGTGTTGGTAGACCTTCAAGAGGCTGCTCCCTAGAGGTCCTATTGGGTATTTTTCCTGTGCCACAGTAGTCCGTTAAATGGGTCTGAGACGCTCATCCATTCTTTCCCATCAGAGGTACATGTATGAATTTGACAAAAGGTCTCTATTGAGTAACTCAGATGTCCATATACTGGAATTCACTTCCCATTTTGTTAGGAACCTACCACTGAGATGGGAGAAATTAACCTTTGTGCTCCGCCATGGTGGCCTCAGTCGAGGCACTTTAAGCAGAGTATAGTGGCAATGGGACTTTGGGAAATACGCAGAGTATAGAACCTTCCTGATTACGCCTACATTATATGATGTACATTTGAGTGACACGAATAGTGAGGTGCAAGTATTTTACCCTGGTTTCTAATACATCTAGTTATATAAAACTTACTAGGGGATAACACAGACCAACATGAACCGTTAAATAGTGCCTGTAAGTATAAAATAATAAAATAGCCATGCAAATTTTTTTTTAAGTTTATAGACTCAATTAATAAATCAGGATAACATTTCTCATTATCGATTTGGCTTCATTAAGACAAAGAGCAAAAAACAATAAAGTATAGAGGTTTTGATTATTTTTTTAAAGATTCTAATGTCTTAGGGTGGTTAGCCCTGCCGTTCGGTTCAGACAAGTAATTTGTCCGAAATTAGTTGTGTATTTGTAGATTTGTATGGCAGGTTGTGATTCAGAAGTTGCAATTGGCCAGGAATTTTATCTGTTTAAACTAGGAACTTGCCTATGACGGGGAAAAAATTGTAACTCTGGCAATGTGGTTTGCAGGGTTTAACCTGCAAATTTTGTGCTTGGGAATGCCATGTGTCTCTTTCCACCATCTCCCCCCTGTCCCTACCTTCCTTGTGTCTTTCGCCTCTGTGTGTCTGCTGTATGTTTGCGTGGCGTGTGCTGACTGGCGTTGGTTTTATTTTCAAAGTCCTGCGTGCCTGGCGTTGTCAGTGTAAGGGTTCCTGTCTTCGCCGTCTTGTTTTTTCTAAGGGCTGCATATTTGGCTTTGTTCAGCCTAGTTTTCATCCAGTTTAAAACATTTTACTTTTTTTTTTGTCCGTCATTTTTTCCCGTTGCTTAGCCGATTTTCGAAAAACGGCAGATATGGCTCAAATTCATTTGCAACCTCACTCCCAGGCTTCCTGACTCTCCCCTGTGCTGTGTGTGAGTGTTGTTGTTATTATTTTTTGTAATTATTTTGCTTGTTTTTCGGGGTTTTCAAGTTACACGCTTGAACTAAGTTTGGCTGTTAAATTGGCAAACTGTGCCAATGACCGCGAGGAACAAAGTCCTGCATGCTTTAAGTGACTTTGGTGCTCATTGCAGCCGAAGTTGTGTGTGTTTGTCGACGGCTTACTTCGGGAGGCTCGCAGGCAGCGAGGGACGCAAGTCCGTTGCCAACATCGCAAATGTTACGAACATCACAAAGATCCACAACCATATATGTGATGGGCTTGGAACTTCCTGTGCACCATCAAGCAGAATCTTTAAAATTATGTGAAAAAGTGGTTAAGTTTTAGCCTCACAAATATTACGATCTCCCTTCTTGATCACTACCTTGTCCTGGTGAAGTAGCTTGTGTGCTTCATTGAAGTGGTGAGCTATACCATGTAGGATAACCCAAAACGAGCAGGTCATAGCAGAGAGGTCAGACAAATTGTAGTCTGCTTGAGAAGGAACTGGCAATTCACTTCAGTATCTTTGCCAAGAAAACTGTATAGATAAGCACAACCAGAGACATACTGATACGGCACAGGAAGATGAGCCCCCTTTAGGCCACAATGTGCCTGGGAAAGAGCAGAGAGCAAGTACGAGTAGCACCAGATCTAATGAAGTCGTTGGGCCAAAGTTCAGAGGACGCTCTGCTGCGGATGTGTCTGTAGAGAAAAGGAAATTCCGCTACAGCAAATAACAATTCAGCAGGGGAACCTCCAATGTTCGATGACATCTAGTTTGCCTTGTTTCATAGTTCTGACTTGAGATGACAAGATTAAATATTGATATCATGGGAATTGGTGACCTCATATGGACTGGAATGGGATGTTTCCTATCAGACAGCCTCCAGCTTTCCTACTGTGACCAAAACCCCTCTGACTAGGAGAGCTACTCCATTTCTTCTATCAAAGGATGGCCAAAGCAGTGCTCTGTTGCAACCCAATAAATGACAGAATTATGTAAATTTGAATTCAAGGCAAGCCTTTTAACATCACAGTGATATAAGTCTATGCTGAAGAGGCTTAAATTGTCCAATGCTGTGAGCTTACTCAACACCTAGAAATAACACCAAGAAAAGCGGTTACTCTCGTCGTAGGAGATTGAAAAGTAGGGAATCAAGATATACCTGGAATATCTTAATTGTGGCCTTGGAGTACAAAATTAATCTGGTCTGAGATTAATAAAATTCTGTCAAGATAATTCTCTGCTCATAGTAAGCGCCCTCTTCCAACAGCCTCAGAGAAGACTGTACATGTGGACATGTAAAGTCAGTATAGAAATCATATTGACTAAATACTTTGTAGCCAAAGATGGAGGCGCTATAATACAGTTAGCACAAACAAGACCTGCAGCTTGCTGCAAGAAAAAGCTCATGGTCTGCGCTACATGAAGTACAGAATTAAACTGTAAATGTGCAGTGTAGGTGAAGAATACAATCAAGGGACCAGACATGGAAGATAGAATCCTTGAATAACTTTGGACAGAAGTTTGTGGGACTATCCAGAAAACCTCAACAATATCCCCAAAAAGAAAACCAAGATGGCAAACTTTCTTTTTGATGAGGCTGTTTGAGGAAAGAAGACAAAGGTGCTGAAAACTAGAAAAGATTTGTGCAACTGAATGCAGAAATGCAGAGCATAGCAAGAAGAGAAACACATTCTACAATGAGCAATGTAAAGATATAGAAGAAGATCACAAAATGGGGCAAGTCAAGAGATCTCAACGAAAATGGATACTCTCAAAGGAGTTGGTGTGATAAAAAAAACAAAAATTAAAGGGAGTTAAAAGATGCAGATCAGATAAAGAGGTGACATGAATAAGCAGAAGATCTATACAGCACTGATAACATCAATAGTTTGTCCAGTGAGCTGGAACCAGACATTTTGAAGCATAAAGTGAGATGCGTTCTAGGAAGCCTTGCTGATAACAAGGCTGCACGAGTTGATGGAATCCCATCCAAACTGTTCAAAACCCTAGAAGATGCTGTGAAATTGTTGCGTGCATTATGCCAACAAATTTGGAATATTCAACAATGGTCAGAAGACTGAAAAAAGGTCAGTCTTTATACCAGTCCCATTGGCCCATGCCGTCAGCCACACAGAGCCCCAAGGGCAGCAAACACCCGAACAAACATAATTTAATACCCAGCACCTGTCATAAACCATCTACTCTGCCCTTCTGGAATTCAAGATCTATTTGCAACATACGTATCCTCATCCATGACCTATTTATTTCCAATTTATTCAATCTATTTGCTATCCTTGAAACTTCGCTCACTCCATCTGACTCTGTCTCCCTTGCACATGGTGGCTTACACGTCGGTCACACTCCTATACCTGGAAACAAGCAAGGTGGAGGTGTGGGCATGCTACTTTCCTCTTGCCTCTCTTTTCACTGCATACCCTTAGTTCCCTCCCTCCAATTCTCATCTTTTGAAGTACACACTATTCTCCTCTTCTCCCCATATATCTGCGAGTAGCTTTTATCTATCGCCAGCCTGGACCACCGTCTCAATTTCTGGATTTCTTTGCTGCCTGGCTCCCTCGCTTTTTCTTCTCCAAGAAACCTCCAATCATTGTTGGTGATTTCAACATAACCACTGACACCTCCCCCTCCTCAACTGTTTTGGACTTTTTCTTGGACCATAATGGACACTCCATTTTTACCTCATTTTTTACCAATCTCTACACTTTCTCCAGCCTTGTCATCTCCCAACTCTTTCTATCCGACCATCACCTACTAACCTGCAACCACACTTCTTCAATACCTGCCACCAGAACCCGCAGAAACATGCAGGTACTTAACCTACAACTTTCCAATGTGCTACACCGTTTCTCAGCCCCCTCGCCACCCTTGCCTGTCCTGACATTGCCACTTCACAGTACAACATGACTCTAATTTCAACCCTTGACACTCTTGCCCCCATAACCACAAGCAGATGCCCTTGCTCTCACCCACAACCATGTCACACTACACAAACACTTTATATACAGAGGTGCTCCCGTACTGCTAAACGACTATGGAGGAAATCTCTCACTTTAGCAGACTTTCACCACTACAAGTTTATCTTGTGCTCCTAGTTTTCTGTCATGCCAAACACTAAGACTTCTCATTGTATGTATCAAATCTGTTCTCCAACACCACACGTGTGCTTGTTACATTCAACACCATCCTCTGCCCACCCCCATTTTCTGCCCCTTACTGTTTCACAGCTGCAGACTTTGCCAACCACTTATTTTATTTTAAAACAAAATTGAAAACCTCCAAAACCAACTGTCTCCTTAACTTGACTTTTACATGCCCCCCCCCCTCAACAAACCGACAACACCCCGTCTTTTCCCTTCCCCAATTCCTCCCCAACTATCGACTCCTTTGATCCTGTTAACTGAGGGTGAAGTATCTACTTTACGATCAACCTCTCACCTTTAAAACTTGTATAATATGATGCTATTCCATCGCATCTAATCCCTCCCCTCTCCATCACATTTGTCCCAGTTTTCGCACATCTATTCAGCCTTTCCCTAAACACTGGCAAGTTTCCATCATCTTTAAAGCACACCAGAATTGCACCTATTTTTAAGAAACCCTCCTCTGATCCAGCTTCTACATCCAACTATTGCCCTATCTCTCCACTTCTGGCTTCAAAATTGCTTCAGCGACTCCTCTACAATTGCCTTACCTAATTTATTCCCTTCTTGACCCCTTCCAATTTGGCTTCCGTCACCAAAACTCTACAGAAACAGCCCTCGCAAGAGTCACTAATGACTTGATAACCCCCAGTCTCTTTGCATCCATGACACCGCTAACTCTCGGTTCATATCCTACTTAGAAGAACGTATATTTAATGTCTCCTTGGCACCTCACCATCTGTCTGTTGGTGTACTCCAAGGTTAAATACTAGGCCTCCCTCCTCCACTTCTCCATCTATACATCCACGCATGGAACCCTAATACAACCTTTTGTATTTAAGTATCATCTAAATGCAGATGACACTCAATGTACCTTTCTCTTCATCGTCCCATCCTCTACTACAGCTTTTACTCCTCAAATGTCTCTCTTAACAATGCCATTATCACTCCCACCCCACAGACCCGTTGTCTTGGGGTTCTACTTAACCCTGCCCTCTCTTGTCTTCCTCACATCCAATCAATAACAAAATCTTGCCAGTTTCACCCAAAAAACATCTCCAAAATGCATCACTATCTTATACAAGACTACGCTAATATATTTTCTCATCATATCTCGACTCGACTACTGCAGTTCGCTCCTTGCTGGCCTCCCAATCACTCGTCTGTCTCCACTCCAATCCATAATGAATGCCTCTATTAGACCTATCTACCATACTAAACTCTCAGTGTCTACCGCTCCTCTCTCTCAATTTCTCCAGAGTAAAATTTAAAATCATGACCCTAATGTATAAAGCCCTCAACAGTGCACCCTCTTATTTCTCTGCTCTTGTTTAAAAATACTCCCCCCAACCGCCCTCTTTGCTCTGCTAATGACCTTCTTCTTTCCTCTCTCTTATCACCTCCTCTCACTTCCTCTCATTCTGTCCCATCTCTCTGGAACACCTAGCCTCACTCCACTAGACTGTCTTCCTGCCTCAAAACCTTAAAAAAATCACAAAAAATGCATCTGTTTAGAAAACGTATCACCTTCAGCCTTAATGTGCACAACTGCCCACTACACATTATATAACTCCGACACCTCTACTTGCTTGAGCCTATTGCCTTCCCACTGTCCAATTGCATCTATCGCCCTCCTGTATCACTTCTAAACCCTTTAGATTGTAAGTATGACAATTTTGTGTTGGTGCTTTGAAAACCAGCACTATGTCCGTTTGATTTTAAGCTCAAAACAGGGCCCTCCATTCTTAGCAATGTGTTCATTTTGTTTTTTGCGTTGTACTTAAACCCTATACAGTGCTTCAGAATATATTGGCACATTACAAATAAAAGGGAATAATAATGGTTCTCTCTCTATTATCAAGTATATTTCTTGAAAACAGCAAATTGTAGAAATGGTATAACAATGGTGATTTAATAACATTTTCACAATCTTTTGTTTTTTTATGAAGAAAATGCAGCTTTTAAATATTTATTTAGATCTTATATTGCACATTGTAAGCTGTAATTGCCTTGTTTGAGCTGCATGTTTCTTTTTCTTTCTCAGCAAGTTGTGTCCTTTCAAATTAAGATTTTCACTCCTAGTCCTGATCCGGGCAATTGGCATTCTAAGTTTACATTTGTTACAATGGAAATATTGAAATTCAAATTACCACCTTCAAAATCAGATCCCCAGAAACCAAAATAGTTATTCTCACTGCCATATATTTTTGTATAATACGCATTCTGTTGTTGTTCAGTTGTGTCCAGGTGCATCTATAGTTATATTTCTCTTTATGCTTATCCATAAGGCTTTCTTGGCAAAGGTACTTGAGTGGGTTGCCAGTTCCTTCTCCAGTGGACTGTAATTTGTCTGATCTTTCTGCTATGACCTGCCGATCTTTGGTGACCGTACATGGTTTAGCTTATAGCTGTACTGAGGTACACATTCATGCTGTTTGCCACACAATGTTGGGGCTCTTCTTCCCCCCCCCTGCGATGAGTGCCTTTGGATTACATCTGCTTGTGGCTGGCAATAAGAGCCAACCAGCCACTTTTGTGCCTCGCGCTGAGCTCCTATGGCGCTCATCGCGAACCTCTCACCATGCTCTGACCCTTATGTCTGTTTCCCCCTCTCCTTTCCATGTCTCAGTTCCCCTTATTTCCTGCCCCTGTGTCTTTTCCCCCCTCTCTCACCCCTGTCTCTCCCCCCCCCTTCTCACCCCTGTCTCTCTCCCCCCCCCCCCCTCACCCCTGTGTCTCTTCCCCCCCTCACCCCTGTGTCTCTTCCCCCCTCTCGCCCCCGTGTCTCTCTTCCCCTCCCTCTCGCCCCCGTGTCTCTCTTCCCCTCCCTCTCGCCCCCGTGTCTCTCTTCCCCTCCCTCTCGCCCCCGTGTCTCTCTTCCCCTCCCTCTCGCCCCCGTGTCTCTCTTCCCCTCCCTTTCGCCCCCGTGTCTCTCTTCCCCTCCCTCTCGCCCCCGTGTCTCTCTTCCCCTCCCTCTCGCCCCCGTGTCTCTCTTCCCCCTCCCTCTCGCCCCCGTGTCTCTCTTCCCCCTCCCTTTCGCCCCCGTGTCTCTCTTCCCCTCCCTCTCGCCCCCGTGTCTCTCTTCCTCCTCCCTCTCGCCCCCGTGTCTCTCTTCCTCCTCCCTCTCGCCCCCGTGTCTCTCTTCCTCCTCCCTCTCGCCCCCGTGTCTCTCTTCCCCTCCCTCTCGCCCCCGTGTCTCTCTTCCCCTCCCTCTCGCCCCCGTGTCTCTCTTCCTCCTCCCTCTCGCCCCCGTGTCTCTCTTCCTCCTCCCTCTCGCCCCCGTGTCTCTCTTCCTCCTCCCTCTCGCCCCCGTGTCTCTCTTCCTCCTCCCTCTCGCCCCCGTGTCTCTCTTCCTCCTCCCTCTCGCCCCCGTGTCTCTCTTCCCCTCCCTCTCGCCCCCGTGTCTCTCTTCCCCCTCCCTCTCGCCCCCGTGTCTCTCTTCCCCCTCCCTCTCGCCCCCGTGTCTCTCTTCCCCCTCCCTCTCGCCCCCGTGTCTCTCTTCCCCCCTCCCTCTCGCCCCCGTGTCTCTCTTCCCCCTCCCTCTCGCCCCCGTGTCTCTCTTCCCCCTCCCTCTCGCCCCCGTGTCTCTCTTCCCCCTCCCTCTCGCCCCCGTGTCTCTCTTCCCCCTCCCTCTCGCCCCCGTGTCTCTCTTCCCCCTCCCTCTCGCCCCCGTGTCTCTCTTCCCCCTCCCTCTCGCCCCCGTGTCTCTCTTCCCCCTCCCTCTCGCCCCCGTGTCTCTCTTCCCCCTCCCTCTCGCCCCCCTGTCTCTCTTCCCCCTCCCTCTCGCCCCCGTGTCTCTCTTCCCCCTCCCTCTCGCCCCCGTGTCTCTCTTCCCCCTCCCTCTCGCCCCCGTGTCTCTCTTCCCCCTCCCTCTCGCCCCCGTGTCTCTCTTCCCCCTCCCTCTCGCCCCCGTGTCTCTCTTCCCCCTCCCTCTCGCCCCCGTGTCTCTCTTCCCCCTCCCTCTCGCCCCCGTGTCTCTCTTCCCCCTCCCTCTCGCCCCCGTGTCTCTCTTCCCCCTCCCTCTCGCCCCCGTGTCTCTCTTCCCTCTCCCTCTCGCCCCCGTGTCTCTCTTCCCCCTCCCTCTCGCCCCCGTGTCTCTCTTCCCCCTCCCTCTCGCCCCCGTGTCTCTCTTCCCCCTCCCTCTCGCCCCCGTGTCTCTCTTCCCCCTCCCTCTCGCCCCCGTGTCTCTCTTCCCCCTCCCTCTCGCCCCCGTGTCTCTCTTCCCCCTCCCTCTCGCCCCCGTGTCTCTCTTCCCCCTCCCTCTCGCCCCCGTGTCTCTCTTCCCCCTCCCTCTCGCCCCCGTGTCTCTCTTCCCCCTCCCTCTCGCCCCCGTGTCTCTCTTCCCCCTCCCTCTCGCCCCCGTGTCTCTCTTCCCCCTCCCTCTCGCCCCCCGTGTCTCTCTTCCCCCTCCCTCTCGCCCCCGTGTCTCTCTTCCCCCTCCCTCTCGCCCCCGTGTCTCTCTTCCCCCTCCCTCTCGCCCCCGTGTCTCTCTTCCCCCTCCCTCTCGCCCCCGTGTCTCTCTTCCCCCTCCCTCTCGCCCCCGTGTCTCTCTTCCCCCCTCCCTCTCGCCCCCGTGTCTCTCTTCCCCCTCCCTCTCGCCCCCCGTGTCTCTCTTCCCCCCTCCCTCTCGCCCCCCGTGTCTCTCTTCCCCCTCCCTCTCGCCCCCCGTGTCTCTCTTCCCCCTCCCTCTCGCCCCCGTGTCTCTCTTTCCCCCTCCCTCTCGCCCCCGTGTCTCTCTTCCCCCTCCCTCTCGCCCCCGTGTCTCTCTTCCCCCTCCCTCTCGCCCCCGTGTCTCTCTTCCCCCTCCCTCTCGCCCCCCGTGTCTCTCTTCCCCCTCCCTCTCGCCCCCGTGTCTCTCTTCCCCCTCCCTCTCGCCCCCGTGTCTCTCTTCCCCCTCCCTCTCGCCCCCGTGTCTCTCTTCCCCCTCCCTCTCGCCCCCGTGTCTCTCTTCCCCCCTCCCTCTCGCCCCCGTGTCTCTCTTCCCCCTCCCTCTCGCCCCCGTGTCTCTCTTCCCCCTCCCTCTCGCCCCCGTGTCTCTCTTCCCCCTCCCTCTCGCCCCCCGTGTCTCTCTTCCCCCTCCCTCTCGCCCCCGTGTCTCTCTTCCCCCTCCCTCTCGCCCCCGTGTCTCTCTTCCCCCTCCCTCTCGCCCCCGTGTCTCTCTTCCCCCTCCCTCTCGCCCCCGTGTCTCTCTTCCCCCCTCCCTCTCGCCCCCGTGTCTCTCTTCCCCCTCCCCTCTCGCCCCCGTGTCTCTCTTCCCCCTCCCTCTCGCCCCCGTGTCTCTCTTCCCCCTCCCTCTCGCCCCCGTGTCTCTCTTCCCCCTCCCTCTCGCCCCCGTGTCTCTCTTCCCCCTCCCTCTCGCCCCCGTGTCTCTCTTCCCCCTCCCTCTCGCCCCCGTGTCTCTCTTCCCCCTCCCTCTCGCCCCCGTGTCTCTCTTCCCCCTCCCTCTCGCCCCTGTGTCTCTCTTCCCCCTCCCTCTCGCCCCCGTGTCTCTCTTCCCCCTCCCTCTCGCCCCCGTGTCTCTCTTCCCCCTCCCTCTCGCCCCCGTGTCTCTCTTTTCCCCCTCCCTCTCGCCCCCGTGTCTCTCTCTTCCCCCTCCCTCTCGCCCCCGTGTCTCTCTTTTCCCCCTCCCTCTCGCCCCCGTGTCTCTCTCTTCCCCCTCCCTCTCGCCCCCGTGTCTCTCTTTTCCCCCCTCCCTCTCGCCCCCAGTGTCTCTCTCTTCCCCCCTCCCTCTCGCCCCCGTGTCTCTCTCTTCCCCCTCCCTCTCGCCCCCGTGTCTCTCTCTTCCCCCTCCCTCTCGCCCCCGTGTCTCTCTCTTCCCCCTCCCTCTCGCCCCCCGTGTCTCTCTCTTCCCCCTCCCTCTCGCCCCCGTGTCTCTCTTCCCCCTCCCTCTCGCCCCCGTGTCTCTCTCTTCCCCCTCCCTCTCGCCCCCGTGTCTCTCTTTTCCCCCTCCCTCTCGCCCCCGTGTCTCTCTTTTCCCCCTCCCTCTCGCCCCCGTGTCTCTCTTTTCCCCCTCCCTCTCGCCCCCGTGTCTCTCTTCCCCCTCCCTCTCGCCCCCGTGTCTCTCTTCCCCCTCCCTCTCGCCCCCGTGTCTCTCTTCCCCCTCCCTCTCGCCCCCGTGTCTCTCTTCCCCCCTCCCTCTCGCCCCCGTGTCTCTCTTCCCCCTCCCTCTCGCCCCCGTGTCTCTCTTCCCCCTCCCTCTCGCCCCCGTGTCTCTCTTCCCCCTCCCTCTCGCCCCCGTGTCTCTCTTCCCCCCTCCCTCTCGCCCCCGTGTCTCTCTTCCCCCTCCCTCTCGCCCCCGTGTCTCTCTTCCCCCTCCCTCTCGCCCCCGTGTCTCTCTTCCCCCTCCCTCTCGCCCCCGTGTCTCTCTTCCCCCTCCCTCTCGCCCCCGTGTCTCTCTTCCCCCTCCCTCTCGCCCCCGTGTCTCTCTTCCCCCTCCCTCTCGCCCCCGTGTCTCTCTTCCCCCTCCCTCTCGCCCCCGTGTCTCTCTTCCCCCTCCCTCTCGCCCCCGTGTCTCTCTTCCCCCTCCCTCTCGCCCCCGTGTCTCTCTTCCCCCTCCCTCTCGCCCCCGTGTCTCTCTTCCCCCTCCCTCTCGCCCCCGTGTCTCTCTTCCCCCTCCCTCTCGCCCCCGTGTCTCTCTTCCCCCTCCCTCTCGCCCCCGTGTCTCTCTTCCCCCTCCCTCTCGCCCCCGTGTCTCTCTTCCCCCTCCCTCTCGCCCCCGTGTCTCTCTTCCCCCTCCCTCTCGCCCCCCGTGTCTCTCTTCCCCCTCCCTCTCGCCCCCGTGTCTCTCTTCCCCCTCCCTCTCGCCCCCGTGTCTCTCTTCCCCCTCCCTCTCGCCCCCGTGTCTCTCTTCCCCCTCCCTCGCGCCCCCGTGTCTCTCTTCCCCCTCCCTCTCGCCCCCGTGTCTCTCTTCCCCCTCCCTCTCGCCCCCCGTGTCTCTCTTCCCCCTCCCTCTCGCCCCCGTGTCTCTCTTCCCCCTCCCTCTCGCCCCCGTGTCTCTCTTCCCCCTCCCTCTCGCCCCCGTGTCTCTCTTCCCCCTCCCTCTCGCCCCCGTGTCTCTCTTCCCCCTCCCTCTCGCCCCCGTGTCTCTCTTCCCCCTCCCTCTCGCCCCCGTGTCTCTCTTCCCCCTCCCTCTCGCCCCCGTGTCTCTCTTCCCCCTCCCTCTCGCCCCCGTGTCTCTCTTCCCCCTCCCTCTCGCCCCCGTGTCTCTCTTCCCCCTCCCTCTCGCCCCCGTGTCTCTCTTCCCCCTCCCTCTCGCCCCCGTGTCTCTCTGCTCAAGACTTGCATGCCTCGCTATGAGCGCCATTGCTTTTATTTTCAAAGTCTTGCGTGCCTTTTGATCGGCTAAGTGTTACAGGCTTCGGCCTAGTTTTGAGCCTTTTTGAAAACATTTAAGTCTTTACAGCCCCTATTTTTTTCTTCGCTTAGCCGATTTTCGATCTCTGGAAAAACTCCAATTAAGCCTCAAATTCGCTTGCACCCTCACTCACAGACTCCCTGCCTCTCCCCCTGTGCTGTGTTTGTGAGGTTGTAAGTTATTTTTTTTAATTAATTGTCAGTCTTCCGAGTTACGGGCTTGAAAAAAATATTGGCTGTTTAAAGCCGTAATTTTTTCAAAGTTTTACGGGCCTCCTACGGGTTTCGGCGCTGGTTGCAGGCATTGCCATGAGCGCCTTCAATACGTTTTTAATCTTTCATCGGTGGAGCGTCTTCGGGCGAATAACCACTATGACGGATCAGATGACCCTTAGAGGGACCCTTAAAGGCCACAATGGCTTGCACAAAGTCTTGAGGGCCTCGCGCGCATCTTGGGCCTGGCAATGAGCGCATTTGGCGCTCATTGCCTTTTTCAAAGTCTTGCGGGCCTTGCGATGAGCGCCTTCTGCGCTCATTGCAGCAAAGTCCAAGGCACTCTTAAGTAGTTTTCGCCAACACCTTAGTTCAAAGGCGTCAATTCTACGGCACTCTTCTATTCAGTATAGAGGTAATAGCTCTGGTGTAGATACTGCAGCAGCCGATGATGCGCTTATTATTTTTTTATGATCTATTGTAACCACTGATAAAACTGAGTATTTGGCCCCAATGTTTGTCTTTCAACCTCCTAGAAAAAATGTAAGCTAATTTAAGAATGGAATGGCAACACTCTTTTTGCTGATATTAAGGATTTGGTCTTTCTCAAGTGGGATAAGACTAAAAAAAAATCTTTATTCAGGGCCACATCTTTATCCCCAAATCCATAAACTCACTCTGAAAGAAGCTATCCAAATGTATGTGACTAAAGTTGCTTTGGGATTTAAAGGGACATATAAAGTTAGTGTTTTTAATACTAAAATAATCTGCTTTATTTGCATATGTAAACACCTTTTCATTAACAAGTGCTGCCCAAAACACAAAGGTCCATTTCTTTTTTTTTCTTATCTAGAGAATCTAAATAGTTCAGTTTGGAGCAGAAATGTCTTATAGGCATATCTAAGTTTCCTGGATTATGAATTCATCTGGTAGAAGAGAATCAGTAGTGCATGCAAACATGTTTTTGCATGAAAAAATACAAAAATAAACATTTACAAACTCGCCCTGATATTTGCTAAATCTTTTTGAGTTTGTAAGCTGCAGCTTTTGTTGACACCCATGAAAAAAATCCCTGCTAAGAGAAGCATAAAATTCATAATTTGTTTTTGCCAATCAGGTTAAAGTAGAGGTTAACTGAAACATTTGTATTAAACTATTGGGTTTCCTGTGTTGCAAAGCAGCCTGGGATATGTAGTCAATCTCTCTCTCTGTCTCTCTCTCACATTCTGTGCATGTCTCTCTGTGTGTGTGTGTGTGTCTCTTTCTTTCTCTCTGTCTCTCTATATCTTGCATTAATTGCAATGATAGATATTTGGTATGCAAGTTATTGTGATTTGAACGTTAATATTAAAAGTAGCTATATATGTGATGTGTATTTGAATTCATATAAAATATGAAATTATATTTACCAAACACCTATAGTTTTTCTTGTTACTGCACCTCCATAAATACATGTTTAAGCGATCTTGGTACTACCATGACACACACATTTGACAAACATTTGGACGTATTGCTTCTGCTGTAAATCTGTTTATATAAAATCATTCTCTTGCACATATCCCAGGCTTTCTTAAATGCACTTGGTCTTATCGCTGCCATTTCAGCTGGAATGCTGTTCCACAGATTTGGCACTTGTTGTTTTTTTTTTTGTTTTTTTTATTTAGTGTTTGACTTTAAGCCAAATCATTTGAATATTTAGGGATGATTTGCACAATGTGAGATGCGCATATGAAAGCATGTGTGTAATACAGTACAATAGTGATCTGTTGTTAGAATCTCTTTAAAAAAAATACACTTAAATCTTCTTTCTTTATTTTTTTTATTTTTTTCTTGTGTTATGTCTTAAGCGCCACCTGGCCAGATGGAGTACGTCGTCTTGCAAAATCATACTTGAAGAATCCAATGATGGTGTATGTTGGCACACTAGACTTAGCCGTAAGTTGCTGTTTTTTCTTTTCTTTTTTTAAAACTTTAATTTTATTTTTGTTTTTCACTCATGTTTTGAAAGGCACTATTAATACGAAAAGATTATGATATGAAGAAAATGTTATATCAATTTTTATAACTCATTTTATATATTTTTAAATGTGTTTAATATATATAAAATCTGAATATTGCAGTATACAGTGATACCTTTTTCATTGGACAAACATTTTAGTTAGCGACAAGCTTTCGAAAGTTGACCTCTCTTTTTTTTTTAAGTCAGAAGCAATACTGATTAAGGTTTACCATGAGCAATGGAAGATACAGAGCAGGAATTCTACGTAATAAGCACCCATGTGTGACAGAAGACAGGTGTCATGACCCCCATGGAATCATGGACTTCTGACTCTACCCTTCAGAGATTCTAAGAGGTTTTACTATGAACAAAATAGCACAAATCAACATAACTCCACAAGTGACAAAGCCCTGATGGTATGTCCTGTGTCCTTAAGATCCATTTCCATCAGGCTATTTGAGCTTAGTAGCTCTGTGCCAATTTTCCATTCAAGGAACAGTTATTTTGTGTGCGTGATGTGTTTTCAGGTATAACTTATGCCTTTGGGCTAATAAAAAGATTTTGCGGTTAGTACCGGGTTATAGTACTTGCCAGATTTTAACTTGGTTTTAGAGGTAGATTTATGCTCCATAGACTTCTATGGGAGATGCATGAACCTGATTAAGTCACCAAGTATAATTTACAAGACTGTCAAAACAAGGTCATGTGTTGTCAAATGCTCTGCAAATTGTATCTCTTTGGTCATTTGTCATGTGCTTAACTACAAATTAAAAACTAATTGACCTTAGCTATTGTTCATGACCTCCATGCAATCTAACAGGAAGCTTGAATTCCTACAATTTTTATGGAAGTCCTGGTCAGCCATGAAAAGTGAATACACTCAAAGGACCGCCTCCACTCCCCTAGCTGACTGCCCTCATAACGTTATCTCTATCCAAGGGCAACTCAACAAGCCTTACCACTATTCCTTCCCTGCTCAGGAGGTACCCCAACCCACTAATTAGTCCCATTACTCTCCATTGGGTCCCCATATAGCGGGACGCCTTTCCCTGATCATACTTGCACCTCCCAAAGGAAGTGGCCCATTGATGATTGGTGCAGTATAAAAAAGTATAAATATATTGCCTGGTTTATGCTATAGTTGGGACACACATGCTTGGTGTGTTTCATTTAGAGGGAACATGATTTTTTTTTTTTTCACCAAAAATCTATTTCTACAACTTGTTCTGAACCTGTGCAACTTGGCCCTGAAACCGCAGCTTGGTCTGGAGAATTGGCAACTTGTCCTAGCCTCCAGTTATACTGTCCTGTGAGTGGTGATAAGAAACCTATACAACCTGCGGGTAGGATTGGTCTCTTTGGCCTTATGAGCCCCAACAAAGAGCAGGTTGTGGCAACAGACATCATCATAAATAAAGTACTTGTGGTTCTATTTAAATATTTTTGTAAGAAAGATTTACATGCACTGAATACACCTGCAATTGCTTTTAAAAGTGTTGCTGAGACCTGTCAAAAGCAGTTAGTACAGTACTAGATATTATTATTTTTTTAAAAGCCTGTAAGATAGATTCATTTTTAATACAAACATTCTCAAGAGCCCCTATGTTGAATTTAAAAATATAATTAATTTTAAAGATGTTTGAGTTTGAATACATCTGGAAACATCAACTCTTGGCAATAATACACCTCCACATAACATATCAACTGCAATGGTAAAATAGATCCTAGTGCTCACGAGGTTATTACAAATCTGGAAACCAACATGGCCTACAACACATTCCAAACAATGGTCATCAACCACATTACTCCTGACCACATCACAGTACTGAGAGCCATCATATATGCCACATTCATGGGATGTTATCTCATCTACACAATAACTCTGGGTGTTGTACACAGGGGTGTAAAAATGTCATCATGGGAAGCCGAAGGCTGTAAAAAGAGGATTGATTTTTCACACCCTGTGGTTAAATGTAAGCCGGTAATCCATACTGGAGTTTAACACAACAGGCCATGCACTGGATTGTGTTGGGGAGCACGTAGATGACAGAGTTTTATAGGCATGTGTAAACACTTGGTCATAACATTAGTTACTAATTAATGTAAGATTGATTACTGAAATATTTTTCCATGTCAAATGCATGAAAACATAGGTGTTATCATCAACCATTATTATTTTATATAAATCAGTCATGCGGTTATCCATATGTTATATCTTCATGCAAATAATGTCTGAAAATATAATTTATGCACATCCACTACAATTTTATCCTGAAAGATTATCAGGATACACAAATCATATCAAGGTATATAGAAGTTTCCCTGTTAAGGTTTTTCTAATCTAACACATAAAGCTGCATTGCAATACATTGCAGTGATTAATTATGTACATGCCACAGTTTTACTTTATATATTTTTTTAATTTAAAAAGTGGTTTCCACATGCCCAGAGGTGACCACATACTAAACTAAACACTATACTAAACTTCCAACAAGTAGCAGCACAATGCAGATATCTTTAGCAGTTGCATCATTCAAGGGAGGAGAAAGGGAAAACAGACTACAAATCCCATGATGCGTTAGGGACTGGATTTCCATACTGCCATCTTTAAGCTGCCTCTGATCAGCATAAAATTCACAATTTGTTTTGAAATATCCTGAAAAATCAAGTTAAATTTGCTACAACAAACTGACAGAAATCTAATGAAATTATGCAAACTCCAGAATAAGTTTATTTTTAGGATTTTTCATGTAAAATAAAAAGGTTTACATTTTAGTTAAAAGCAATAAGAAGATTCATAGATTATGAATGCATCTGATAGAAGAATCAATAGTTTATGGAACATATGTTTGTCCCAAATCCGTAAACATTAGAAACACACTGACACATGGATTACAGTATAATAGTAAGAGTTTATTAAATACACAGAGCACAGGTATGAATGTCGCTGACTGTGCAAAAATCTAATTTGTGTGTTGAGTGACGCAAGCAAACAAGAAGCTTTTCTTTTTTTTTACTGTAAGGGCTAAAGGTAATTTTGTATTATAATGATGCGTAGCATCTACTAGTGTCACATGTGGCCATTATGCCACAGTAACAAAAATAATTAGATAAATATAAATCTCATCATGCATCACTTCATATAATATAATTAACCAGTAATATGGTTAGCACTTACATGGTCTCTTCATCTGTTCTATGAAACAGGAATTAATTTGTGGGTTATGTAATCCAGTTCAATTTCACACATACTAAATTTTCCCTCGTCATATTGTTAGTGTGGTAATTTTCTGAATCTCATCAAAATGGCAATCTTCAGTAACCATTAGTGAAGTGTTAACCAATACCCATATTTGTCCACAGAGAAGAGTATTATGGACGATGATGGTGGGTAGCTACTAAATATCTTTGTCACATAGGCTCTATTCTTTGGACAGGCTTGAGTAGGTTTACATTTTGACCAATACATTTTCACTGACTGTTTTTGAGAAGGTAAAAATAAGATGCAGCTCCTATCTCTGCTTCTTCTAAGTACATGGTGCCCAATCCTGTACCTCCACACCCTCTCCTATGCCTTGGTGTATATGCAGGAGGAGGCATTGCCGGTGGAGACATGGTAACTTGATGAAGAGGCATGAATGGAGATGAGGCCAGGCTGCTGATGGGTTGGAGCCCATTTTGGGTTGGATAAGGTGGTGCATGCCACCAGTGCTCTCCGTTTAATGTCAATGTTGAGTTGGATGAACATACTTTTTTTCTGGACCACCTGTAACAGCCTGACCATGAGCTTTCCATCTGGACATTGTGCTTCCTCCTGTTCCTATTCGTGCTCGTGCAGGCCACCGTGGCTGCTGAGACGAGATGACGTGCAGGAGACTCCCCATCATATCCTTCTGCCTCTGTGGATATGCCAGCATCTCCTCCAACATAGCTTCCAATGGTGGCTGTGAGGATCGGGCTGGGGACAGCTAGTTGAGGAGGCTGTGGTACTGGCACGGTGGGCAGGTGCTGGCAGTTCTGGAGTGTGTGATGTTATCTGTGCCCATACGGTGGAAGGAGGTGGTGGAGGAGGATCTGGCTTCCATGCCGGTGGGTCTGCCCAATAGGAGAGCCTAGGTGAGATTAATTCTGGGGAAGAAGGGGGCCAGTGGGGTTGCAAAGGATCCGGCAATTGTCCCCAATGACAACATAGGCCATCCTTTTTGTATGCCGGGCCCTCATAAGATGGTTCCTGGTATTCTTGCTGCTCCTCGTTCCACAGATCCTGTTCGGTGGGTGCTTAATCCAGTTCCTCATATTCCTTGGCTGCTGCTCCCACCTTAGTCTCCATGGATGCATCGGACCTCCTGGGTGCTGAAATAAGAACAATAGTATATGAGGTAATAACATTTGATAATCATTTGATCTCTGTGTGTTCCTGGATGGTTCAGTTAATTTCCATTGGGAGGAGTTTGTATTTGCAACGAATGATTGTTGATGCATATTATGATCTTTGTTTGTACGGACTCATATCAAACCAATAAGTCCTGCTGGGGTCTTCCATGCATTTCATGAAGACACATTCTCTGCTGAACTTGCTGTGCAGTTTGCCATTCTTACCAGTCTGTGACCATCTCCTTCAGCAATAGTAACATGCTGGTGAGACAGGTTTTATTAGGCTAGGAGACTACACTGCACATCCAGACCTACGGAATTTGTCTGCATATGCTGCAGTTGACACACCCATACATGGACTATAAAAAAAAAAGTGTTATCCCATCTAATTTAAATACAATTAAAGTGAATAAACAAGTATTTTTTACATGTAGGTATAATATATCTGTAGTCGAATCCAGGAAGCTTACATAGCCCTTTCATTGGTGGGCAGAATTTTGATTGGATATGTGTTTTCCATATGTGGGTATGTGAGTGGATTATAGTGTTTGAGATTAACCTGGCATGGTGCTTTGATCATGTTTGTCCCTCAGCCCAGGAAGTCCTACACTGGTCGCTGGGGCGATGCAGTCCTTCCACATAGTCTACCACTCAAAGGGCATAGTCACTGGGGAGCCATCACCCATAGCTCTTTCTGCTCTGTCCTCCCCTGTCATCTTACAATTGACCCTACACTCGCAGTCATCGTATCTGTGCTTCACATCCCTGACAGGTAATTCTAGGGCAGCAACTTAAATTGCTACCTCGTTCCAGCACTCTGCCCTCTGGCCAGTTCTTACAACCCTACATCTGTGTAGCATGTTGGCATGGTCATGGATCGCACGGAGGAGGACCATTAACTCCTTGGGCACACAGGGTCTCTACCAGATGACTGGAGAAAAATATAGGTATCACCTCTGCCTAAGAAGGGAGCAAGAGCAAATCCAGGGAATTATAGACCAGTGAGTCTCACTTCGGTAGTGGGATAGCTTTTAGAAGGGTTAATAAGGGATAATATACAGGAATATGCCTATTCAAACAGGATTAGAAGTAGGAGCCAACATGGATTTATGAAGGATAGGTCATGTCAAACAAATCTAATTTGTTTCTATGAGGAGGTTAGTAGGAACTTGGATCAAGGCAACTCAGTGGATGTAGTCTATTTGGATTTTGCAAAGGCTTTTGATACAGTGCTACATGGGAGACTATTTAGCAAACTAAGGGATACAGGAATTGCCATAAATAATTGCTTATGGGTTGAGAGCTGGCTAAAAGACAGGAAGCAAAGGGTTGTTGTAAATGGAACATACTCTGATTGGACTAATGTGGTAAGTGGGGTTCCTCAGGGCTCAGTATTAGGTCCCCTCCTTTTTAACATATTTATGAATGACTTGGAAGTGGGATTGGAATGTGGTGTCTCCATTTTTGCTGATGACACAAAGTTGTGCAAGGTAATTAAATCCGGGATGTAAATCGAGGTAATTGAAATCAAAGGGATTTGCATAAATTAGAGGAATGAGCATCTAAGTGGCAGATGAGATTTAATATGAATAAATGTAAAGTTATGCATTTGGGAAGGAAAAATAGCCATGCAATTTATAATCTTAATGGAGCAAATCTAGATGTATCAGATATTGAAAGGGATTTGGCAGTGCTTGTGGACAATCACCTAGGTAACAGTGCTCAAAGCCAAGCAGCAGCTGCAAAGGCAAGTAAAATATTAGCATGTATTAAGAAGGGTATAGAAGCAAGGGAAGCAAATATAATTCTCCCACTAAACAAATCCCTAGTACACCCTCATTTGGAATATGGAGTACAATTTTGGGCACCACTACATAAAAAGGACATTTTAGCGCTGGAAAATGTACAGAGAAGGGCAACAAAGCCAATAAAGGGAATGGAGGGGCTAAGTTATGAAGAAAGACAAACGAAATTAAACTTATTTATTAAGGCGTCTAAGAGGGGATATGATTACCTTATATAAATATACCTAGGGTTAATACAAGGTTTTTTCAAGGGAACTTTTTGTGCCAAGAGGTTTTCAACCGGCAAGGGAACCTTCTTTGATATTAGAAGTAAAAAGATTTCACCTTAAAGAAAGAAAATGGTTCTTCACAGTAAGGGTGGTTACAGCGGATTCGATAACTTTAAAAACGATTGGATATATTTTTAAATAAAAAGGGCATTAAGGGCTATCCTGGATAAAGAGAGGGAGTATTAATCCAGGGATGAATCCGATCGCCAACATCTGGGATAAGGAAGGAATTTTATATAATTTTTTCCCCCTGTTGAGACAATTGGCAAAGTTTCACTGGGGTTTTTTTTTTTTTGTTCTGCCTTCCTCTGGATCAATTAACAATAAAGCTGCGTATTGCAGATCAGAGGAGATCTAAAAAGGTTGAACTTAAATCTTTTTTTACTATGTAACCTAGTTAGGATGACAAGAGGCTTTACCCAAGCACAGCTGTCTCTGAGTCCTGTCCATACCCACCCCTCCCCCCACTGGGATCGGGACCCTCCCCCACTTTTACTGAACTGAGTGTGCCTGCAGCGAAGGGGGGGCATCCCTCCCTCCCTCAACTTTCGCTACAGACCTCCTCCTCATAGAACTCCCATTGCTTCCACTAATGGCCCCTGCTCAGCTCCCCAGAATGCAGTATAATAACTGTTTTTCTCAGAATTCTGAGCTGGAAGCAGGTTTTTTTTTTTTACCTGTTTTAGACCTTCAAATGTGAACATAGATGTAATATTCACTAATATATATATATATATATATATATATATATATATATATATATATATATATATATATATTTGAGTTTTATATGTAAGGGTGTATTGGTGCCTTTGGTCAGTCAGGTGTGTGAGTATATACACAAGGTCCGAGATAAGAGTAAAGAATGTGTTAACTTGGTGTCCATTGCCTTGTATATCAGTTGGTGCCATAAATTCCCACACACATTAATTAGTTGAAAAGCAACTATAGAAATTGAGAGAATATAGCGGGATTGCAAGAAATGTTGGTAATGTGCTAGAAAAAACAAGTCTGTTAATTCCTGTATCTTTAGTATTGAATGTAATCATCTTTATTGCAAATGTTTTGTTCTCTCCTGGATGTTCTACAATTACCTCTCAGTATTTTGATTTTCAGTTTTTAAATGGAGTGATTATTCTTGGTAAAATTGTGCTTTTTTAATAGCATGTCTATGCAGATTCATCCTTTGATGCAGTTTTTGGCTAGTTTCCCAAATGTAACAACCTATTTCACATACAGTACATAAGTATTATATAAAGCACATTGGAGGATGTACATGAATGTGACCCTCTGGCTTGTTACCAAATACTTTATGATGCCTGTACTCTTGACCCACATAGGTTGCTTATTACTTAGAATCATTGCTCTGCATAGTCTAATGCTAATGTGAAACCTAATCCGTATTGCTTCTCACTTGGTAGTGACAAGCTTTCAAGAATTGCTTCTCTTTTAACTAAAATGTTTGTCCAATACAAACTGTATTACTATATGCTGTAGTGCTCTTATTTATATGTGCATAAATATATTTTTTTCTAAAGACAGTATTTTTTACTAAATGTGCTAGAATTAATCCGAAGATGCACATCTTTACACCCTAGACCGTAAGTTTATTTTTAATGGGACATGCATGTCTTAGCATGCTTTTAAAAGAGCAGATTTTTAACATTAGAATTCTGTTTTTATTTAATGAAAAACTGGTGCTGTAAGGATACAAATACTTAATATGTAAACAATTTTCTAAGACTTACAATTTTTCCTCTGTTAAACTTAAATTCAAGCTAGTCACCTTACAGTTTACATTATTGAATATCTGGATACCTCATGACTTCGAGTTTTAGCTACAAGGGATGGCTTAACAGTTTTTTTTTTTTCTTGTTTTTTCCCACACTTCATTTTCTTTTTATAGATATCTTCAGAGGACACTGTAATGTTCTGGACTCTGTAAAAGTCATGAACAAACAACTTTTTAGTGTATTGTGTTGAAAAAGATTGGAGGACCTCGGACAACAAATACAATTTTCAGTGTTTTTTTTTATTTTTTATATTATTTATATAACTGCTGCTGACTTTGTGACACATTTCCCAATACTCTGCTGTATAGCGATGTAGTATTGAGGCAGCTGCAGGGAAATACGCTGCAGACCGAGTCACATTTTGAAAATGTAAACTGTACTTGACTCTAAAGATAGTGGTAAAACAAGCAATTATCAGACTGAGGTTGTCATAATAAACGACAAAGTTGTTTATAATACTGTCTTCTGCTTAAGTTGTGTCTGTTTTTACCCTTATAATGGCCATCTAAATGTATGGACATCTAAAGCAGAGCCCTGTGTGCATATATAATCAGCAAAGATTAGTAAGCACACACTAATAATTGTCAAATGTGACCCAGATTATACTCGGCAATATAATTATTTTATGGGCTGTCCACTTTAAACCATGTGTCTTTTTTTTTTTTAGGCGGTAAACACTGTGGAACAAAAAGTATTAATAATTCCAGAAGAAGAAAAAAGAGCCTTCACACTTCACTTTCTTGATTCTTTAAGGCCTGAAGATAAAGTCATAATATTTGTTGGAAAAAAATTAATGTAAGCTTAACTACTGTTGTGATAGCAAACATTGGCAGCACTTATAGTAGCTGTTAACATTACCTGTAAAGTCATAAAGAGATTGAAAAGTCGTTGTGACATATTCTATACAGACATTCGGGTGATCTGTTTTTTCTTTTAAAGGATCACTGTTATGTTATGTATTTACAAATAAAGCTGTATGTTTCTTTGTTGTTAATAGACTGTATGTAGTTTAAAATAAGTTAATACTTTTTTTGTTTCTTACTTTGAATGTGCCACTAAACAAAGTCTGACCAGTCTCATTCTGGTTTAGACTGAGCACCCTCAGTAATGGACTGCATGGCTATGAGGTCTCATTAGGTCCGGGCAGGTCCGGGGGGGGGGGGGGGTCCTCTCAAATCAATATTTTTGCATAAGTGTTAATGTAATAACTTTCTTATGTCTCTAATTTGTTTGCCCTTTAAGTGGTATAGGCTTTTGTTTTATTATTAAAGGGTCTAAAGTTCAACAGAGAAATATAAAAAACAAAAAAGGTATGAAAGAACAAGTCATATATTTATTTAAACTTTGGAAGCCGGAACATATGCTGCTATTGTGGCAAAATACTACTGTATAAAACAGTAGTACATAACTGCCACAACTTTCACTGCAAGTGGTAAGGTCAAACGCATTTATGGAATTTAATGCTCACGGTCATCAAGCTATCCTCCGGCTAAACTAGCCAAAATTTTAGATGCATAAAATGGCCACGCCACAGGAATTTTCTTCTTAACTTAAAGTGAAATATATTTTCTAATTTTGTTAAACAAATGGTAAAAAATAAAAAGCATATTACTTAATACATTCACCCTTTTTTTTTTTTTATTGTGTTCCATATTGATCTTTGCTTAAAAACAAATTTCTAGTTCTTTTTTTAGGCTTCAGAATGAGCTATTGGTGATGAAAAAAATGCTATCTGCAAACATTCACTTTTAAAAATTCATACTTTAAACAAATAAAGCCAAACTAAAACAAGCCAAAAGCCGTGGTGCACCAAAGGTTTATGCTCTTTTTTTTTTTTTTTTTAAATCCTCCTAAAAAGCCTTTTTTGTGATCATGTTTACAATTGTCCCAGTGCAAAAAAAAAAAAAACATGTCTGCAAGTTATTCCTCCGTAGAACAGCAGACAGTATTCAATTTGTATTCAAGTATTCACAGTCTTATTGTTCATCAAAACATGCATGGAGCCGTCTATTTCCTTAAGAACCTTTTATAGAAGCTTGTTTTTTTTGTCTGTTGTTTAGAGAATGTAAAAGTTGTTGTATATTTTCTATAGACTTTAAATAATATAATACATAGAAAAATAAGATTTATGTTTTTTTATATAAAAATTATTTTCATTATAAAGGAGAAATAATTCAAATTTAGTGGCAAAAAACTGCATTGACGTATATTTAGGGTGGCAGCGTGGGATGAGGCATCTTAAGGATAGAAAAATGCAGGACATTGGGAATATAAGGTTGCACCTTAACATCCATTGCTCCCCTGAATATGGCATAACCATGACTGCCCATAGAATATAGGACAACAAACTGTGCTTGCGTCAGGAGGGCATTAGTCGAGAAGGAACCTAAGATAGGCGGTAAATCTGCTAAGCCTACTTCAGATTGTTAGGGCATGGGCGGGAGAAGGCATGGGACAACTGATAACCCAGACACAGCCGTAATTGATATATATAACGCAAAATGTAGAAGAAGCATTCCTGCTCGGAGCTGAATTTTGGGGCCTTGGCACAGAATGCATGAGAGTAGGTAGCATTGAAAAGTGGCAATGCTTTTCATCAGGTGGGACTAGAAAATGGTCAAGATTGAGAGGAAGATGGAGTCATATACATGGCAATTCTAGATGAAAAACAGTTTGTCAGGAAGAGACCTGAGATTACAATGGGGCTCACTTTTCTAGTGGGAAAAATGACCCTAACCGAAAACCAACGTTAAAGGGCCAGTTAATTCAGCACAGCTTGGAACACAGCACTGTAAATTACTCCTAAAAATATGTTGAAATACTTTTTGAAATCGGTGCCTTGTTCACAAAAAAAATCATAAATGAAGAGTCTGTTTACATGTGAATTAGGCATGCCTCCAGAGAGACTCACAGCAAGACCTCTGCACAGAAAGCAGACACAGAAAAGTGGTTAACCCTTCCCAAATTCATCTGTTCAGGGAAATGACTGCTGGAAACTGCTAAGTATGTTACGTGTGGGTTAACTCATGGCAGATTACATTCCTGAAAGCAGAGAGAAGCCATAAATCCTTTATCCATGGAGCTTGCAACTGTCGTTGGCAGATGCAGTTAATCATGAACATTCAGTAGTGGGTTTGTAAACAGACCTAAGCCTGCACATTTTTAGCTGTTATAAGTGTAATAAAAAAAAAGTAATTTTAACATAGAATATTGTGCGCTTTCACACTATGAAGAGCACTTATAGTGAGGTAAATTACCCTTGTAAACCAGAGTTTTAAAGTCAAGTTTCTTCAAATGTTAAGAACTATATATATATATATATATATATATATTTGTGTGTTTTTGTTTTGTCTACACAATTGTTCCTGTTCTGAAACTAGGTACTTATAATAGTGTTTTTTTTTTGTTTTTTTAGAGCTGACGATTTGTCCAGCGACTTTAGCTTGCAAGGAATTCCTGTACAGTCACTACATGGCAATAGAGAGCAGTGTGATCGAGAACAAGCGTTGGATGACTTTAAAAAGGGTGAGTTGGTTTATGTTCCTATGTTAACTCCTATGCCCCTTTCTGTAATCTAATCATACTTTGACTCACAAAATACAGGTGTGTGTATATGTATATATAGATATATATGTGTATATGTATGTGTGTATATATATATATATATATATATATATATATATATATATATATATATATATATATATATATATAATATATGTATGTGTGTGTGTGTGTGTGTATGTATGTATGTATATATATATATATATATATATATATATATATATTTATACAATGTATGTATATATATCCAAATTATTTTTTTTTAAATTGGCTTTCTAGTACTTAAAAGCTTCAACGCTACATTGTGTGGACATGCTAAAAAGTGAAATGTATATTTGAAAGTGGGAAAGGCTTAGAAACGTTTCCAATAGCATGGTTCCCAGACTGTGCTTTATAACGTATTTTATTACATCAATACCGGTACATCAATAATGGTAAGATAACGGTACAAAATGGATAATGTTGTTTTGCCTTACATGACAAAATTGTATTAACTTAAAAAGTTGTTTCTCAATCTGTTTTATTTGTAACCTTCTCTAAAAGTGGAAGATTGACACAATGTATTTTAATGTAAAAGTAATAAAAATGAACACTCACATATTACCTCTGCAATAAGAGGTATAAATACAGCATATTTCAATCCACATGTATAGGAGTCCTAATTCTATTCTTAAAAGGAGTAGGGGTTGTTGTGGTTCCAAACTTTATAAAAATGGTATAATAAAATATTATGAGTATAAAAGGGAAAAAAAAATATATACTATTGAGCTTTCTGTATATAGGGGTCAAATCTAGTATAAGTAAATACCTGGGGCCTCATTGAATTGCGATTTGGCCAATTGAATAGGGCTCTAAATAAGCACATAGCATATATTTTTTTTACAGAAATTTTTAGTTAGTGAAGACCTTGCTTTTGGATAGATGTTCACGAACTAAAAACTTCTTTAAAAAAAATATGCTATGTGCTTATTTAGAGCCCTATTCAATTGGCCAAACTGCAATTGAATGAGGCCCCTGGAGTTTTGATATTTCCTCTTCACCCTTAGCATATAGCAGAAGTTATATGATCTCTGTGTAGTGCTATAGGGTACAGGTGGATAAAATTGCAGCTTGTGAAGTTCTGCTTTTCTTCTCCAACCAAATTGAATATGAAGGGACTGCTCAGATTACTATATTTATCCGATTCACTGCAAAAACAGTTCCATTTCTTATCCTGCAGTGACATCTTATGGCCGTTTTTGAATATTACTGGCATTTATTTCTCTATTTTAAATGCCGTAGGAAATGGCCACTTTTCGGATTGGTCCAGGGTCTGTGGGGGGAACAGTCTACTTGAACGCCGTCTACTTGAACACTTTGAGCTATATGATTTTAACCCTTTATGTTATGACGTTATTTTGTACTGTATTGCTATAAGTGTACTGGTAGTTGAAAATGTTACTGTGTGGTTTTATTAGGTGGTAGTATATTGCATTATCAGGTGCTGAAAATCCCTTTGTCTGGAACCAGTTTCAAACCAGTATTTCCTGCCCTTCTATGATCCCGGATGTTTTCTCCCATTGGTAGGATTGGTCACCTTTTCAAGCCCACTTGAAGACGCAGATGTTAATGGTTAGGCTGATCCAGTGACCCTGTGCTCTGTAGCTAAAGGCAGAAAAGTCCGAGCTGAGCAGATCTTTACACAGCAATGAGATCTTTACACAGCATCAGGTGCTTATCTAAAACATCCATTTGATAAATTCCTAGTCAATACATTTTGTATGTGCCACATGGAATTTTAGACAATCTAGTAAAGTGGTCTTCCCGCCTTGAAACCTCAATTAGGTACTGAAGGCTTTAACTGGACCTCCTGTGAACCTCTAGAGGTGTGTCATTTTTAAATTGCTAACCTGTAGGTACTGCATGCTGATGTGATAGCTACCAAAAACACAGGCTCAGGCTTTATCAAGAGAACAGCCTTTTTTGATAATGGATGATCAAGGCTTCCTCCAGAGTTTAGCCCAAAAATATTTTAAGACTTTCATAGTTACAAGGATAACTTTGCACCAGTTTTTTTTTTTCACACAACAAAGGAATTATAAGAAGCAACAATTCCGTACTTTGGATATAAATATGTGTCTTCACATCTATCTGGAAAGAAGTAAAGATTTATGACTAAGATCAAACAAATTGTTTTGTCTCGGAATGCCACAAACGGTTTCCAGAGGGTGATAATGAACAATAGGAAGGAGCTCCCTAAAAAAGTGAGCACACTCCACTAGAGTGGTAGCAGCATCTTGGATTGAGAGGGGTAAAGTTTCACCAGAGGAGGTATGTTGTGCAGCAACATGGAACATATAGGTTGATGAGGAAGCACATATTTTTTTTGTTCTGGGTGGTGACTTGTCTTACTAGGGAGGAGTGGTCTCTCTCTCTCATGTTCTGCAATGTCGTTGAAGTCTTCAAGGAATACAATTTCCAGGGCAGACAGAGTGTGATCTTTTTCAAGGCTTTCTTTGCAGCACCCAGTCTATTCTGTAGTCCGGAGTGGAAGATTGTGTCCATAAACCGCAGAGAACCTATTCTTTCTCTCAACATCTAACTTATTTTCTCTTGCCAAACAATGCCATTTTCTTAACTTTCTTTATCTATCTTTGCTTTTAATTCACCTTCCCCATAACACAGTTATTTTAGATTTTTTATGTAGAAAACAAGAGTTATACTTCTTATGAAATGTATTTTGAAGACATTCACACATGCTCATAGAACTGAGTGTTAAAATGAGCATTGGCTTGATAGATGTACCCAGAGCTTTTGAAAGCTGCTTGTACCACACTATCATTTACTGCAAGACTCTGCATTATTGATCTGAAAGTCACGATTTAAGTGTTAGTGTGCACTTTTGAGTTAAGTCAAAATAACTAGTGTTTAACTCACCTGTGCACAGCAACTTTATCCTGGCGGGTAATCCCATAGTCGTACACCAATATGTACACTGTAAACTTTTAAGGAGCTTGTCATATTTGCCCATATTATGTAGTTCAACCAATGAAAGTAAGTTTAAGAAAAATATCTAAAACACTTTGTTGCACTAACAACTTCCTTTATGCCAAATATAAAGTTACAATTTATTCTCATTGATAAGGGAAAGTCACTTTATCACCTCATCCTTACTAGTGACATAGCTTCACTGTCTGTAAATTGGAAGGGTTATACATGCCCATGTTTTCACCAAGCTGGAGCATGGATTTTTTCGTTTGTTTAACATTCTGTAAGAATGGAGTATGCACAACATTGTAATCCTCTCTATTCAATATACAAAATAATGGCAAAAAGAACTTTGGATTCCATTTGTGAATCTCTCTAAATTAAAATGTCTAGTCTCTGTGGTACCTGTGTGAGATTGGCAACTGTATGTTCCATCTGAAAATGTAATTCATATAGACCTTATTGTACAGGGTTTTGCCTGCTTTCGACCTTTAAATCTTAGGCTCGGTTTATATTCAGTATAGCATTCTGCCTATTCTGGGCCTTTTTAAATTCCCATACTGTGTTTGTCCTTATTGGACTGGAAGTCTACTTCAAATTTATTAAATAGACTTGATGTCTTATGATATTGCATAAAAGTACTGTGATTGGGTTGGACATGGCAAATGGTGCAGCAGGGGACTGATTGTTTTCATGCAGCCAACTCTTCACTACAACAAGATCAGTATCAGGAAATGCAGTAAGGAGTCTAATATTTTTTTTTGTGAGGAATAATCAAAGTATTGGAGTAGATTGTGGTACCATTGTTATTGGATATATATTTTAGTTAGCCTGACAAGCTTTTGACAGTTGCACCTCTATCGAGCCAGAGCAACTCTCGAAAACTTGTAATTAAAATGGATGTCCAAAATAATGTGTCTCTATATACTGTAATAGTCTGATTTATTAATCTAGATTTCTGGACATTAAGTGCCACCCCACTTTTCATATTTTTTGTGATAAAAAAAAAAAACGTTATCTTTTTAATGTAAGCAAGACTTTTAGTAGTTCAGTGGTGGGGGATACCTTGCTATAATTAACAATGTGGACTTTGGTTTCTTCTACTTCTGAGTATTCAGATCTGCCAACCATGGAAACTATCTCTATTTTCTTTATATTTTATTCAGGGATTATTGTTTTTCCCTGTGTCCAAAGAGGTTCGCTTTTTGATCCTAGTGGTTTAGCCCCACATGCTAAAGGAGATTGCTTTTATAGACGCTTTTGAGTTGAAGTCTTCTGTGCATAGGTATAGAAATCTTTAATTAAGTGAACAGACATCTGACCTTTAAATAAAGCACTATCCTCTGATGCTGACATTCTTCTCTTTACAGACAAGTTTCACATTGTCTTTTTTTAGTTTAGGTGATTAAGTGGCAATTCTAGGGTTAGGGAAGTGGCATAGTGCTGGTTCCTTATAAAAGTGCTAGGAAAATGTACTCTAACATAGAGCTATACAACAAATGTTCAGAAATAAATTAAACTTTATGTATATGTTATAGCTGCTATGACACTTTTTTTAAAGACTGTTTTTGAAAAATATTGTTGACACTTTACTATATTGCTGTGGACGTACTCTTGTCTTCTGCCGGTTCTTGGTTTTCAGAACGAAGCTTATACCTCTAGAAGTGGGTAAATGGAAACCACTCTAAGGCAAAAAATAATACAAATTGAGAATCCAAATCACTTCAGTCTTTTGGCATCCTTAGTATGCGTGGAGCTCATTTATGACATCAATGTGCAGGCTCACTACTAAACACATTTTACCCACTGCTGAGGGCTTCTACTGGAGTGAGTGAGTGGCATGGTTATGGCCACTCTATTTATACCTCAAGTTTACTTATCTAAATATGGGTGAGTTTTGTTTATACATTCCATGACTTTAGTATAATAAAGTATTACGTGTTGTATATGTCTGTCTTGTATTCCATATCATAATATATTCATAAACCTAATTTGGCAGAACTATACTATCAAAAGAACCTTCAAGCCCGCAGCAGCACAATACACAGAGCTGCAGAACAGGGTCACTTTTTTTTTTTTTTTCTTCATCCTTTCTAAAATGTATTTTTCTTAATTTGATATACTGTTTTACCTAATTATCAATACATGATTGTATTTTCTTAAATTAGTATAGTTTCCTTTTTATTTAATTATATAGTGCTAACATATAACTTTGCTTTCGTGCCATCTATACGTTCTAATCATAAATGCAATAAGTTTATTTGTATCGGTCCTACATAGTCATAAACCACTGCCCAGTAGCCCCATGTAAATGGGCCTACATAGGGCCCTATGTAAATTGGGTGCTTTCCCAGCTGCGGGAGTTACACTATGTAGTTATTTTGCTCCCCCAAGTTGGATTTCAGTGTGGGAGGTACCTAAACTAAGCTTTACGGGTGGGAAATGGCTCTAGGAGCCAATAGAAAGCCCTAACGTCATGCCCTGGGCATTCCTTCCATTTAAATCCTGCTTGAGGGTATCTCCAGGCATCCTCAGCTCACTGCCCGATCACCCCATTCTCCACTCAAACCCCATCTACATAACCATGGGAGTCTATACAGACCCCCATGGAAAAGAAAGTTAACCCCTGCAAAGTTTGCACATAAAATTAACCCCGGTGCTGATCAGGAACTCCTGCCACCTACCATTAACCCTAATGTGCAGGGAGCCCAGATCTGGACTTCCTGGCACCTTTTAAAATGGAAAATGCCAAAATGGAAAAAACTTACCATAAAAAAATAAACACTTTTAAAATAAAAAATACATTTAACCTTTTAAAGGGGTAAATAATCCTACTTGGCTGATCAAAATTACCCTCCAGCGAAGATCCCAGACACCCTGGTCTTCGATCTTCTGCCTTGGACTAGGCAGGATATCAGTGTTGAATGTAATGTAAAGTCCTCTTCTTTGTTGCTTGAAACTATTGATCCTTATCTTCTGGACCAGAAAAAGAGCCTCGGGGGAGGGAGGGGGGGACGAAAAAGTATGCTCTATAACAAATGTACTAAACTAACGGAGCTCCTCCTAGGAGGAGGTCCCTACTGCGAACGGTGGTTGCCGCGCTTGCTGCTCTTTTAAATAATGAATTGAACCATTCTTAAGGACTAAAATTGGCTGAAATATGATTTGCATCTATGAGAATGGGTTATTGGGATGTCACCCTGCTCACTCTATACTTTAGATTATTATTATATTTAGGACCAATCAGATTGAGGGAGCAACCTGAGCAATCTGTTAGTTTTAGGGACCGGGGTAGTTGGGCAGAGACTGTATCCTGCTTCGGTTTCAAAAGCCTTTGCGAGTAATCTTTGATACCCGTAATATTTTCTTCAATTTTTTTTTGTAGTTCGGGAACTGCGAGTGAGGGGAAATTTTCTTATCATACAGTGCCATGCAAAAGTATTCACCCCCCTTGACTTTTTACCTATTTTGTTACATTACAGCCTTAAGTTCAATGTTTTGTTAATCTGAATTTTATGTGATGGATCAGAACATAATAGTCTAAGTTGGTGAAGTGAAATGAGAAAATTATATACATAAAACAATTTTTTAGAAATAGAAAACAGAAAATTGGCATGTGCGTATGTATTCACCCCCTTTGTTATGAAGCCCATAAAAAGCTATGGTGCAACCGATTACCTTCAGAAGTCACATAATTAGTGAAATGATGTCCACCTGTGTGCAATTGAAGTGTCACATGATCTGTCATTACATATACAAACCTTTTTTGAAAGGCCCCAGAGGCTGCAACACCTAAACAAGAGGCACCACTAACCAATGTTGTTGAGAAGTACAAGTCCGGGTTAGGTTATAAAAAAAAAAATATCCAAATCTTTGATTATCCAGAGGAGCACTTATCAAATCTATCATAACCAAATGGAAAGAACATGGCACTTGAGTGATTTAAGTTGAAACATGTAAATGTGTTGGAATGGCCTAGTCAAAGCCCGGACCGCAATCCAATAGAAAATCTGGTCAGACTTAAAGATTGCTGTTCACAAGCTCAAACCCTCCAACTTGAAGGAGCAGTTTTGCAAGGAGGAATGTGCAAAATTCTCAGTGGTAAGATGTGGCAAGCTCATAGAGACTTGGCCAAAGTGACTTGGAGCTGTGATGGCCACAAAAGGCTGCTGCTTAAAGTATTGACTTTAGGGGGGTGAATAGTTATGCACATTGACTTTTTCTGTTATTTTGTCATATTTGTTGTTTTCTTCACAATTTCTTCACAATAAAAAAAAAAAAAAAAAACATCTTCAAAGTTGTTGGCAGGTTCTGTAAATTAAATGATGCAAATCATCAAACAATCCATGTTGATTCCAGGTTGTGAGGCAAAAAACACAAAAAATGTCAAGGGGGGGTGCATACTTTTTCAAGGCACTGTAGGGTTCGTGTGTCAGTGTCAGGGATTAGCTCGTAAATTTATTGTCTGTGCAAAAATTAATGGGGATTTTTGCATTACTTTTCGGATTTGTCGTGAAGTTCAGGCACGTGACTCGTAGCTGTTCTCTCTCAGTGTTTTGGGGATGGGGATTTGCATAGTTAGGTAGGATTTTTAGTGCCGCTACGGCACTCGGGATTGTCTTGTCTTCATAATGAAAATCATTTCCCCTTACAATAAAATGTTCTGGTTTGGAATTGGCAACTGCAAAGTGGAGAGGGGTGACATACTAAACCGCTTGGATTTTTGTTTTGTTTATCATTTGAAACATTTGGTCACAGAGTGATTTTTGTTATCTTTTTTTTTCTTTTAATGTTCTTTTTTTTTTTATTTGAATAGTAGTATTATATTATTTGTTTTTATAAAAAGTATATACAAACATGCAACATATTACATTATTCAACACAAAGTGTAGAACTCTGGCTCATTAAGTTAAAGCTATAAAATTATATTGCATAAATATAATAAAACCGCATTATGTTGTAGATGAAATCTTTGAATAAACATTCTGTACATTAGTTTCTTTTGAATAGCTTATACTTTATGAAATTGCCGAAACATACAAAACTTACACAACATGAAGTGTTACTTCCGGGGGGGTGAGATGGGCCGGGGGAGAAGAGGCATGTTCTAAACTAAACTTGCTTTTTTAAAAATTTTAAATGTTCTTTACATACTCTCGTAATCTTTTTTTTAGACATTTTGTAGTCTCCCACATATTGAAAGAAACCATTGAATTACAATAAATAGACATGAGTTGCAACTCATCCCTCCCTTTATTCTTTAATTTCCATTCTTGATGACACAATGTTTAAAAAAAGACCTCTACTATATTATTATTATTTTTTTGTTCTAATCATTGTGACAAAGCTGGATAGAAATATGGAAGAATCATAGAAGCCAGAGGCTAAATAAAACAATTTCACTATCCAGTCCTACAAGAGTTAAAAGGCACTCACAAAGCAACTGAAAGGTTGGAACAATAGTATTTATGCCACAGCTGTTGCTAGGCCTAGATAGAGGGTGCTGTGAAATAATTTTCTGGTAGACCCAGGGCAGAAGGAACAAAGCATAGAAATGAGAACAATAAGAGGTTGGCCTACTGAAATGGTCACTGGAAAGTCCTGGGGTGTACACCAGAATTAGTATAGAGCTGACAGAGAATTGGAAGAAGAGTCTTCTGTCGGGTGCATGGGTAAAGCAAAGCACCTTTTTAGCAACAAAGCACCTTTTGGGACATATAGCTGCTCAGTGTCCTAGCTATCAAGGACCGGTGTGGTCTTGGGATGTATAAACGTTAATGTGACCCAGTGAATATTGTTCACCTGGCAGAGGTAAAACATCTGTTTACTTCTGATATACTGTTAAATGGCAAAATACTGATTGACTCTGGAAGCTCAGTAACACTGCGGTCAGGAAGAGTGGTAGCTGAGGATAACTAGAAGCAAGAAGAAAAAATGATGGGCATAACTTGGCATAGTTTCAAATTCTCCTACCAAGACTTTATAGATTGAGGTGCAGGGTGTGCAAGCCCAAATTACAAGCCCTTTGGTCCTTCCCTACTATATACATTATTACTGGGCAGGAATTTTCCACATTTTGTAACCTTTGTACAAGAAAAACAAAAAAGTTCTTATGTAGAGGATATCAAATTGACAGTACAACCTGGTTGTAGTCTATTTATGCTACTCCATGTTCTAACGAAGCTCAATATAGCCAACCACTAAAGGTAAGTACATAGGGAAATCATAAAGATGAACTATATGTAAGGTACCAACAGCTAGACAGTTTTTTTTATTTGTAAGAACTGAGAAAAGGACCTCAAATCTATCTTTTGATAGTATACATTAAAAAAATGGGGATGTAGGTCATCACCTTATTCTGTTCACAAGATCTTTATAATTAACTTGCATAGGATACACCTGACACATTTACCTATAAACCTATACATAATTTCATCTTTCCACACAAGAGTTGGTTAGTTGTGGATTCGTAAAACTGCCATGCAGAGACAAAATATCTGGGACATGTTGTGGCTTAGTGAAACCACAGTTGAATAAAATTGAAGCTTGACCAGGACTCCTTAGGAAGAAACAAGTTTGGCCACTCACAGGATTGTTTGCTATTACTGACATTTTATACCCAATTTTGCAGCAATTGCATTTCCACTAATTAAATTGACAAAGGCAATGTCTTCCATTGCTATGAAATTGATCTGAGATGCAGAGAAGCCTTTTGAAATGTTAAAGGTCGCGCTATGCCAAGAAACTTTATTGGTGGCACCAGCTTTCAAGACATTTCATTCTCCAAACAAACTCTGATAGCAGTCTTGTCACAAGTAAAAAGGGAAAAAGAGCACTCAGTTTTGTACTCGAGCAGGCAACTATCTACCACAGTAGCGCTTTTTATTCTCTTGGAAGTGTGCACAGCGGTAAAACAGGCCACAGTCTTTAAAGAATTAGCTCCTGGAAAACCATTTTACCCTGGTCTCAGATCATGCCCCACTGAAATGGATGCAGAGCAACAGAGAGACAATGCCAGGGTGACAAAGTGGCTTCTCTCATGGCAGCAATCTAAGTTTGACCTGGAACACAGGGCAGGAAATGACCACACAAATGTGGATGCTCTCTTGACCATTTATATTTTATTTTAATGTGATTGTTGTTGTTAAAATTTATTTTTACATTTTTTCTATTTTTATCCTATACTTAAAGCTTTTTCTTTTTTTCAGTTACAGCAGCTTAAAGGGATATGGAAGATTACTGATTTTCACTAGGAATATAATATACATATGTATTTATTTACTTTTATGTACTTTGATATTCGGCAATAAAAAAAGGGCTTCTAAGCATGTCCTAATAAAATAAACTACATAAAAGTAAGCGGATACATAGGTGTGTTTATATACATAGTAAAATCCTGAAACCTTAGTTATCCTTTTAAGAAAAGTTAACTGCGCAAATGTGTTCAAGAATATAATTGCTTTTTTTTATCAATAAGCATTTTTAATCTGTTCGCCATCCCTTTTGCTATCTAATTGCATACACTCGTTTCCTATTGTATTGAATATTTTATACTTGATAAAAACTGTTGTATATAGGGTTGTGTATGTCCTGCTGTAATGGATAGCATATTCCAATACACTGCGTGATAAATCTATTTTAAAAGTCACTGCTGCCTTAGTTGTTTTTTTTTTTCCATTTCTAGAAAAATAAGACTAGTCTTCTGCCTGTTCTTGGGTTTCAGAGTAAGAGAGTACTGCAACAACAATATCTTTAAAGTTTAATGTCCCTGTTGGCTTCACTGAATCTTGCTTTCTTTTCCCATAAGAAACCTAGCTCTCTCTGCTGCCTTTGCTCTAGACTACATTACTAACCACACTCATCTCACCTACATGTTTATCTAGCACAGCAGTTCCCATTTCATTTATAAATACCGGCAAATCCTTATTTATGTCATCAAATAGATAATTCTGAAAAAAAAATATTTAAAAAATGCGTAATCTTATTATATTAACCTTTTGAGTGAAAAGGGTATATTCTAGGTGTCCTAGGTATTCCACTAGTTTGTGTCTTTGCACTGCTTATCCAGAAAGCCTTTACCTAGAAGTGAATTAAGGTCCATTTGTATAGGATGTTCCTGCTTGCCTCGTTGGGTGTGCACTTTCATGGAGAGATGCAAGGGAACAATATTTCAAGTGACTGGTAATATGTCTAATTGTCAAGTTATTGCCATAAGAGTGGTAAATACAACTAATGCATTACATGTATTATATCCATGCTTTTTTTTAAATTAATACAAGGCCTGTCATCTTGCCAGGAGTGAGTCTTTACTAGTTTAACCTTTGTGACCAGAAAAAATATATCAAAATAGTATTACATATTTAAATAAAAATTATGTGAAATTCTATGCAAAGTTGTGCTAAGCATGGTACAAGTTTCAAAATGTGACCACCCGGTCTAATTTTGTATTATTCATTATTATCCATAACAATAGGCAAAGACCTATATAGGTAAAATATTTAGACAACATGAACTTATCTTTGTAGATAGTGATGACATCCAGATAATGTATTTTTATTTTATACAGACTTCAGGGGAAATTCATAGTAATGTTTAAGTGCAAAGATCATCATTTTATACCTTCTGGTAAATAAACTAAAAGAGGTTCTATATATTTTATAAATTAAAACCACATAGGACATTACAAGTATTTTATCAGTTGGATATTTTTAAACATGCACTTTTTGTTATTGTATTCCTTTTTTTTAATTATTGAATTTTACAATTTGTACTTTTTAATCTACCTTTTTGATCTATACGCCAATGTAAAGTTCTTTTTCTAGCGAGTAATGTTCACTAACCTTGTTCTACATCTTAAAGATTACTAAGTATTTCTATTTACTCCGCTTTGGTTTGTATATATTTTTTTCATTCTAAAATCATTTCATGGGACAAATCTAAGCATTTGCAAGACATTAGCTTTGCTTAATTTTTGGGTCTACACAGGACCAGATTGGCAGAATAGCACATATTGTGCACATGCCTACTACCATACATCTAGAAAACAAAAAAAGATTAGTTAGCCTTATAAATATGTTCAATGTTTTTTGTTTCCTTCTCAGGAAAAGTAAAAATATTAATTGCTACAGATTTGGCTTCACGTGGTCTTGATGTCCAGGATATTACTCATGTTTTCAACTTTGATTTTCCTCGAAACATTGAAGAGTATGTGCACAGAGTTGGTCGAACAGGAAGAGCTGGGTGAGTTCAAAAGAGATCCCTTATTTTACTATGTGAAATTAGATTATTATGGAGTATGTACATTAAGTCCATGTTTTTATAGAAGTAGGATTACTGTGTAGTTAAGTGTTTTTTTATTTATTTATTTTTATTAAAACTACCATATGCATCTTAATGTGTAATATTTTTTAACATCTCTGATGAGCTCTGTTTAAATGCAATATCAGTATTGCTGTTGTTCAATAATGGGTATATTTCATAGTCCACACTTCTACAGTGAAACTGATGCCCTGCATATTTTCTATGTTTAAGAATCATTTATTGTGCTTTATGTGCCCATTTATAAATTTGTAATTTTTAAATTTTAATAACATTATTTCCTTTAGTCCAAGGAAGCACAGTACAAAAAGATATGCCATGCCCCAGTAGAACAGGCGAAAATGCCTAGATCAATAAAAACAGATCTCCCTTCCCCACCTTCCCTAGTGTTTCTTTCCTACTTCAAGTAGGATAGAAACCTCAATCATGAGTAGATATGTTCCTTCAGAAGTAATATATCATGAAACACAATGCCATTCCAGGGGTGTGGGTCTTTCTAGAGGAATTGGAGGACCATTGTCTCATGCTCCTGAGCATCCCAGTCAGTAACCATACACACAATCAAAATATTAAACCCTCCACTAGTACTGTGGGGAAAAAAAACAATATATAGGAACCAGTGTGTATGTATATATTGGATGAAGAGAATCACATCAACCCACCACAAATAATGATCCAATCCTTAGTTTCGACAAAATAAAAATAAAGTCGTTTTCAGGTAACTGTAATAACAGGTAAATATCAGTCTTTAGGGTTGGTTGACTATATGAAAATAGATTCAGTGTGGACAGAATAAATCAATAGATCCATAGAAGCTAGATGCACATAAACCCACCACAAAGTAATGAATAAAAAATAAATTTCAAATAACCTTAATGGGTATATGTCAGTCACAGAATATTTAGGCAGGTTGACTAGATGAATATTTGCTCAATGAGGATAGGATAACCCTGTTGGTCTTCACATACTCACTTGTTACTTCTGATAAATGAATAGTCCCAACAATTTGTCCTTGCAGATAAGGTCTGTTATCCTAGTACAGTATGGACCCCAGGTTAATGCTTCCAGCCAAAAATAATTGGAAATGCTGTAATAGTATCCAATGTATCGTTTATCGTCTTGAAAATCTGGAAGCCAGTGGTAATCAGTATTAGGGTCATGCAGGTATAAGTAGATTCTGAAGCTGCAGTTTCTTCTGAAAATGCACCGTTCACTTTTGCTTTTCAGTATAAAAATATAGAAGAGTGTACCGGGGGAAGAAGAGCCAGAGTCCATATTTATTAACAAAACAAATAAAAAACATTGAGAAGATATTGCACTCATATTTAACACCCTCAAATGGAATGAGTTTTGAATACAGAATGTGTAGGAATCCATGTGAGTGAAGCATGGACACTCTTCTCTGTTCGCGTGGGGGGGGGGGGGGTTGCATGTGTTGGATCGGCATATACTGTAGCATTAGGTGGTGTAGTCATGATAACTTTATGCTTCCCTATACATGTCTGTAATAAGGGTCTTGAATAGTACCCCTCTTTTTTTTAAACCAAGAATTTTCATCACTTACACAGGCAGCTCACAAACCTTAAAAATGCATTCAAAGGACTGCAAGGTTGTGTATAGGTTGAATTAACTTCAAACACAGCAATACAAGTTATATTAAGACTGCACACATGGCGATAAATATGTATATATTAATATATATAGTTGCAATGTGACGAATGTGGCTTCAAAGAACCTCCTTTGTGCAATTTGTATTTGATTCAGAGCTGGATGAGTTGGTGAATAAACTTGCAGAGATTAAAGTAATTAGGACAGATGTTTGTTTAAACATATCTTTCAGAGAAGATCTTTTAAGTCGAGAACCAATATTGTTCCCAGACATCAAGTCTCTACATTTAATGGACTGGAAGTTGAAAGGAGATGGTTGTTGGGTACAGTACTGTCACAGTTGAAAAGAAACATATTCTAGAATTATATACGGTGTGTGTGTGTTTGTGGATACATTGTGTGTATGCATGTACAGTGCATTGCAAAAGTATTCACCCCCCTTGACTTTTTACCTATTTTGTTACATTACAGCCTTAAGTTCAATGTTTTGTTAATCTGAATTTTATGTGATGGATCAGAACACAATAGTCTAAGGCGGTGAAGTGAAATTAGAAAATTATATACATAAAACTATTTTTTAGAAATAGAAAACAAAAAATTGGCATGTGTGTATATATTTACCCCCTTTGTTGTAAAGCCCATAAAAAGCTCTGGTGCAACCAATTACCTTCAGAAGTAACATAATTAGTGAAATGATGTCCACCTGTGTGCAATTGAAGTGTCACATGATCTGCTGCAACACCTAAGCAAAGGCATCACTAACTAAACACTGCCATGAAGACCAAGGAACTCTCCAAACAAGTAAGGGACAATGTTGTTGAGAAGTGTAAGTCAGGGTTAGGTTATAAATAAAAATATTTGATGATCCCCAGGAGCACCATCAAATATATCATAAACAAATGGAAAGAACATGGCACAACCGCAAACCTGCCAAGAGACAGCTGCCCACCAAAACTCACGGACCGGTCAAGGTGGGTATTAATCAGAGAGGCAGCACAGAGACCTAAGGTAACCCCTTCAGAGACTGGAGTATCTGTACATAGGACGACAATAAGCCATACCCTCCATAGAGTTGGCTTTCTTAGGCCATCAAAGAGAACGCTATGTCTGGCGCCAACCCATCACTTCGCCCAAAGAACACCCTACCCACAGTAAAACATTGTGGTGTTGGCAGCATCATGTTGTGGGGATTTTTTTCAGCAGGCGGGACTGGGAAACTGGTCAGAGTTGAGGGAAAGATGGATGGTGCTAAATACAGGGATATTCTTGAGCAAAACCTGTACCACTTTGTGCAGGATTTCAGGCTAGGACGGAGGTTCACCTTCCATCAGGACAATGATACTAAATACACTGCTAAAGCAACACTTGAGTGGTTTAAGGGGAAACATGTAAAAGTGTTGGAATGACTTCAAGTAGGATGGTTTGTACTTGTGAACAGCAATCTTTAAGGAGCAGGGGCAGTTTTGCCAGGAGGAATGGGCAAAAATCCCAGTGTTAAGATGTGGCAAGCTCATAGAGCCTTATGCAAAGCGACTTGGAGTTATGATTGCCGCAAAAGGTGGCTCTACAAAGTATTGACTTTAGGGTGGTGAATTGTTATGCACATTGACTTTTTCTGTTACTTTGTCCTATTTGTTGTTCGCTTCACAATTAAAAAAAAAAAAACATCTTCAAAGTTGGGGGCATGTTCTGTAAATTAAATGATGCAAATCCTCAAACAATCCATGTTAATTCCAGGTTGTGAGGCAACAGAACACCAAAAATGCCAAGGGGGGTGAATACTTTTGCAAGGCACTGTATGTATGTATATGTACAGTTTATAGGTCACATTTAAAGGTGGAAAAAGTTCTGAAATGATTTATCTTTGTCTCATTTTTTTACAGCACAGAAATCTGACATTTTTTTTTTTATAACACTGAGTTTTATTGTCACCGCATATAATAATTATTTCACAGTCTGGATCTAGGCACGCAGGCCTATCCATTTCACATATGTCCATAGCATCCAGTAAACAAGCATTTACATACATCAGAGTACAGTGAGTTTTGGACCCACCCTGTAAGATAAGTCCAGATGCTGGTTAGCCTGTTATAGGTCAAGCCGAGTATTGCTAGAGTATGCATGGCGACTATCACTTTTTTAATTTTATTTATAACATTAACCTTTTAGAAACAAAAAACAAAACCTAACACTTGAACAGCTTGCTGGCCGGTCCCTTTTCCCACGTATGGGCTCCCTAAATACAGGATTTTTTTTTTTTTTTTTTTTTAAGTAGGATTGTCCCCCAGCCCCATCATTAACCCCCTCCCCGGGCTCCCGGGTCTACTTCACTGAGGAAATGGGCTAAGCTTACAACCCGCCACTAGTTCTAGCACCCTAATGCTAGGCCTATGTATACTGTCCATGGGTCCCAAATTTTCCTGTACTTATCCAAAGAGTCATCTAATAGATGGGTGATTCTTTCATTGATGGCAATATAATTAATCTTTTTTTTAATCATCTGGAAGTTTAGGTTACTGGATTTCCAGGCTTTAGCAATATGACTCTTAGCTGCCAATGCTATGTATTGCAGCAGTCTGTTTTGGGAGGGAGTCAGAGCACTATTGGGGATCCCCAGTAGCATGCTATCTATAGACCTTTCTACCGGGGTATGGAATAAGTCAGAGGCTAGTACTGAGACTAAGTCCCAAATCTTTACTACCTTGGGGCAGAACCACCAGATATGGGAGAATGTCCCCGTTGCCTGACACCCCCTAAAGCATAGTTGGCTTTCTGATTTTTTCCATTTTGCGAGCTTCTCCGGGGTTATGTATACCCTGTGGAGCACCTTGATGGCGGTTTCTAGGATGCTATAGTTAAGGGAGCCCCTATAGATGTTAGACCAAGCTGCCCTCCATTTACTTAGGTCCCAGCTCGTATTCATGTCAGTTTCCCAATCGGCCATGTGTTTGGGCTTAAGTCCGGCAGGCCTGGCATTGAATGTTTTGTATAGCATCCCTAGGGTGCCCTTCGTTAGAGGAGCCGCTTGACAGATTTTAGTCAGCCAGTTCGTTTCTGGGACTGTGTGCTTTTCCAATAAGGAGATTGCTAGGTGTTTTAATCTACAAAAATTGTAGTGTTCAGACAGGGGCATATCATGTTTATCCCTTATTTTTTCGAATGAGATAATTCGCCCCTTTTCCATCCACTCTCCCAGCCTATCCAGATTTTTATTCTTCCACCAGTGTTGGGAGGATAAATTTAGGTTAACTGGCATCTGGGGATGATTAAGAAGTGAGATCATGCAGGATGGTTTTGGGAATAAATTTGTGTGTTCGCGGGCCCATTTCCAGCATGTCAGAGTATGTTTTATCATGGGATTGGATAAGTCTTTAATTTTTGGGGGAGTTTCTGACAACCACATAATAGAATCCCAGGTCAACGGTTTCATTGATTGGTTTTCTATGTAAATCCACGCCGGCTGATGTGTCGTTGAGTGTGCAATTGGTAGAAAGGATAGTTGGGCGGCCTTGTAATACAATTTAAAGTTAGGGCAGGATAGACCTCCATCTAACTTGTGTAGATACATGATTTTTTTTGCGATTCGTGATGGGCCTTGGTTCCAGATGAACCTAAAGATGTGCCTTTGGAATTTAGATAACTCTTTATGTTTAACTTGAATTGGGAGGGTTCTAAAAAGGTAAAGAAGTCTGGGCAAAATGTTCATTTTAATTGTGTTAATTCTCCCTACCCAGGACAGGCGGAATTTCGTCCATCGACCTAAATCGGCCATCATGGTTTTTAGTAGTTTAGAATAATTCTCATTATATAGGTCGCTCAGATTCGCCGTTAGCCTTATCCCCAAATAATTTATATATTTAATGTCCCAGTTGAATTTATACCTGTCATGTAAACTGTTTTTTTCTGCTGCCGGGACGTCGATGGCTAGGGTTTCAGTTTTTTCTAAGTTTAGTTTTAGTCCCGAGATTTGGCCAAACCTTTCTAGAGTTTTAATGAGTACCGGGACTGATTTACTCGGATTGGACACCACGCAAAGAAGATCATCTGCGAACAGGCAGATTTTGAAGTGATGATGTCCCACCTCTATCCCTGAAATCCCTGAGTTTGCCCTGATCTCTCCGGCCAGCGGCTCCATTGCCAATGCGAAAAGCAAAGGGGATAGCGGGCATCCCTGCCTAGTACCCCGCCCTATTCTTATATTTGGAGTTGCAGGCCCCGGGAGCTTCAATTTGGCCGAAGGGGAGCTATAGAAAGACTTCAGCAAGTTGATGAACTGGCCATTGATACCAAATTTACTAAGGGTCGCGAATAGATAAGGCCATTCTAGAGAATCAAAGGCCTTCTCTATATCGAAGGCCATAAGGCACGTTGGTGTTTTAGTGGTTTTGGCTTTGTGTATGAGGTTAAGGACTTTCCTAATATTATCTCCTGCCTGTCTGTGGGCCACGAAGCCTACTTGATCATTGTGAATTAATCTTGGCAAGAAAGATGCCAATCTGTCTGCCATAATTTTGGAGAGAATTTTCATATCACAGTTTAGAAGTGAAATTGGCCTGTAGTTTTTCATTTCCAGTGGGTCCCTACCTTCCTTGGGAAATAGAATAATTTCAGCAGCGTTAAGTTCAGCAGGTATTTTTTCTCCGGCTAGAATGTTGTTAAAGAGTGTGACTAGATGTGGGCCAAGGGTATCTATAAATGCTTTGTAATAGTTATTGGAGAATCCGTCTGGCCCCGGAGATTTCGCTACTTTAAGTTTGTGAACCGTTTTGCGGACCTCGTCTAGCGTTATTGGGGCGTTAAGGGCCCCCAGCTCTGCCCCCGTGGCGATGGGGAGATCTTTTGAATTTAGAAATGAATTTATTTCATTACCAATAAGAGCTGTGGAGCCTTCATAAAGGGAGTTAAAGTACTTGGTAAAAGTAGATTTAATTTTACTTGGATTGGCTGTTAGCTCACCTTCCCGCGTTCTTATTTGCTGGATTTTATTCTGCGTGTTTTTTGATTGTAGTTTTTTGGCTAGGAGTGGGCCTGGTTTGTTAGCTTTATCGAAAAATTTTTGCTGAGTCCACCTTAGGGCTTTCTCAGTTTGGTCCGAGAGGAGAGCATCTAGGTCTGTCCTAACCTTGTCAATCAGCTGTCTATTTTTGATATCCGGCTTGGATTGGTTTAATTTCTCAAGTTTTGTCAGTTCTGTTTGTAGTTCAATTTCTCTGGCTTTTTTTCGTTTTTTGTATTGGGATGCTATTTTGATAAGGGTTCCCCTAATGTAGGCCTTGTGTGTGGCCCATATAATGCTTGATCTTATCTCTGGGGAGAGATTAACTTGAAAGAACAAATCCAGATCTTGAGAAATTTGTTTCTTTACATCTGGGTTAGCTAGAAGTCTTTCATTCAGCCTCCACGAGAATGTAGGCTTCCCCCCTGAGGCCCATTCCAAATTTAGCTTTACCGCGGCATGGTCTGACCATGTGCATGGGACAATTTCGGATTTCTTTACCTGGTCTAAGAGGGAGAGATCTGCAAGAATGTAGTCTATCCTGGAATAGGTATTATGTACCTGGGAGAAAAAGGAGTATTCCTTAGCCTTGGGGTTAGTTTCCCTCCACACATCTGTCAGGTTTAGCTTAAAAAGAAGGCTCTTAATTGTCTGCAGTTTCCTGGAAAACCTCTCTTGTCCCCCTTCCCTAGACCTATCTCGAGTTGGGTCCATCACCAAGTTCAGGTCCCCCCCAATTATTATTTTTCCCAATCCCGGTTTATCTAGAGTTTTTAGCACCTTTATGACAGTCTGATGAGGGTTTGTTGTAGGGGCAAAGATAGAGACCAGGGTTGTCTTAATACCCTGGATTAGTCCAGTTAACATTACGAAACTGCCTGCCGGGTCTATCTGTTTGTTTTCTAATGTAAAGGGGAAGTTCCTGTGTAGGAGTATGGCCGCACCTCCTTTTTTAGTTCTTTGGTTGGCTAGGAATACTGTAGGGTAATTCTTATGTAGGAAGTTTGGATGGTTATTGTGTACAAAGTGAGTCTCCTGCATGAATATGACAGAGGGGTTGCTATCCCTGTAGGAGAGAAAGGCTTTGCGACGTTTAAAAGGGGAGTTAAAACCCTTGACATTGTGTGTCAGGAATACTATGTCTAGATTGTTCTGATTTACCGCCATGTTTGTGGTAAGGTGAGGTGTTGTCCTGACTTACCCCAATCCCACGAAGAAATCTTGATAGTTTTGTGGGCTGGTGTGAATGACTGGGAGAGTGGATAGTTCCATAGCCCTGTGGGCCTACCATCTGAGCAAGTAATGGCTGAATGAGGGTTGCCTTCTAACCTGATGGAGTTACCTCTGGGGAGTCTTACGATCCTGAAGGAAGAGAATGAGACCGCCAGCAAGCTAACAAAACAGTAAGAAAATACTAAAACATAACAGTTAAAACGATGGCAATAACCAAAAAACATTTCAAGAGCATTGATCCTCATTGTAATTTACCAATAGCACCTAAGTGCCTAGGGTGGATAGGGAGTAAAAGAAGAAACTCCTCCTCCTGACCCTAGTATGAGGAAAAAGAATACAACTGAATAGTACTTGACTAGAACATTAACACATTTACACTACAGAACACCAACCCTGGAGAAGGCCCGTCCCTGGAGAAACGTATAGACTATGAGAATAAAACATATCCAGGTCTATAGTCTCTTTGAAGAATTGTTCACTTTACTCTGGTGTTAGAACTAGTACTGTATTCTCCAACTTACAGAATGTAAAAACCTTAAATTACAGCCCCTGGTTTCCTAACAAGTGTTAGACCTTTTATGCATTATTTTAAAATGACTCTAGGTCCTGAGGTTTGTAAAAGTTCACCCTTCCTGCACCGGTACAGAGGGGGTGCCTTGGGTGGACTTGCCGGAGGTCCCCTGCTCAGATTGTGGCGAGTCTACAGCGTCTCTGTGCTTTTTTTGTTTTTTGTGGATCGGTACATCCGTCCACTGCCTGGAGGGCCTGTCCTTTGGCCTCGCTGCTTGTTGTTCACGAAACTCTTCCCTGGTTGCAAGATTGAGATGAATCAAGTGTTTCTGACAGTCCTCCAGAGAGAAAGCGGAGTAGGTGGAACCTCCAGCTTGGAAGAGCAAGCGAAACGGGAATCCCCATTTATAAGGGATCTTGTTTTTTATGAGAACATTTAAAGCCGGTTTCATTTCTCTGCGTCTGTTCAGGGTGGTTGGGGCAATATCAGCAAAAACCTGCAGGTGAGATCCATCTGGACCAACAACTTGTGGAACATTTCTGGCGGCCGAGAGGATGTTATCCCTTGTTTTTTGTCGGAGGAAGCGGACTATTGTGTCTTTGGGTAGGCTTTGATTTAAGGATGCACCTAGGGCCCTATGTGCCCTTTCAATTTCGATCACATCAGCTTCTTCTCCCGGCAGCAAGGATCTGGCCACCTCTTTGATGTAGGGTTCTAGATTTGTTACCCTTTTGTCAATCCCTCTGAAACGAATGTTGTTTCTGCGAGAGCGATTTTCAGCATCCTCTAGCTTGTCTTCCAGAAGGGAGATTCTGGCAGAGTTTGCCGAGATGTCTTTTCTGTCTTGCTCTTGGGATGAGGCCAGTTGATCCGTGAGGTTTTCTAGTTGGTGAGTTCTCTGTCCCAGCTCTTGGATTTCTTTCTTAAAGTCCTGCACGGCTTGGGAGAGTTGGGTCTTCAGTAAGGTTTCAAATCTGGTCATAATTTTGTCGATCATCTCCGGGTCTTGTAGTGTGCCTCTCTGATCCCCTTCCATATCCGAATTGTCAGATAGGTCTGCAGCGGGGCTCTGGGGAGTGGGTTGTGATTTAGGGAGCGATTGAAAGTGTTCTTGAATACCTTTAGCTGCCATGCTCTTGCGTGTTTTACCCTTCATCTTCCCCTCCTTATCTCATTTGTGGTTTACTGAGGCCTTGTATTTGATCCGGCTTTTGAAATATGAAGATTATTTGTTTATAGCTGGGTTTCCCGTTTTCTTGTCTCTGCTTGTTAAATTAGTATGTTGACATATTGCAGAGCTGTAAGATGCAGACCTAGTTAAGGCCCTCTCTTCTTTAAAAGTTTGACATGGCTAGGGAGACTTGTGAAGACAGTCCTGTATATGTGCCATGTGGTGTTTGATTAGCCGGCATTTATCCAGCCCATAGGTTAGATCAAAGGGCACTGTATTTGCTTACCCAAAGCTTTGCCAGGGAGGTTAAGCATAGCTCAATCCAGGGCTTACATGTTCAGCAATGCAAATGCGTCAAGGTCACTGGTCACATTTCATTTCCAGGATGAATAGTGCTGTTCCACTACCACTGCATTGAAGCTCACACTGGTCGTCCCCTCCTGTTTGGGTCTAGATGGGAGGTTATGTCCTGGGCCCCCTTCTTGATCCAGTACTGTGGCCTGCCCGTGGTAGCTATGGGTTTATAGAAAAGAGTAGGGGTGTGAAGAGGTTGAGGCTTCTTCGCTAGGCCTAGATTTTAAAATGGCCGCCACCCGTTTCGCGGGCTTTTTCCCGCGGCCTGAAACTCTCTGTGCTGCAGCACCAGCTGGCCTTAGCCCTTAGGCACCCCTCCGGCCGGCACCAGCCACCCCCGGAAGGCTCTGGGTGGCCTTTATAGCTCCCTCGGGGTATCCCCGTTACCTGGGCTTGTATCGGAGCTCCCTGCTCCGGAGTGGGCAAGATGGCCGCCGCCCGATGTCCCCAGGCTCCTGCCGAACCTCCCGGCGACGGAGGACTTTGGCCAGGCCTCTCCGTTCTGCCCGACTGGGACCCCCAAGCGCCGAACCGCCAAGGCTCTGCACAGCCTTCTTCTCCCGGCGGTTCTCAGCATGGACGCGGGTATGAGCGCCTGTGCTGCAGGTGTCCCTCTGGCTCCGTGCCTGGGTCTCTGTGCCCCAAAATTGAACCCCCGAATTGCTGCTGGGGACTGGTTTAATGCCCTCCTGCTCCCCCAGCCTCCTCGAAGGGGAATATTGAAGCTTTTAGGGCGATTAATGGGCTAAAATGCCCCTTTCAAAGCAGGAGCTCTGCCTAGGCGCGTCCGACACCATCAGACTCCGGCTCCGCCCCCCAGAAATCTGACATTTTAACAGGGGTGTGTAGACTTTTTATATCCACTGTATGTATATATAAGTGTGTGTGTATATATATATAACCTATTTTTATATGTGTGGTAGACCATTTATGTGTTTGGCAAGCATAATAGACTGATTTTCATTTTTATGGACGCAGTTTGCATCTGGAGGCCCACCCAAGTCCATGTTTAGCTCGGTTATATATCTCTGCATTGTGCTTCCTAGAAGCCCACATACTTCCTATTAAACTGCTAAGTTTTATATTGTTTGTTGTCGTCATTATGGATTTGCATTAGAATTGCACTGGGGATGGTGCGGTAAGGATTTTTTTTATTTTTTTATTATTGATCTGTGTGTTTTCATCTGTCCTACTAGGACAGTGTGGCTTCTCTATATTGTACTGCTGTTGAATCCTACAAATAGTTTACTGGCAAGTAACCAAACTCTTGTGTTCTACAGGCGCACAGGTGAATCCGTAACACTAGTTACCAGGAAAGACTGGAAATTTGCGGGAGAATTGATTAGCATCTTGGAACGTGCAAATCAGGTAATGTTTAAATCCTTATAAATAAATTAATTAGTTAAATAAATAAATATATATATATATATATATAACAGACCTTTTGCTTACCAAATATAAAGTGTATAAACTGTGCATTGTATGTTGTCCTGGAGATTGTTTCTATCAACTAATTTTTTATAATATACAGAAAATATTACCACGTAGACATTACAATTTGAAAATGTGTTTAAAAAACAAAGAAAATGGGTAAGAATATTGATTAATTATAATTACCAAATATACTCCCAAAAAATACTCTGATCTGTGTCAGGGACTTCTTTGGATGAATATTTTTTTGCTTTTTGCTCTGACTTTTTTTTTTATCTTCTTTGCTTCTGCTCCTTGTCCCATGATTCAACAGAGCATACGTTTTGTTTCATATTCTGTGTGCATTGTGCATCCTATCTGTGCTTTCCACTTTATGATGTTAAATTTAATTTAATATATCCTATAGAACACTGGCAAGATATCGGGAGCATGCATGTTTTTGTTTCCTACATCAAGAGACAGGTGTTTTTTTGTGATGAAGTGGAAACAAAACCGTAAATATAGTTGCAAAAGAAAAGCTGCCCAAATGATTAGATGGACAAAATGCCAGTGAACATAGTGAAAAAGCACATTGGACTAGAATATTTTCTTCCCAAGAGCAGAACGCTGGTACTGAGAGCAATTCAACCTCTCTGAAATAATGAAGTGTTTTTCTAACTATTGTCTCTAAATTACAGAATTCTAGGTTTCCAGAAAAAAGATTCCCTTTTTACATAGTTACATAGGCCCTCATTCAATTGCTATTTGGCCAATTAAATAGGGCTCCAAATAAGCACATAACATATTTTTTTTAAAGATTTTTTTAGTTAGTAAAATCTATCCAAAGGCACGGTTTTCACTAACTAAAAACTTATTTAAAAAATATATGCTATGTGCTTATTTAGAGCCCTATTCAATTGGCCAAACTGCAATTGAATGAGGGCCATAGTAATTAAGGTTGAAAAAAGACTTTCAGTCCATCGAGTTCAACCCTTTAAGATCTCCTCTGATCTGCTGATTTAATCCAGAGGAAGGTGAACAGAAAAAAAAAAAGGTGAAATTTAGCCAATAGTTTCAAAGGCGGAGGGGTGGGGATATTTCCTTCCTGACCCCAAATACTGGTGATTGAATTTTTCCCTGGATCAATACTCTTTTTTTTTTTTTTTTTCTAAGTATCCAGGATAACCCTGAATTTCCTTTTTAATTAGAAATAAATCCAATGCCTTTTTAAAGTTATCTATCGAATCATGTGCTGTCACCACCTACTCTAGTAGAGAATTCCACAGATTAACAACCCTTACTGTGAAGAACCCTTTTCTTTCTTTGAGGTGGAATCTTTTTACTTCTAACCTCAAGGGATGTCCTCTTGTCAGTTGAAAACCTCTTGGCACAAAAAGCTTCTTTGACAAATCTTTACTGACCCTGGATGTGTTTATATAAGGTAATCATATCTCCTATTAGTCTTTCCTTATAACTTAGCCCCTCCATTCCACTTGTTAGTTATGTTGCCATCCTCTGTACCTTTTCCAGCTCTAGAATGTCCTTTTTATGAAGTGGTGCCCAAAATTGTACTCGATATTCCAAATGAGGGCGTACTAGAGATTTGTATAGTGGCAGAATTATATTTGCTTCCCTTGCTTCTATACCCTTCTTGATACATGCTAATGTTTTATTTGCCTTTGCAGCTGCTGCTTGGCTTAGAGCACTGTTACCTAGGTGGTTGTCCACAAGCACTCCCAAATCCCTTTCAATATCTGATACCCCTATATTTGCTGCATTAATATTATAAATTGCATGGCTATTTTTACTTCCCAGATGCATAACTTTACATGTATTTGTATTAAATCTCATCTGCCATTCAGATGCCCGTTCTTCAATTATATGTAAATCCCTTTGGAGGGAAAGCACATCATTATCTGATTTAATTACCTTGCACAACTTTGTGTCATCAACGAAAATGGAGACACTTAATTGCCAGTCCCACTTCTAAGTCATTAATAAATATGTTAAAAAGGAGAGGACTTAATACTGAACCCTGAGGAACTATTAGTCCAATCGAAGTATGTTCCATTTAAAACAACCCTTTGCTTCCTGTCTTTTAGCCAGCTCTCAATCCATGAGCAGATATTTACTGCAATTCCTGTATCCCTTAGTTTGCACAATAGTCTCCCATGTGGTACGGTATCGAAAGCATTTGCAAAATACAAAAAGACTACATCCACTGAGTTGCCTTGATCCAGTTTCCTACTAACCTCCTCATGGAAACTAATTTGATTTGTGACATATCCCTCATAAATCCATTTTGACTCCTTCTTATAATCCTATTCAAATAGACATATTCTTGTATATTATCCCTTTTTAACCCTTCTAAAAGCTTCCCCACTACAAAAGTGAGGCTCACTGGTCTATAATCCCCCGGATTTGCTCTTGCTCCCTTCTTAAATATAGGTATCACATCTGCTTTTCTCCAGTCATCTGGTAGAGACCCTGTGTTGAGTGAATCCTGAAAAATTAAATATAATGGTTTGGCTATTACAGAACCCAGTTCCCTCAGTACCCTGGATGTATTCCATCAGGACCCAGGGTTTTATTGACATTTATTTTTCCAACCTCTTTTGGATTACTTCCTGTGCTAACCAATTGTTTGGCAAAGGTAGTATAGCCCCATTATGTTGCAGTGTCCCAACCACTGGTACCTCCCTTGTGTATACCAAAGAAAAGAACCTATTTAGCTCATCTGCCTTTTCCTGGTCACTAATTTTCAGATGGCCTGTGTCACATTGTAATGTTCCTATAGTTTCCTTCCTCGCCTTCTTTCCATTAATATACTTAATAAAATTATTTAGGGTTACTCTCTTTTGCAATCAATTTTTCATGTTCTATTTTAGCCAGTCTAATAGCCCTTTTGCTAGCCTTGTTGATTTCCTTGTACTCCCGTAAATCAGTCTCTGTCCCCTCTTGTTTGTATAATTTAAATGCCTGTTTTTTACTCGGTATCTTGATCTTTAAATCATTGTTAAGCCACATTGGATGTGATTTACTCCTTTTACTTTTATTCCCACTTGGTATATGGTGATAAGTATGTATATTTATTAAAGGATTTAAATGTTGTCCATTTGTGTTCAGTGTTTTTACCTATCAGTTCTATGTCCCAGTCTATACTTTGTATTGCTGCCCTTAGACCGCTAAAATATGCCATTTTGAAATTAAGAGGTTTTATTGGCCACTTAAAATTTTGTTTCTTTAATTCAATCTCCAATGAGACTGTGTTGTGATCACGGTTTCCCAAAGGTTGTCCTATTTCAACATTTCATACTATATCGATATTATTTGTGATAACTAAATTCAAGATAGCCTCATTTCTAGTAGGCTCTTGTATAAACTGGGCGAGATAATGATCCCTGAGTGTACTCAGGAACCTGCTCCCCTTAGCTGAACTGCTGGTCTCATTTATCCAGTTTATTTCAGGGTAATTTAAAATCTCCCATTATTAGAACTTGCCCATTCTTAGCTGCATTTCCAATCTGTAATAAATAATTGTATTTCCTCACTATCCGCTATATTTGTTGGTTTATACCATACTCCTACTAATATTCTTTGGAATTTGCTGCCCCGCTATTTAACTCCACCCACAAACATTCAACATTACCGCTAGTTCCAGCATAAATATCTTCTCTGACTATAGGCTTACATTCAGGCAAATCCCTCCTCCTCTTTTACTATTTCCCATATCTTTCCTAAATCGGTTATAACCATCCAGATTGTCTAGTCATGAGATTCATCCCACCAGGTTTCAGTAATGCCTATTAAATCCCATTTATCATTAATTGCTAATAATTCTAACACTCCCATTTTTCCTGGCAAGCTTCTGGCATTAGTAAGCATACACCTTATGTTATGAGTCTGTAGTTCTGAAGTGCCTGCCACTTTTTTTAGTACTAAATTAAACTAAGTTTCTTAGTACTACCTCCCTATTAACTATACTACCCCTCCCCCATCTACTCCCCTAGCAGTTGTTAATTCATCCCTTATACCCTCTACACTTTCTACCCCATTACTTATATCTAGTCCCTCCCCCCGCCTACTAGTTTAAAAACTCCTACAGCCTTTCTACCATCCCATACCCTAGCACAAAAGCTCCCTCATCATTATTTTGAAACTAGCGACTTGCCCGTCAAAAAATTACAGCAATGAGATGTGTATGTTTGGAAAGTTGTTTAGTTATTAATATACATATGGAATTGTAAGGTAGCTAATGTTGTTTTGTGTGTACTACTGAAATATATAATAATAATTAATAAATGAATATACTTGACCTATTTTGAAGCATTGTGTTTAAGATCTGTGAGCCTTGTTTGATGTTGCTGCAGCATTAGTGGTGTGCAGGTGCTGTGTGAGCGTGATGAACGTGTGCAGTGTAATAGTGTGTGTGCGCAAGCCGAATCCGTTAGCGTAGTTGTGTACTTCCGCATTAGCGTAAAATGTCAGGTAATGTGTGGTATGCGTGTTCTCGGATTATCCTTAAGTGTTTTCCGTGGTTATAGTGCTGTAGCCTTGTTTTCGTTTTGTTCGGCCACCATTTTTTCTCTCGCTTAGAGAATTTTGTAGCGTCTAAACTCTTTTATTTTTAGTTAAGTGAAGCTGTAAGTATTTTTTTTTAGGTGCTGGATGCTTCGTTTTGCTGTAGGTAAGCTTTTTATGTATGTGTTGTGTGTATTTATTGTGTTTTTGCTTTTTTCCTGTACGCTGCTTGCTTCAGATTTTTGCGATGTCGTAATGTGTGGTATGCGTCTTAGCGGATTATCTGTAAGTGTTTTTCGTGCTTAGAGTGCTGTAGCCTCATTTTCGTTTTGTTCGGCCTCCATTTTTTCTCTCGCTTTGACAATTTCTTAGTGTGTCAACTCTTTTATGAAGAAATGAAGCTGTAAGTTTTTTTTTGAGGTCGTGAATGCTCGCTGACGGTAAGCTTTTTATGTATGTGGTGTGTGTATTTATTGTGTTTTTTTTTATTTATTTTTTTCATGTTCGCAAGTTGCGTCCGTATTTTTTGGCTGCGGTTTAACGGCTCGCCAGGCTCACCTGCAATGAGTGCCTGTGGCGCTCATTGCCAAAGTGCTCCGAATTAACGTTCGTTTTGCGAAGGCCTCAGTTGCTGTCATGGAGCGCCGCCAGCAACCAAGGCTCGCTTTGCCCAGGCCCTCGGCCGCGGGCCCTCGCTTTGCGAGGGCCTTTGACACTCGTTTCGCGAGGCGCGGCCCTCGTTTCGCGAGCCCGCAAGCGTGAGCAACGGCCCGTACGCTCACAACTATATATGTGATCCATCCCTGCTGTACTGAAGTGAGAAGTCAGCCCAGTGCTCTAAAAACCCAAACCCCTCCTTAGTGCACCACATCTTTTGCCACGCATTAACATCCCTAAGCTCCTTCTGCCTCCCTGGGCTAGCACGTGGCACTGGTAGTATCTTAGAAAATACTACCTTGGAGGTCCTTGCCTTCAGCTTATTACCTAGTTTTCTAAAATCATTCTTTAGGACACTCCAGCTTCCACTAACTTTGTCATTGATACCAATATGTACCCAGACCGCCGGTTCATTTGCAGCCCCTCCCAATAATATGTCTACCCGATCCACAAGAAGCTGAACCCGAGCACCCGGGAGACAGCAAACTGTTCAATTGCTGGGATCTGGGTAACAAATAATGCTGTCTACCTACCCAATAGAGTTCCCTACCGCCAAAACCTGTCTGTTGCTCTGCCTATTCTGCCCTCCCACTCCTCCAGTAGAACTGTTCTCCCGGCTGTTTGAGTGAAACTGTTGGGGATGTCCATTCAGGAATGGCAATGCCAGATAATGCTGTTCACTCTATCTGGCAAATCTGTTGGTGCTTGCCAACTCAGAACTGTCCTGCCTCCTGCTCATGTTCCCCCTGCTTCCCCTTGTAACCCAGCTATCTCCCTGGACATTCTCACTAGCTAGCCCCAGCTCCACCCTCCATGCTAGGCCCTGCTAAACTGTGCTCTGTGAGTACCAACTTTCTTTCCAGTGGAGCAATATCACAAAGTGATGCAATTTTCCTCTCCAGTTCTCCAATTTGTGCTTCCAGAGAGGCAAATGCTCACACCTCTCCTGGATCATCTGTTCTAGTATTGCATACATATGACAGGATGTACACTGAGTGAGGTTGCCACTGGACTGACTGATGATTATTATTATTGTCTACAAAAATTCAGTGTGAAAAATAAAGAATATAAAATAATATATGTGTATAAAGTTTTGTACTTTCACTAAAAATCTGCCACCCTTTTTCTTTAAAAAAAAGAAGGGGGTTCAAACTCCTACACGTTTACTAGAATTGCACTTATACTAGAAATGTTTGCAAGTTTACAAGTTTGCCCCTTCTCCTGCTTATGTTAACTTCTGCCTCTCACCTGAGCACAATGAGTGCACTCTGCAATTTATTAGCCTTTACTTGCAAAAAGTAAAATCCACTTGCAAAAAAGTTACTATTATTATTGTCTCCAAGAAAATGTGTGAGTAACATTGCATAAACATATTTTTTTCATAAGTTTCCTCGTATTTACTATTAATGCCTACTCAAGAATATTCCAGCAGTGGATTCCCACTAAACATTCGTTGCTGCTGTTACTACTTTCTGATGACTACACAAGCAGAGTTCTGTGCATTTCTATGGGTTTTCCCTATTGTTCTCATTGCATCGATTATTGATGCTTCCACAAGGAGCTTTCTGGAAGCTATGATGGCACCATGGGCATATTTTGCAGATGAAGACTTTATAGCTTCTTTTCACACTTGTTGAGTTCAACAAGTTCTGTGGTGTCAGCATTGTTTTTTCAGTGGAAGCAACATTTTTTGGAAATTCCTTAGGGCAATAGACCAATTTATACAGACCTAAAAATGCTTTTGGATTCAACAATGCAATCTGATTCATCTTCCTTAGATGATGCTACTGTAGGATCTTCTTTTGGTGTTCCAAAACATGACATGACAGTGGTGGTCATCTAGCATTTCTTATACAGAATGCCCTGCAATATACAGTTAAACATTTAGTTCTCTGTATCTCCATGTGTGGTATTTATTTGTTTTGTTTAGTTTCCATTTCTGAGGAAAGTCTTACAATTTGTTATGTAACATGCTTTCTTCCTTCTCTGGATATATATGTTGGGACTTTTTGTTGCGCTCTCACCTGTTGCAAAAAACAAAATTACCGTATTTATTGGCATATAACACACACCGGCGTATAACACGCACCTCATTTTAAGAAGGGAATTTCAGGGGAATTTTTTTTTTCAAATAAAGAACTTTGAAGCAAAATCCTCAACCTCAACCTCCCTCCTCATCCTCCCTCCTCAACTCCCTCCTCCACTCTCCCATCCTCATCCTCCTTCCTCAACCCCCCTCCTCAACCTCAACCCCCCTCCTCAACCTCAACCCCCCTTCTCAACCCACCTTCTCAACCCCCCTTCTCAACCTCAACCCTCCTCCTCATCCTCAACCCTCCTCCTCATCCTCAACCCTCCTTCTCATCCTCAACCCTCCTCCTCATCCTCAACCCTCATCCTCATCCTCAACCCTCATCCTCAACCCTCCTCCTCATCCTCAACCCTCATCCTCAACCCTCATCCTCAACCCTCCTCCTCATCCTCAACCATCCTCCACATCCTCAATCCTCAACCCTCATCCTCAACCCCCCTCCTCATCCTCAACCCCCCTCCTCATCCTCAACCCCCCTCCTCATCCTCAACCCCCCTCCTCATCCTCAACCTCATCCTCTCTCCTCAACCCCCCTATCCTCAACCTCCTTCCTCAAACACCCCTATCCTCAACACCCCTCCTCAACCCCCCTTCTCATTCTTAACCCCCCGGTGGCACCCGGTATATGCTAATGACGTGGCGCGCTAGCGCGCATGTGACGTCACTGGGTCAAGGAGCGGAGGCCGGAGCACAAGCAGGTAAGTGAGAGGGAGGTATTAAGGGGGGTTTAGGTTGAGGAGGAGGGGGGTTTAGGTTGAGGAGGAGGGGGGTTTAGGTTGAGGAGGAGGGGGGTTAGAATGCGGAGGGGGTTTACAGTGAGGAGGGAGTTTGAGGATGAGGAGGGGGGACGGAATATCGGCGTATAACACGCACCTATCATTTGCCCTCTATTTTCAGGGAGAAAAAGTGCGTGTTATACGCCGATAAATACGGTATTTTGTTTTACGCATGTTAACACTATTGGTTCCAGGGGTTGAGGACTGTTTCCTGACCCAGGAGGCCATGCTCATTTCAAATACTTTTCTTTTCTCATCTGTTTAGACATGATTCATGTGAGTATATTTACATATGAATATGCAAATTTATTTTTACTTGTATAATGTCCGGTTAAATACAAAATGTTTTAGCGGTTTATTAATTTTGTATCTTTTTTTTTTGTTTTTTACTACAAAATTATGTCATTAAAGATCATACTAATTAGCAAAGCTTGTGATCTCCAGATTGGCGTCACTAAATGTATATAGGTGACCTTACATTTTTTACCAGCACAAGTAAGAATTTGACAAGAGTTCAGACAGCCTTACTTTATGTGTGGAAACTAAATATGCACACCCATACTTAACTAGTTTAAGCAATATTAAAATAAACTTGCCAAAATATGTATTGTGAAAGAACACAACCTTATTCAGAAAAATTACATAACGGCTGTTTTTGAATTCTGACTACTTTCGTTTGATCTTTTTTATTTATTTTAACAAACACATGGATTTCTAATATTAAAAAAACATACCAACCCTAGGCACATTGAAAGACGCATGCAGAAAATTCATTATGGCAGCCCACCCAATATCTAGGTCCCCACATGTTTGTGTCCATGAATGACCCCACAATTATTATTATTATTTATTATCATTGTTTATTTATAACACGCCAACATATTCCGTAGTGCTGTACATAAGATAAGTTTGAGGCAAAGGTAAATACAAAACATAAGAAAGCAAGGAGGGCCCTGTCTTTTGAGCCTTGAATCCAGTGTCCATGGTGCTTTCCCCAAAGCACCCTGCAGGTTTGAAACTTGCAGACTTACAACCTAGAGGTGTTGTGTGTGTGGTTGTCTTGCTGGAAGGTGAACCTCCGTCCTAGCCTCAAATCCGCTTTTGCTCAAGAATATCCCTGTATTTAGCACCATCCGTCTTTTTCCCTTAACTCTGAACAGTTTCCCAGTCCCGGCTACTGAAAAACATCCCACAGCATGATGCTGCCACCACCATGTTTCACTGTGGGGATAGTGTTCTTTGGGTAATTGTGATTTGTTGGGTTTGCGCCAGACGTAGCATTTTGTTTGATGGCGAAAAGTTCAATTATAGTCTCATCAGACCAGAGCACCTTCCTCCATACATTTCGATAGTCCCACATGCCTTTTCGCAAACTCAAAACGTGCCATTCAGATTTTTGCTGAAAGTAATGGCTTTTTTTCTGGCCACTCTGCCATAAAGCCAAACTCTATGGAGCGTACGGCTTATTGTTGTCCTATGTACAGATACTCCAGTCTCTGCTGTGGAACTCTGCAGCTCCTCCAGGGTAACCTTAGGTATCTGTGCTGCCTCTCTGATTAATGCCCTCCTTGCCCAGTCCGTGAGTTTTGGTAGGCAGCCGTTTCTTGGCAAGTTTGCTGTTGTGCCATGTTCTTTCCATTTTTGGTTATGATAGATTTAATGGTGCTCCTGGGGATCATCAAAGATTTGGATACTTTTTTTATAACCTAACCCTGACATGTACTTCTCAACAACATTGTCCCTTACTTGTTTGGAGAGTTCCCTAGTCTTCATGGCTGTGTTTGGTTAGTGGTGCCTCTCGCTTCGGTTCGGCAGCCTCTGGGGCCTTTAAAAAAAGGTGTGTATATGTAATGACAGATCATGGGACACTTAGATTGCACACAGGTGGACATCATTTCACTAATTATGTGACTTCTGAAGGTAATTGGTTGCACCAGAGCTTTTTATGGGCTTCATAACAAAGGGGGTGAATACATACGTACATGCCAATTTTCTGTTTTCTATTTCTAAAAATCGTTTTATGTATATATTTTTCTCATTTCACTTCACCAACTTAGACTTTTGTGTTCTGATCCATCACCTAAAATTCAGATTAACAAAACATTGAACTTAAGGCTGTAATGTAACAAAATAGGTAGAAAGTCAAGGAGGTGAATACTTCTGCAAGGCACTGTATATGTGTAAAAAATCCTTTGGATCACAATTCAAATGTTCAAACATCATTCTCTGCTTCTATTGCGGCTTCCTCAGTGAATTATCACCCAGGCCTCTGGGGTTTCTCCTTGTGGCTTGTTGGGTAAAAGTCACAGGATGTATTTGAATAAATGTAGAATTTTTTCTACATGAATAAATATTGTCCAATAAAATATAAGACATCCCCTGAAAATAAGCTCTATTGCATTTTTTGGAGCTGAAATGAATATAAGGCCTGGCCTTATTTTCAGGGAAACCCGGTAGATCTTTGCATTGAGCTTCTGCTGACTTGAAGGTTAGTATAAGGTTAAAACATGTAGCTGAATGCAGTGTTTCTATTGGCAGTTTCACTGTGCCTATGTTAGCACTTCTGGGGTGTGGGAAATAAGTTTATCGAATGACTCCATGTAATGTGTGTGTCGGATATAAGCAGCATGTGTTAGATTAAAAAAGGGGAAAAACAGGAAAACTTTGATATGGATTTAAACCTGCAATACAAATTAACACAAATCATAGATGGAAGGGCAAGTTATAGGTATTAGATGCTGAAGAAAGGTGGTGGTGTATGAAGCTCTAGGTTTAGAGGCAAAATAAAAAAAATTAAATAAAAATGGGAATGTGACAGTGGGCAATTGAATCTGCAGAATGTATTTTATCATTTGTGGCCTATTAAATGTATACCATAAAGATATGATGTATTTCTGCTCTTCCATTCCCTTTAGATAGTAAGTAGTGAGTATCCATTCTTGAAGGGTGCTTTGGAAACTTTTTATTTTTTTTACAAGATTCAAAGCTCAAAACAGAGCCCTCCATTTTCTGTTGTTGTTAATAATGTATATCTCCTTGTTCTTATCCCCTCCTTGTTCTTATCACACCCTTGTATTAACCAATTATTAACACTAGAGTTTAACTGTGTATGAAAAGTTATATTTATAAGATACACATAGTAGTCATAATGTAAAAAATTCCCACATATGTTGTTTTGTTACTTGTACGATATGTCTAACAAGACTCCACTGCATCTGTTCCATAATTCTGATTCTTCTCATAGCTTGGCTATACCACTGTAGTGCTGAATTGAATTTCAATTTCATGTTTATTTAATATCTGGTTAGTAATAAAATCTGTATTTATTTAAAGAAAAAAAATTCAGTACAGCTTTTAAGAAGTAAATTGAAAATGTTGTGTTTTACGCAGACCTACTGTCCTTCACCTCCTATCAGGTGTTCGTGCAGGGGGAAGGTCTTAAATCACTGGAGCCTTTTTTTCTTTTATCCTGGTATCATTATCTGCCTACTAACCAGACGAATCTCTACTGATCAGAAAATGTATTTAGGTCAGCCTTTTGAACAGATTCCCTTTCACCCCCTAAATGAAACTGTATTTGATTTTTTTGGAAGGTGCATTGAATTTATGTTCAAATTATTTATTGCTTTACATTTACTAGAACAAACTGTATCTTCTTGTTTGACTACAGTAGCCCTTTGTCACAGGAAGTAGGAGGAGTTAAAGGTTTGAGCCCTGCCTATTAAATGAGAAATGAGGTCTTAATTTCTTTAGATAAAAGCTCTATCGATTATGTACTGAAGTGACAGCATATATATATTACTCCTGTGGATTATGTGTTTATAAAATATTTGCTTAGCCATACAAATGGTTATATTCCCAATATAATATTGTAGAGTTTTGCAATAGAAAATCTGTGCATTTTTATTTACATTTATTTTCTCTACATAGGAAGTTCCTGTAGAGCTCTTTGACATGGCTCAGAGATACCAACAATTTAAGGTTAAAAAAGACAGTGAAAGAGCACCCAGCAGAGGAAAATGGCGTGACAACTTTTATTAATCATGTATGTTTAATTTTAGTTTGTTTATTGCTAGCAATATACACTTCTATAAAAGGGACTATAGTATGTGCAGTCCAAAGTTGGATGAACAAGTTTTTTTAAAGGATCACTATTTACAGTGTGCTCTTTTGAAGAATTAGGATTAATAATGGTCAAAATATTTTTAGAATGTAAAAAAAATGCCTCTATTGTATGCAACTACTCTATAATAGCTTCAGCTTGTGCTGAGATGGGACCTTAAATGTTGACAGTTTTTTTTGTTTTTTTTTTATATTGGACCTGCTTCGGTCACAACCTGTACTTGCATCATTCATCTGCATGTTGCCATTGCCAATTAATACTGTAATGGCTAGGTCTTCAAAATATCAGTATGGGTATTATTCTTTGACCATGTAGGGCAGTATCTACGAATGCAGGCTGCTGAAATAGCCCATATCCTAAATATAAAAATGTGCTGTTTTCAAATGAAATTGTGTTTGCATGTCATAAAAGGGAAACCATTGCCAAATCCCAAACATTCCATTAAAAAAAGCATCCTCAATTTAGACTAAGAAAACAATCTTTGTAGCAAGAACCCCACCCTGACAAAAAATAAATACTTAACTTGTGTTTCTCTAATTTCCAGGCAGATTCTAAAACATTGGCACTGTTAAAACTAATCAAATAATCTCATTATGCACAAAGCAGACTGCCTGCTATTTCATGATTTCAAACTTGCATTTTCACAAAATATTCCAGCTGAAACCCTATCCTTATAAGAGTCCATCATGCTCCTTTCATCGGCATTATTCCCTTCAGAGATAGATCCATTAAAACATCAATCTAGAGAACTGTATTCATTTTCAAGCCAAAGACCATCACAATGGTTTGTAAAATATATTGAAAAGATTTTGAAGGTCATGACGGTCTAATAATAGTTTAAATTGTAATTATAAGCAATCAAGTTGCAGTTGTGGTAGCCCCAGAGCCACCAAAAACATTTAGAGAAAAATCTGAGGAATTAAAGGTCTCGCTTCTTTGGCAAACCGTAAAATTAACGAACATCAACTTCATTTTTATACTATAGATTCGGTTGTGCTGCTATCTTTTCTATATATCTCCATAATTACTCTAAACGAATCTGCACTTCAAATTGTTGTGCATATTGGTTTAATTTTCACATCTCTTGACTGGGCCAGATAAGTGATGATGCACTATTGTTACTTGCAGCTCAGAGTTTCTGCCAGTTTGATGCAACAGTTTCTCTTATTTGATAGACTAATGAAAGCTAAAGATTTGATCTACACCAGGGGTGTCCAAAGTCGGTCCTGCTGGGCTGCACACAGGTCTGGATTTGAGGATAGACCTGTTTCATTAGGCAAGACTATCATTTCTTCAGTCATTTAGTCTAATTGACTCATCTGTGCACATAAAGCAAATCCAGGCCTGTGTGCGGCCCAGCAGGACCGATTTTGGACACCCTTGATCTACCCAAATTGGCTTATTTCTCCTTAAGAGCTCTGGGATGCCTCAAACTGAAACAATTTGTCTATTCCCATTCTGAAGAACATTAATTTACCAAAATAACTAATTTGATAAAATATGCCTATTTAATCCAGGAAACCTATTAGATCTGTTTCTGTCTATTATTTTAGCTTAACATCCAGTAAAATAACTATTTGAACATTAATGAGATAAAAATGTAAACCATAATCTGACAAGACTGGAACCACCATCTTCTTTAATAATGTAAGCTTAGTTGCAATGCAGCTTTATAGGAATCATGCCTGAATGTTCTACTTAGGTATATCAAATAACTTGCAGACTACATAATGGGGTTCGTGTCTAAAGCTGTGGCCAACTGGATACATATTCCGATCTTGTTTGAGTGCGATGGTTTCATATCCACTGGGATTTGTCAACAATGTTCTTTCTACAGTCTTAAGGGAACTGGTTACCCTTGTTCAAGCACTAGTTTTTATTAGTAATCACATGAGAAGACATATCGCATATGAAAACTAAACTTATATATACATTTAATGCCTCAAAAAATATGTATTGCGTGCCATAGGAAAAACATTTTAATATCTGTAAAATGGCTGATTAATAGAATTAAAAACATTGATAAAAAGAAGAGATTAACAAGAAAATACAAGACTTAAGCAATTATTTAACATGGTATGGAGCCCGTGACTTCACTCGTGAGGAGGTAGAAAATGTAGCAAAGCTTTGAATCTATACTTAATGCTTAGGGAACTATTGTACCACATCACTATATCTTACTGTCTGCACACTGTGTAGTACTTGTGGTGTTTTGCAAGTGGCAGAGATCAAGAGCTACTGATAAATGTATTTGATGCTAAAATGTAAGTAACTCTCATCACCTAGTTGTTAATTTACTTCTTAACCACAATGGCAACAATTTTTCCTATGACCCTAAATGCTGGTACATGTAGTGGCGGAGCTACTGAATGGAGGGCCCTGGTGCAAAACATTTTTTGGGGCTTCCCCTGCAAATCCCACCCCCGCCCACCCCCACCCCCCCCCGCCAGCCCAATAAACCTCCACCCCAGCAGCACCATTAAGCCCACATACCCCCCCAGCAGCTCCATTCACCCCAGGAGCCCTATTCACCCCAACTAGCCCCACAACCCCCCAGCAGCCTCACAAACACCCAGCAGACCCATTCAGCCCATTCTGCCACAAAACCGATAATGGTGCTGCTGAGAGGGAAGACCGCACTAGGCCCCTCATGGAGCAAGGGCCTTGGTGCAACGCCCCGGTGATAGATCCGTCCCTGGGTACATGTCATTGGTAGTTTAACTGGAAATGTTACCAAGTTTGGGTATTGAATGACTCTGTTGTATCCAATAAGGTATATGTAGTTGTTTTGTTTTTAAATTACACCTTTTTAATTTGAGTCTATACAGGTACTCGTTTTACTCTGGGTATCCATTGCCTTGTTACTGGAGTTGCTTTCCTAACAAGTTGTGAAGCCTTGTAGACTGATTAGAGATTCATTAGGCCCACTAAAAGCATTAGCCTTTAAAACCCACTCCAATAGTTTACAAAAGAAAGAAGCACCTGTTTTACACAGTTTAAATTGGATCTTTTTATAAGTGATTCTAATTCACAATGCTAGTCCTACTCATTCAACTGATGAAACTGTACTTTAAGTCAAAAGCTATCTTGATTAGTTGATACAAATTATACCTTTACACAATTGGATTGGTTAAAAATTGATACTTTCAGGATGTGTAAAAACAGGTCCTTGTGGGTCTGAAGGGACAGGGTAATGGTATTGTAAATAAATTGGTCAGACGAAAGATGTGAAGTATGTTGGTTGTATGTACAAGATCAGGGATATAGATGGGGAACACAGAATCTGTACAAGTTAAAATTAATTGTATGTTAAGATTACTGCTTGACAAGAAACCCAATGGAGGTGCTGATTTTGGTAAAAAAAATATGCATCATAAATATTTTTAGTCGACTGGGTGTCGTGTCCATTAATGTTAAGAGAAAACACATCTGCAGATTTTCATCTTTCTGCTAAGAATAAGCATAGTTTCAGTGTAGCACTTCTGTGATCTTGCTTGTGGATCATTTTTATGAAATTTAGGAATCAACACCACATGAATGTGTGGACCATTAGGAAGCTGCTGACATGGTTGGGTGCAGTAGACATTTGTAGTATGTAACTTCACAGCTTGCTGTCTACCAACCTCTATGCAAGAGGGGGGTACAACCTAGAGGAGGGAAACATTTAATAAATTGTAATAATGTATAACCAATTGTAGCTAATAGGACTATAATTTTGCTAAATGCAGTTTATACTTTGTAGCGATAAACCAAGTCAATCCACTTAGTGTCCTTTTTTTAATCAGTTTTTATACATTATGTTTATTTTTTTATGAATAATCTTATTTTTCTCTCCCACAGAAAACGACATGGTTTCTGTTACATATGAAGATTTCAGATCTGCGTCTGCTTACATTTTTTCAATTTCTCTCTTCTTTTTACTTCATCTTCTTGGCTAATACAGCTTACTAGTGTTAATACAGCAACATTTAACTGTGGGCTAGCAGATAAATAGACAGTTATTTGAATGTAGAATCTTCTTATTGCCGAATATTTATATGTGATTTTTTTTTGGTCAGTAAGGATTAGATTTGTTAGTAATGGATAAGTTCAATTCCAATGCTATAACATGGATAGTGCTCTAACTGCCAATAGTTGTAGAAAATGGGAATGTGGTATATCAATATTCCAGATGTTTTGACTTTTCTTTTTGTATTGCTTTTGACTATGTTTTCTATTTGAGCAGCCGATTGCTTTGTATTGTTTTCAGAAACCATATTGATCCATCATGTTAAACCGTATTAAAGGATAAAACATATTTTATTTTGTGATGCTATTTAAAATGTTTCCTTAAATAGGAGTGTAATAGTTTTTGTTTTATAGTGAGATTTTCTAGAAAAGAAACACAAACTAACCTTCGCAGCGCAAGCTATTTGTGGGGAAGCATCCAATGCTTTGATTTGCACAGTGTCCTAATAATGAAAATCACAGGCTTTGCCTCCTGCATTTCATATTCACTGGTTTACATTGTGGTGATAGCGTTGCACTTATTAACTAGATGCTGATTGGACCTGCTCAAGAACATGTTAAATGATATTTCCAACTTTTTGGACAGTATTAAACTTTCTAAAATATCTGTGGAAGATCTTGATGGATTAAATCAAACAATTTCAATAAAAGAAATTGCAAATGTAATTTCAAATTTTAAACCAAATAAACTTCAGGTATAGATGTGTTTTTATTTCAAGCTTTTTTCTTCTGCATTAAGCCCACAACTATTCCTCTTGTTTAATGAGATTAAAAGCAAGGCTTCAATGCCTTCAGAGATGACTCAGGCTAAAATTTATTAATATCCCATAACAGGATAAAGACCATGAAGACTATAAAATCATAGACTGAGCTCCTTATTGAACATTGATATCAAAATGTATTCAAAAATATTGGCAAACAGACTAATTAAGGTAATTCTTAAATTGATTGACTCAGATCAAGAGACAGGGTGCAGACAATATTAGTAAATAATCAATATAATATAATTCTCTAATAAAAGGATATACCCCTACTGGCCCTGTCTTTAGATGCCAAAAAGGCCTTTAACAGGGTCAATTGGAAATATATCGAATTGGTGTTACAGAAATTTGGGTTCAATGATTTTGGCTTAAAAGCTATTAAAGCACTATACAGAGATTCACAAGCGACAGTATCAGGACTTGGTTTTGAATCTTAAAGATTTAATATAAGAAATGGAACCCGTCAAGGCTGTCCACCAACACCCACAATTTTTGTTTTGAAAATGGTAAAAGTTATTTAGAATCCTAGAAGAATTTGGGAAATGTTCTTATCTTAAAATCAATCCATCTAAATCGGAAGTATTTACAAGATGTATTCAACCTGACCAAGTAAATCCAATTAAAAATGTATATAAATTGGAATTCTAAAACTATATAAGCCATTTGGGAATAAAACTTACTCCTTTCCTTGGGAAATTATCAGGGGACAACTTATTGCCAATTTATGACTACATTAAGAAGATTTTTTTAGTGTGGAAAGCTTTTAATCTTTCATGGTCTGGCAGAATTGCAGCTTTAAAAATTGTAATAATTCCTAAAATTACATATCATAAGATAGATTCCCACAAGAATTCCTAAATATATGCTAAATAACTTTCAGATATTAATAAACACATTTTTGAATTAGGGGGAAAAAGCCTGTTTGAAGTTAGAGAATATTAAAATGAAATTTGATAAAAAGGGCTTAGTCTCTCCATAATTTTTTTATATCCATAATGCAATTGCATTAAACCATTTAAGTGGTTGGAATCTTCAATCTATTACAGCCAAATGGAAGAAAATTGAAGGACATTTAGTAAATAGATATCCAATAAATTCACTATTATGACTTCCAAAATTTGAAAAAAAAAATTGGTTGGAAAAGTTACCAGTCAATTCTTAAATTCTGGTTCAATAATGCCGCTAAAATGGATTGTTTGCTAATTCCAGATTGTCTCCAATCGATATACTAAATGATAGAGAGAATCAGATCAAGCTAATTAAATAGAAGAAAGCAGGTATAAACCTCATTGGGGATTTATATTTAAATGGCAGCTTTTTAACTACCCATGCATTACTTTCTAAATCCTAATTTAAGGAGATCTCATGGCTTGAGTATGTAACAATTAAATCTAAGATATTATCGGCCGGGTACTCTCTCTGGAATTTCTACAAAAGTACCATCCTTTTGAACAGCTGGTTATAAACAATCAAGCAGCACATATGATTTCCAAATGCCAGAATTTAATAAGAAATAAAAGAGAGACTGGGAAAATTAACAATTGGTTGAAATGGGAATTCAATTTGGGGGTAGCTTGGTCGTAAGAAACATGGTTTAAAACTTACAACTTAAAAAAAGTTCTCTGTAAGAAGAACAAACAGAGGTCTTTTTTACCAAAGGAACTCAAAGATGACATTTAGGTTCCCTGTCTTTGAACAGATTCAATCCACAATTACTGTTATTAATAGATTGTCAGAGGAAATGTGGTATGCCAGGCTCAGTCCTTTTGGAAAACGTGTATTTCACATTTTTTTTTTTAAATTACAAAGATTATTTTACCACTTATACCAGAAATATGTCTTTCCCACTTCCTCTCTGATTGACCTCCCTTCCGAAATAAACTTTTAATTTCCCACATCTTGATATCCATTAAATGGCATATGGTAAGATGCTGGAAATCAAAACAAACGTTTTCTTGGTCAGAAGTTAAGGATAGTATCTAGAGACAGAAATTTGGAAGAAAAACTCTAGAATTCAGTACCTACTAAGACAAAGATACTCCTAAAATGGAAGGATTGGGACTCATATGAGCTCTATTTCTTTATTTTTTTTAGACCTATAATGTTGATACCACTGTGAGGCACGGATCCCCATGCCTAGTTTTGTTATATTTTGTTTGTTTAAATGTGTCTCAAACATTGTTTTTATATACAAGACTTAAACAAGTACTCTAACAATGTATATGTTTTTCTTACAATTTGGAAAGGGGAGGAAGAAGAAAAGAAAAAAAAGAACATGTTAAAACTTCCATATACTTGATATATATCAGGGACACTCATTAATCCTCTTATGGATAAAACCTTGCTTCTGTGAGGGAAGGAACCTCTCTTAGAATGATCCTGTATAATCACCACCCTGTGTAACCATATGGTTGAATCCGACATAGAGCTTATAATTATTGTCAAGCCCTTGGGTGCAGAAGAATATACTTAAATGACTTCATCTTAAAGATACACTGTAGTGATAAAAAAAAAATAATGGGCTTCTAACATATCAGGTTACTTATAGCATGAAATAATGCGTCATATTAACCCACTTTTAAAATGATGAATTCTGTACATTTAATTTCCCTCCGCTGCTCTCTAAGGTTCTCTTGTGTTGTCACTGTGTGAGGTCGGTGGAGAAAAAGTGGTGGATCTCCAAGCTGCATTTTCAAATGCAAACACAGCACTAAAGAGGTCAACATGGTAGTCAACTACAGGTAGACCGAACAAAAGTAAAAACAAATCATATTTATATTATTGGTCTAATGTCTTTTTAATTTTCTAGATGCAACATTTTCTTTCAAAAGTCCATGACTTGTTTACCCCGGTTTTTCCTTTTAACTGCTCAAGACAATGAGTGAAAGCAGTAACTGAGAATACAAAATATTTTCATGATTTTATAACTTGTCATAGCCTGCTTCTTGGATGGGCTTGAAAGGGACACTAGACCTATTCTACTCGCAGGTTGGAGGTTTGTTTCTATCCCCGATAACAAGAGAGCTTACTGAAGGTTAGGATAAGTTACTGATTTTTAACTTAAGTGGTTACAGGACAAGTTGCAGGAGTCTGGACAAGTTAACTGATATTATTGTTATTAACATTTGTTTGTAATGCGCCAACATATTCCGTAGTGCTGAAGAGGGGATAAGAACAAGGAGATATACATTATTAACAACAACAGAAAATGGAGGGCTCTGTTTTGAGCTTTGAATCTTGTAAAAAAAAAAAAAAAAAAATTCCAAAGCACCATTCAAGAATGGATACTCACTACTTACTATCTAAAGGGAATGGAAAAGCAGATGAGGAATAGCAAGGGCCAGGTAGGAAATGAGAGCTTACATAGGTAGGAAGGTGTGCAAAGTAAGAAGGTTATTTATTACTTGCAGAGGGAATGGATTTGATGGAAAGTCAGTGAATGGCACTAGCATGTAATGTTATCTGCAACTAGTGATCTAACAATGTAACCTGCAAATGGGAATGTCAGGAGACACATAGTTTAAACACAGTACAAGTAAAAGTAGCTCATGTGAGCATAAGAGGAGAGCATGGAAGCCTAGATTTACAATTTGCAAAGAAAAACATTTTGACTGGCAAGTCGCTAGCCTATAAGAATGATATTTGTGCTTATTAACATCAACAATACCACACCCTTCTCACACACAAAAAGTAGGGAACTGGTATATATTTACAGTGCCTTGCAAAAGTATTTCTCTCTCTCTCTCTCCTTATTCCCCGCCCCCGGGCATTTTTTGTGTTTTTTTGCCTCACAACCTGGAATTAACATGGATTGTTTGAGGATTTGCACCATTTAATTTACAGAACATGCCCCCAACTTTGAAGTGTTGTTTTTTTTTTTTCTATTGTGAAGCAAACAACAAATAGGACAAAATAACAGAAATAGTCAATGTGCATAAAGTCAATACTTTGTAGAGCCACCTTTTGCGGCAATCACAGTTCCAAGTCGCTTTGGATAAGGCTCTATGAGCTTGCCACATCTTACCACTGGGATTTTTGCCCATTCCTCCTGGCAAAACTGCTCCAGCTCCTTCAAGTTGGATGGTTTGCGCTTGTGAACAGCCATCTTTAAGTCTAACCACAGATTTTCTATTGGATTTAGGTCTGTGCTTTGACTAGGCCATTCCAACACATTTACATGTTTCCCCTTAAACCAACAAGTTTTGCTTTAGCAGTGTGTTTGGGGTCATTGTCCTGCTGGAAGGTGAACCTCCGTCCTAGCCTCAAATCACGCACAGAGTGGTACAGGTTTTGCTCAAGAATATCCCTGTATTTAGCACCATCCAGCTTTCCCTCAACTCTGACCAGTTTCCCAGTCCCAGCTGCATGATGCTGCCACCACCATGTTTCATTGTGGGGATGGTGTTCTTTGGGTGATGTGATGTGTTGGGTTTGCACCAGACATAGTGTTTTCTTTCATGGCCGGAAAGTTCAGTTTGTCTCATCAGACCAGAGCACCTTCCTCCATACATTTTGAGAGTCTCCCACATGCCTTTTCGCAAACTCAAAACATGCCATTTTGATTTTTGCTGAAAGTAATGGCTTTCTTCTGGCAACTCTGCCATAAAGCCAGACTCTATGGAGTGTACCTTGGGTCTCTGTGCTGCCTCTCTGATTAATGCCCTCCTTTCCCATTCTGAGTTTTGGTGGGCAGGCGTCTCTTGGCAGGTTTGCTGTTGTGCCATGTTCTTTTCATTTGGTTGTGATAGATTCTAAGGATCATCAAAGATTTGTTTATTTTTTATAACCTAACCCTGACTTGTTTGGAGAGTTCCTTGGTCTTCATGGCAGTGTTTGGTTAGTGGTGCCTCTTGCTTAGGTATTACAGCCTCTGGGGCCTTTCAAAAACGGTGTGTATATGTAATGACAGATCATGTAACACTTCAATTGCACACAGGTGGACATCATTTCACTAATTATGTGACTTCTGAAAGTAATTGGTTGCACGAGAGCTTTTTATGGGCTTCATAACAAAGGGTGTGAATACATACGCACATTTTATGTATATAATTTTCTCATTTCACTTCACCAACTTAGGCTTTTGTGCTCTGATCCATCACCTAAAATTCAGATTAACAAAACATTGAACTTATGGCTGTAACGTAACAAAATAGGTAAAAAGTCAAGGGGGTGAATACTTTTGCAAGGCACTGTATATGCCATTAAGGATACATTCTGTCGAGTAACTCCAAGTGCCAATATAATTTGGAATCGTACAGCGTCTGTTCTGTAAGTGCAATGAATAAAGCTGGCTCAGGCGTTGTCTATACATGGCATCGCCCAATACAATTTACATTTTGCCAGTGGGAGACAGTTTCTCAGGGATATGTTTCCTCCCTTCTGTTTATAGCTGTTTTCATTATGATTCAAATAAACTCTAATTATTCCTATTAATTTAAAAGACAATTGCACAATGAAAAAAACTTTTGTTTTTCTCACTGAAAGGATGATTAAGCAGGAAAAAGTCACATCTAGTTTTTAATTAGAGACAAAAATATATGTTGATTCTGCAGGATCCTGGAGTGATCCATGAAACATTGGTGGAAGGTGTGTGAGTTAGTGTGACTGTCATTGCCATGAGAAACACAGGAGTATTACCACTGGATGCTAGCCCAAGTAAAAAAATAAAAATATATCAGCTCATAAGTTGATATAACCAAGGATAAAAAGTTAAAAGTATTTTCAGTAGTACTTCACAACCCTCTCCTCATGACTTGCCAGACACAACAATGGTTTGACACTGTGTAACTGCAAATTTTGCAAATACCTGTTCTTGGCCGGTCTGGTGGGCTTTGAGAAGAGGTTCTAGAACCACCACTACAGAGAATACACTAAATGTATATATTATATCAGGGGTGGGCAAGTTTGGTTCTGGAGGGCCAAACACATGCCTGGATTTGATGATATACCTGCTGCTCACAGGTGAGTCAATCACTTCTTCAGTCATCCTGATTGACTCACCTGTGCACAAAAAGGATATCTTCAAATCCAGGCTTGTGTGCAGCCCTCAAGGACTGAACTTGTCCGCCATCGTGCAAAACAACCAAGTGTGAATATGGTCCCCTATCTGTTGGCACCCCCTAAAGCATTTGTTGCTTGCACGGGGGTTGATCTTCTGAAGCTTATCGGGCGTACAATACACCCTCTGGAGGACCTTGAGAGATGTTTCTAAGTGGGCATAGTCGAATGATCCTCTGCTTAAGTTTGCACAGGACTCTACCCACTTCTCCCACTCCAAAGTCCTCCTCCCATCTACATATAAATTTGGGCTTCTCGTCTGTAGTTTTATTTGTAAAAATATTGTACAATGACCCTACTATCCCCCTGGAGAGTGGGAGATTTTTACATATTAATGGATTTAGGGGGCCCTAAGTTTTTGAAAATTTTACTGATCCAGCTTTTTATTTTTAGATAATTATAAAATTCCTCTTGAGGTAGATTAAGATTCAAGCAAAATTGATCATAGGTTATTAGACGGCCTTCAGTAAACCATGAACCCCTAGAGATCCACCAATGTTTGGATACTACGCTATAATCTACTAATACTTGAGGGAAGGAAAGAACCGACAGCAAAAGAAGATTTATACATTGTCTAGTGGGTTTTTAGTTCTAGAGCTGTACAAGGGGAGAGAACAATGAAAAATACAGTATTAACAACTGAAAAATGGACGGCCCTGTTTTGAGCTTAGAGTCTTTGTAGAAAGTGCTTTTTCCCAAAGCATCCTACAAGACTGAAAACTCGCTACTTACAATCTAAAGGGAATGGAATAGGCAGAAGTGTGAGGAAGAAAAGTTAAGGAATATCAGGGTCAGGAAGGAGGTGTGAAAGTTTGCTTAAGTGGAAAGATGTAAGAACTTGGAAATTATAAGTTTGCTGAATGATGGAGGGTACATTTTAGACATAGAGGAGCAAATTGATACACATGGATTAAGGACAGAGTTAATAGCCTTGTTGCTGAGTAGATGAGAGGTGGGACACAGTGAGGGGTGAGGGTTAGGTGTATCATTGAGTTTTGGTGTGATCTAAGAGGGCATAATCTTTCTGGGACCCAGATTATCGTTTCCCAACTGTGAGGAAACATTTGTTGATTCTCTAAGAATACCCAACTCTGTTGATGTTTAGTAGAGTGTGCCAAGGGTAACTGAGCTAGTCATGCCGCTTTAAAATAGTTCCTTAAGTTTGGGCATGAGAGCCCCCTCTATTCTTATGCCTATGCATTATTCTTTTAGAGTTACAGGGCGTTTTATTTTTACATATAAATCGGAACATATTATTCTGAAACCTGTCTAATTTTTTTAAGGAGATTGAAATAGGGAGAGTTCTGAAAAGATATAAGACCTTGGGTAAAATATTCATTTTGGTGTCTGCTATACGGCCAGTCCATGAAAGTGGGTACTTCAGCATGTCCTTGCCCAGAATTTTATACATGAGGGGATAGTTTGCCTTGTATAGGTCTGAAAATTTAGATATAATCTTGACTCCCAAATATTTATATATTGCCCAGGCCCGGTAAGGTTGTATTTGGATTTCAGGAATTCTAAATCAGGTTGGGCTATGCCTAAGCTTAGAGCCTCGGTCTTCTCTAGATTAAGTTTAAGTCCTGACACGCTACTAAATTGATTTATTTATCTATAACAGACATAAGCGCTGGAATCGAGGATAAGGGATTGATAGTAAATCATTAGCAAAAAGAGAGTATTTTTAATGCTGCAAACCTACTTGAAGGCCTTGAATCTCCTAGTGCGATCGAATTGCTGTTGCCAGCGGTTCTATAACAAGGGCGAACAACAGGGGCGAAAGTGGGCATCCCTGCCTAGTGCCCCTTTGAATCTGAATCTGAGCTCTGTGTTCCCCTGGCAACTTTAGATTGGCTAGCGGGGACTCATAATAATTTTTAAGTAAGGTAATAAAGCGTCCTTTGAATCCAAATTTTTATAGCGTTTTATAAAGAAAAGGCCACTCTACAGTGTCAAAAGCCAGGAGACACATTGGGGATTTTGCTTTACTCGCTAGGTGTTGGACATTCAGGATTCGTCTGACATTGTCCCCTGCCTGCCTATATGGTATAAATCCTGCCTGGTCCTTATGTATGATTTTAGGTAGAGCTTTAGAAATCTGTGATGCCATGAATTTAGCCAATATTTTGACATCGCCATTCAATAATGAGATAGGCCGATAGTTCTTGACTTCAAGATTGTCCCTACCCTCCTTGGGGAACACTACCAGATCAGCTTTTTTTTAACTCTGGAGGCATACGATCTCCCCTCAGGATTGCATTGAATAGAGACGTGAGATGTGGTGCAAGCAAAAACTCAAATTTCTTATAATATAGATTCGTGAAACCATCCGGCCCTGGGGATTTGCCCAATTTAAGGCTTTGGATGGTTACTTTCACCTCCTCCTCAGAAACGTCTAAATTCAAGCTAGATAATTATTGCTACATTATTGAGGGGAGATCAAGTGACCCCAGAAAAAAGTCAAGGTCCGACTCCCCAGCTTGAGTCTGAGATGAATATATCTGTTGATAGAAACAGTGAAATGTTTTTTGGACTGCTTTGTCTTCCTCCTAGCTCTTTCAGTGTAGTGAGAGAGCACCCCATCAAGCTCTAGCCTAGTCTTGTCAATTTTTTTTGCGTAGTTTAGTGGACAGATTCTGTTGATTGGCCTTCTCCAAACTGCTGAGAATGGCTGTCAAATCTGCCTCTCTTTGTTTAAGGGATTTTTTATGTAGAAAAGCAAGCTTAATACAGGAGCCCCTTACATAAGCCTTATGGGCCACCCAGAGCCAACCAGCCCCAGTTTCCAGAGAATCATTGCAGTCAAAATAAATTTGAATATCCTCATCTAACAATGCCACACTATTAGGAACAGACAGGAGATGTTCGTTGATTTTCCAGTTATTAAATGGGGTATGGTTAGGGCCAAGTGTTAACCTAATATATACTATTGCGTGATCAGACCAGGGGCAGGGGGCAATGTCAGAGTCCTGACTGCAGTCAAAGATGAGGGAGTCTATTAAAAAAGTATCAATCCTCGAGTATATTGCATGAGTAGGGAAGTAGTAAGTGTATTCTCTCCGATCCGGATGGAGACCCCTCCAGGCATCCACCAAACTCATTCTACTTAGTAGCTGATTATTTTGGCTTAGTTTTTTGGAGAATTTATTCTCCAAGGTCTTCCCTGATCTGTCTATCGCTGAGTTAAAGGTGAGGTTGAAGTCACCTCCAATTACCAGTCTTCCTGCTTCCATCGATTCCAGATCCCTTAGTAAATTAATTAGAGTTTTATGGGTTGAGGTTGTGGGAGAATAAAGAGAAACTAGGGAAATTCTAATACCCAAAACTGTCTCAGTTACTATTATATAGTGGCCATCCTTTTCTATAATGCTATGTTTTAGTTTAGATGGGAAGTTCTTATGGATGAGAACTGCTGCCCCAGCCTTCTTCGTGAATCGGGTGGCCGCAAAGAATATGGTGTAGTCTTTATGTAGGAAGGGTGGCCTTTTCCCATGTGAGAAGTGGGTTTCTTGCATAAAAATAACTGAGGGTTTACATTTTTGTAGATTGTAAAGGCTTTCCCCCTCTTGAATCCTTTCACATAATGGGTTATAAAAGTGTAGTCGGATGCACTCATTCTAGGTTAGGAACAGTGTATGTGTGATCTGTTGTCCATTACCTGTTTTCTTTCCCTTTTTTAAACCTCTGGGAGGGGTCGAGGCAGAGGAAGGCTAGAAGATCCTCTGAAAACGCAGGAATGTCAGCCTATTTTCGGCATAGATTAAGAGTAGAACAGAGATATAACACATTAGTGTTACATGTCCTAGACATCCATTATTTAAATAGTCAGTAAGTGCAATGTCACTCTCGAGCAGTAACTCTGTAGCATTCAAAGGGACTACCCATGTCAGGAAGCTACTTAACAGCAACAAAAGGATTAGCATTTCTCTTTCACAGTATTCAGTAAATCACAAACTAAAAAACATTCGAACAATTGTAGCTTTTAACTAAGAAAACTTTCGGAAGGAAGACTATAGACAATTGTGATGCTAGTCAGAGCCCCCTTAGGGTATATGTTTACATCATTTGATTTAGAGTCTTTTGAGCAGTAGTAATGGTGGAGGCATCTACAGTATGTATGTGGCACCAGTGTTAGAAATCAAAAAAGACAGGTTCCTTGAAGCTTTTAGTTTATAACGGAGGTCTCTATGAGATCCCATGCGAGGCAGATACATTGGCAATCCTGCAGAATATGAGTGCCTACTTAGCAGTTCTCCCTGGAATTGATTAGGTTACCCCCCACCAACAAAGGTATATATTCTACAAAATATCAGTTGCAATTATCCTGAATGACCACACAATGGCAGAGTGAGATAATATTGTCAGATATTATACATCAATTGTATGACCACAGCTAGAAGCTGATTTATTGATTTAATGTATTATATAACCCTACTACTCTGCCAGGGTACTAGCTGGATCCTCTATGGCAAAGTGCAGTGTAATCAGCCCGCAGTATAGTAAGAGTGGAACTAAACTAACAGCCCTTAGGCCTTGTGTTATCAGAGACAAACTTAGGGTAGAATTTTTGGAGGTGCCAAGGCCTTGGGGAAGCAACCCTGTATCCAGTGTTTAAGCAATACTGTTGATTATAGCTCAGTGTGACCTCCTAGGAAAGTCTTGTGGTTATATTAATGTGTGTTGTTATGTGAGGGGTGCCTTTTTATAGTCTCTAGCACTGTAGTCCTAGATTTTTAGGGGTAGCCCTTAGCACAAGCAGCTCCCCCTTGGTTGCACTGTGAGGAGATCTGTGGTGCGAGGAAGTGTTGCAGGCCCCCTCAGTAGGACCACTTAAGATGGCGGCCGCCCGCTCATGGGTCTCTCTACCCCCATCTATCAATGTTGTCTGCCGTACAGTACCTTTTCTGGGCACCCCTTGTCCTGGCAGACCCCTCAGTGTTCTTCCTCAGGCCCTAATGGGCTCTCGCGTGGCTTTGAGCTGTCTTGGGGCAGTGACGGGCCTAGGCTTCAGGCCTACCTCGGGTGCCGCAAGATGGCGGTCGTCGTTTTGCAGGCCTTTACTCCTTACTGCCAGCCGTCTCCTCTTGGCTCCTGTCTCAGGTGCCACTGTGTCCTTCCGCTCCGGGTCTGCAGTCTCTGCGAGTCTCCTCAGGGCCTCCAGGTGTCTCCCCAGGCGCAGATCAGTCTCCTGTTGCTGCTCCCGATGCAGGCCGCAAGCCCCCGTCACAGGCTCCACAAAATGGCGGCCGCTTCACAGGCCCCTGCCTTCTCTCACCTATTCCCACCCCGACCAGGGGTCAGGTAACCTGGGGCCCTCTGCTGCTGGCACTCAACGTCCTTGGTGGTTCTATAAGGTTCACCTCCGGAGGGGCACTCCCCGACTGGGATTGCAGGTGTTCGCCTTGCCATGGCTGCGGGCGTAACTAGTTGCTGCATTCCAGTTTTCTCATATAGGGGGTCGCCGGGGGATCAGGATCACTTACCTTGATGGTCCCAGATGGATCCAATTTTTGGAATTCTGGATGCCTAGGGCTAAAATAAAGCCCAAAAAAACAACTTAATGTACGGAGCTCCAGCCAAACACGTCCTGCTTAGTTGGACGCAAGCTCCGCCCCACTATAAACTTATTTTTCCTGAACCTATAACTTTTTGCTGGCTTGACAAATCTGTCTGAAATTTTGTATTTGAGGGGGGATTGGGGGTCTGAATTGCTTTGACAATGTTCATTAAATTCTGTCCTGTTAAAAAAAAAAATTGATTTATGTTGAATTTTGGGGGGATGACATGATGTTTTTCCCATTGGAATTTGTGCTCACTTGTATCAAAAAAGAATGGATGGATGAATTTGTTTAAAGGTTTACAATGTAATATTGATCTAAGAAGCCTCCTTGTCTTTTTGGATTTTGTTAGCTAGCTTAAGCTGTTTTTTCAGATATAATAGTTGAAAATCACATATTATAATAGTCCAACTGCGAGTCGTCGTCACGCGGTTTGCTTAGTACGTACGACTTAGCGATGAGCGCCGCAGGCGGCGTTAAACCCGTAGCACTTAGGCAATGAGCGCCGAATGCGCTCATTGCCGTTAAAACAGTAGCACTTATCGGGACTTACACAAACAAAATATGCACTTAGACAAGACGCAGGACTTAAGATTAGCGGCGGAACAATTACAATAAAAAAACACTAAATACACTTTAAAAAAATTACAACAATATCAACAATATCACTTACAGCATGGGGCAACAGGCAGGACGTCTGTGAGTGAGGTGGAACTCCAATTAAACTCGATTTAGACGATTTTCAAACATCGAAAATCGCCTAAGCGAGAAAAAAAATGGCCGCCGCAAAAATATGAAAAAGAGGCTACACTATCACGAAATGCGTAAAACACAGTCAGAGACGTATGTGGTCGAGAAATACTGATAGGAAGGCTGCTAAATAACCGCGCAATGCGTAAAACATACACTAACGCCGCCATTTTACAACACAAACTTACACATTTACACATTAACATGGTGAAATGGCGGATTTCCCGCCTAAAACAACGGATTTGTCTCGCGCACAAAGCCTATATATAGGGCACACTTGACATATAACTGACACTTTCTCCTCAGGTGATGACAGTCTGACTGGACATTTTCTGCTGCCGGAAAATCTAAAGAGATTGTTAGCTCTTCAGGATACTGCTTCATGAATATTACATTAAAAAAGGTACATTACATTAATAATCATTAATGATTAATTATTTCAATATTAAATAAATAAAAAAATTAGAGGAAACAAGAATTTGAAATGTATTTAATTTACAAATAATATCGTGCTTACCTGTTTGAAAGAATTGAATAATTAATTAATAATGTACTTTAATTAATTACTCATTAGTATTCATTAATAACAAAAAAGGTTAACTTTTAATAATGCGCATAAAAAAAATGTACACATTGATTCATTAATTATTAATGTACATTTTTTTAGTAATCCATTTGTAATATATTCATTATAAACTACCACAAAAAAAAGACTTTTGGAATATAGTCATGCTTACATCTTTACGTTATATTTAGTCAGTTATTAATGGACATTAATTGATTCTTCTGTAAAGACTAACAATACAAAAAGGTCCAAGAAAAAAACAAAAAAAGAAAAATCTGTGATGATGTGAATTGACTCATAGGGATTAATTAAAATATTAAAAATTTCATTTATTTTGAACACTTTCAGTGACGCTGCAGCTGAATCAACAAAGACAGTGACCTTTGCAGCTTTTCAACAGCACCTTTACAGGTATATCATTCAATTATGTGCTTCTGGGCAAAAAACATTTATAAATCTTCATAGTTTTAATTGATGACAGTTACATTATTAAGGTGTATTAATATTAGTAAGCAGGACCTAAAAAATACATTGATGAATATTGATTTTATGTTTTTAATCTATGCTAACATATCTGTGTTCATGCTGATTGATTGATAGGGATGAAGCAATGTATTATACATTAATTTTATATTTTTGCCCACTTTCAGCTGACCTGCAGCTGAATGAACACAGACAGTGACGTTTGGAGGCATTGAACATCATAAGGATAATCTTGACAGGTATAGAATTTAATTATATACCTACAGCAAAAAAAAAAAAAAATCTATAACAATTTTGGAATAATGTATATTATTATATTAATTAATAATTAGCAATCATACTAAAATAAAAAACTATGATTTTACAATACATTGAGGAATATGCTTTTAGGTTTTGCATCTATCCCAATATATGTCTGTTGCTGCTGATTGAATGATAGGGATGAAGCAAAATATTAAAAAGGATTTCATTCTTATTTCACAGTTTCATTGGATCTGCAACTGAATCAACACACAGAGGGACGTTTGCAGCCTTTGAACACCATAAAGATCACCTTCACAGGTATAACATTTAATTCTGAAGTTAGGGAACAAAAAAGACTACATTACATTTTGATAAAATGGATAGCACTTATTGATTAATTAACGAATAATAATATTTTCATTCATTAATAATTAGTCATCAGTTAAAAAAATACATGCTATAATATAAAAAAATTTAACATGCACTTATGTAAATTTGTGAAGAGAATAATAATTAATAATAATATAAAAAATACAACAATAAGGTTAGAAGACTTTCGAAAAAACGTAATTAAATGTATGCAGTGAAGTCAATCAAGAATGAATGGAATTGAAGGATTAATAATTATTTTCATGTTATTTGACAGATTCGTCATATCTTAACCGGACTCAAGACAGAGAGTGCATTACCCAGGATTTGGACACAGAACTGCAACTTCACAGGTATATGATTTAACTATGCCCTTATGGTTTGATATTGATGACACTTCATTATTAATTCAGAAAAGTATATTACAGATTCATAGTGAGCAATGTAACCATTTACCATATTATTGAAAATTTACATTTTACAGAATGAACTTCAAATGAAAAATAACGTTTAAATAAAAATTAAAAAAGGTTTTATATAGTTGAAGATTGATTACATTTTTTTTTAAATAAATGTGATTTTATTATATCATTTAAAAAAAAAAAAGGACTTTACCACATAGTTAGTATATTAATTTAAAGGAACATTTTAAGGAATGAACTTATAAAGAAAAATAATGTTTCAATAAAAAATAAAAATAAAATTATATAGTGGAACATGTGCTTTTTATTATGTCCGTTTTAAGAAAAAAACAAAGGACGTTTACCCATTTAAAGTGGTCAGTACAACTAAAAAAAAATATATGCTTAAGTCATTACGTTTCAAAGAACAACAATTACACATCATAGCTACATTCATTGAATCTTTAAGAAAATTGAACAGTCTTTTACAATACATCTATACTTTTTTAAAAGCTGTTTATGTTTCAGCTTCTTTATGACAATATAAGTAACTTTGAAGGTTCTACATTTATCGCATTTTTGAAATCGTTCAATAACGGACATTCATATTACTTTACTAATTAATTCATAATTACGTTTGCAAAATATATATATATGTGCAGGCATTTGCTATTTAATATATGTCAATAAAAAAGTATTGAAATGGTTTCATTTATTTCATTGTTAAAAAGTACAAGATTTAAGAAAATTGAACAGTCTTTTACAACACATGTATACTTTGTTAATAGCTGTTTATGTTTCAGCTTCTTTATGACAATATAAGTAACTTTGAAGGTTCTACATTTATCCCATTTTTTAAATCATTCAATAACGGACATTCATATTACTTTACAATAATTACATCTCTATTTACAATAACAGATTAAAATGGCGGATTATGTAGAAGACAAAATTGAACGCAAAAGAAGATTGGCAAGGGAAAGGAAGCAAAGGTGGAGAGTTGCACAGTCACCTGAAACTTCCCAATGCTTGAGAGAAGAAGATCGACAGAGACTTTTAAATAAAAGAAAAATGAGTAAGAAAGCAGCAAGTGAGTGTGCTGGGGCTTCCAAGAAAAGAAAAAGTAAACAAAAACATGTCTGTGAACCATTTCCCAATGATACTATATTGCCTACTAACGCCAATGTGGAGACACATGACACCAATGTACATATACACAGTTGTACTGATATCTATGTTGATGAAGTGCATGACAATGTGTTTAGTAGAGCACTACAAGTAGACACTCATTATTGTGGATTACTTAATGTTGTTTGTCAGTTTTGTGGGGCCTATCATTTTCTAAAGGAAAGACCTACTGACGGAGATTTCATTAGTTGCTGTCTGAAAGTAAAATTAAGACTTCCACTAAGACTTCCCATTTCCAGATTATTTAGAAAGTATCATAAGCGATCCAACATTTCCAAACTACTAATTTAAAAAAAAACATAAGGTCTTATAACAGTGCAATTTCCTTTGCTTCAATGGGTGCCACATTAGCAGAAAATGTACCAGGACATGGTCCTTACTGTTTTAGAGTTCAAGGCCAAATTTACCACCGAACTTCACATTTACACCCACAAGAAGGAGAGCAAAGGAAATTTGCACAGTTATATGTCTTAGATACAATGGAAGCTGTGGAACAAAGAATGACACTTCCAGAAAATAAACCGTGTTTGCGCATAGTCTTTGAACAGCTGGATAAAATTATGGCTAAAAACCCATACAGTTAAGCATACAAACAATTAGCACAACTTGAAAAAGAACAACAGGAACATGCTCAAAGACATCAATTGCCTACACCAAGAGTAAATATGGTGTTAAAAAGAGATCGCAACACTGATCAAAGACAATATAATTTACCAACAGTAAATGAGGTTGCCATGGTGTTTAAAAATAAGGATGGTGAACCACCTTTTCAGCGGGATATTAGAATATATCCGCACAATGAAGAACAACCATTTATCAACATAAATATATTAAGTTGTAATTTAGATCCAATGACATATCCCATTTTCTTTCCAAATGGGGAACCTGGATGGGAACCAAAATTACAATTGCAAAGTTATCCCAATAGTAAAGTTTGTGTTAGATGCAATATTTCTATGCTGGAGTATAAAGTGGCACAAACTGCTATTCGGGATTCTTTTAATCCCATTTTAAGTGGGGGCAAACTCACTCAACAATGGATTATTGATTCATATCTACAAGTTGAAGCAAATAATCTAAATTTCATTAAATTTCAACAAAATAAATTACAAGTAGAACAGTATTGTGGATTAATGGATTATGTGGCAGATTTAGCTTCCAACAGAGACATTCCAGCTGGAAGAGCAATTATTTTGCCATCCACTTTCCAAGGATCTCCTCGCAATATGCGAGAAAGGTATAATGATGCCATGGCGATTGTCACAAAATTTGGAAAACCAGATTTATTTATTACATTTACATGTAATCCACAATGGCCAGAGATCAAGGAAAATTTGAATCTGGCACAAACTACTTCTGACCGACCAGATTTAGTGGCAAGAGTATTCAAAATCAAACTCAGTTCATTAATACATGATATCACTAAAGCACACTTATTTGGACAATGTGTGGCTTTTGTTTATACCATTGAATTTCAAAAAAGAGGACTGCCACATGCTGACATACTTTTAATACTGCAGGAAAAAGATAAGTTGAATACTGCAGAGAGAGTGGATTCAGTAATTTCATCTGAAGTGCCAGAGCAAGAAAAAAATAACAAACTTTGGGAAATTGTTACACACAGAATGATTCATGGCCCATGTGGAGAGATGAATCCTAATTCACCATGTATGGAAAATAAAAAAATGTACTAAACAATTTCCTAAACAATTTCAAATGCAAATTGTGATGGATACTCTTTGTATAAAAGAACGCAAGGACAAACGGCTATTATCTGTGGGCAAAAGGTTGATAATAGATTTGTCCTTCCATACAATCCACATTTGCTCATCAAGTACAATGCACATATAAATGTGGAAGCTTGCTCTTCTATTAAATCAATGAAGTATGTGTATAAATATATATACAAAGGATATGACGCAGCAACTGTTGTTGTGCAAGGTGCTGCAAACGAAAGCGAAAATCCAGTTTTACATGACAAACTATCAAATTTATTTAGATGCTCGCTATGTCAGTGCTCCTGAAGCAATGTGGCGGCTTCTGAAATTTGAGATGCCTGATCGGTCACATGCTATCTATCGTTTAGCTGTACATTTGCCTCAAAGTCAGTTTGTTTGCTTTACTGCAGGCAATGAAAGAAATGCATTAGCTCAAAGTGAACACTGAGATACCACACTTACTGCATGGTTTAAATTAAACTGCCAGGATACGCAGGCCAGATAATTTTTATACATTGAGATACCATATCACTTTGTATTTGTAAATGGTCTATGGCGACAACGAAGAAGAGATACACATAAAATTATACCACAATTTTATACCATCAGTCCAAGGGACATTGAACGTTTTTGTTTAAGATTACTTCTTTTACATGTTCCCAGTGCACAGAGTTTTGAGCATTTACGTACAGTGAATGACATAGTTTATGATACATTCCTATTAGCTGCAAGACATCAAAACTTCATAGCTGATGATAAAGAATGGGAGAGGTGTCTGGAAGAAGCAGCACTATGTCAAATGCCAAAGCAAACGAGACAACAATTTGCATTCATTTGCATCTTTTGCAATGTACCTGATGCATTTACTTTGTGGGAAACATTTAAATTACATATGTCCGAAGACTTCTTGAAATGTTACAATGAGCCAATAGCACTGTTAAAAACCTTTTAAATTGTGCAAGTTTTAATTTGCCTGATCCAGGACTTATAGATGACATCAACTTTGATGATTATGACACTGAGCTACAAAAACAAAAAAACGAAGAAAAACTGGCAACTTTAAATACTTTACAGTTACAAGCATTTCATGCCATCACAAATGCTACAGATGATGAAATGGTCAAAGACCGGTATTTCTATCTAGATGGCCCGGGTGGATCAGGAAAGACTTATCTGAACAATTGTTTGAGTTATATTTGAGTACAGGGTCAGATAGCTATGCCATTTGCAACAAATGGAATTGCAGCACTTTTGTTAGACGGTGGTAGAACTGTGCATAGTGGATTTAAGCTGCCAGTTCCCATTTTGGAAACATCAGTGTCAGATATTCAACTGAATTCTTTACAAGCAAACAAATTTAAAGAAACAAAACTAATTATCATAGACGAGGCAACAATGATGTCATGTCATGCTCTGCAATGTATTGACAGATTCTTAAAAGAAGTGATGGATAATAAGTTGCCATTTGGTGGAAAGGTGATGCTGTTAGGAGGAGATCTTAGGCAAACATTACCTGTTGTGCCACATGGAAATAGAACCGAGATCATTGAAACATGTATCAAGACAAGTAAACTGTGGAAAATATTTACACATCTGAAATTAGAATTAAGTATGAGATCTGAAGGCCAAAATTAATTCAATGATTGGCTCATTAAAATCGGAGAAGGAAAACATCCACAAATACATGGTTTACCAAATGATACCATTGAAATTCCATCAGAAATGGTTTGCAACGAATCACTCATATCTGCCATATTTCTATACACTCTTAATAACGATGATTACTCAGACATTGCAAACAAAGTGATATTAACATAAAAAAATATAAATGCCTTGAATGTAAATAACGAAATTTTAAAATACATAAATGTACCACAAAATAATTATTACAGTGCAGATTCAGTTCTATATGAAGATAATAACTTTTCGAATTTTAGTATTGAATTTATTAATTCTTTAACACCATCTGGAATGCCACCACATATTTTACAATTGAAAAAAGGGGCAATTGTCATGTTATTGAGAAATATGAATCCAAAAAAAGGACTTTGTAATGGGACCAGATTAATTGTGCATGAGTTAAAAGATCATTTTATACATGCAGAAATTATAACTGGGACCCATAAAGGTGAACAAGTTTTTATACCAAGAATTGATTTAGCTCCAAGTGAGAGTGGTTTGCCTTTTGTCCTTCAAAGGAGACAATTTCCAGGTATCATGGCACTTGCCATGACCATCAATAAATCCCAAGGACAAACTTTTAAGTCTGTTGGTATTTTTTTTAAAGAACCCGTTTTTGCACATGGACAACTCTATGTTGCTTTTTTAAGGTGCACAAATCCAAAGGAAATTAAAGTGCATGTTGAAGAAAACCAAAGTCAGGGTCATTTATTGGAAGATGGATGCGTTTATGCAAAAAACATTGTGTACTATGAGTGCTGTAAATATAGAGGACCGTGGTTTCATTTCCACGACAACATTTTATGGTACTCGATCTAATTTCAGAAAACCACTATTTCAATAAGAAACTCTATAGAATGGCAAAAAAAAACACAGAGAACAGTGGTTTTACTTCCAGTACAAAATGTGAGTACCCTGGGACTCTTTTAAAATAGGGGACCACTATTTCACTTAGGAAACTCTGTGCCATTTGCACAAAGTACAACCAGAACAAAAAAATGAAACTACAAGAAAAACAGTAAACCTTTCTTAAACAGATTGGAATGTGTTACAAGTTACCTTTTAACATGATGGGCCCCAAAAAACAATTATGTGACATTTTATTGACTTGCAAGGGTTAAATGTTATTGTTTTATGTTACTATTTCACATGTTAACATTCATTTTCAAAGTTTGGGAAAGTTATTTCAATATATATGTGATATAGTCAAAGATGTATATTAATACAAGTTTCAGCATTTGTTAATACATTGAACTGTATAATTTAAATACAGAGTATTGATTCAGGGAGTAATCCGATCGCCAGTTAATGGGGTCAGGAAGGAATTATTTGTTTTCCCTCTTTGATACAATTGGACAAGTTTAAATGGGGGGGGGGGGGTTATTGTTTGCCTTCCTCTGGATTCAATGTCAATTTAGTTTAACAAGAGTTTAACAAAAATGTAATGAATGTTACAAAGCATGTAATTGTTAAAAATATTTAGTTACTCAAAGTTGACATAGTCCTCTGTTACTCATGGATAAATATCAATTAAAAAGTGTTAGTATTGTTAAAAAAAAGTTTAAAGATTGTTTAAAGTACAAGTTGCATGTTACAGACATTGTTATATTGTTATTATATATATGACAATTAAAAGACTTAAGATTGAAAAAAAAAATAGACACATGCTGGTCAAATATAAGTATATATATGTATTGATATTTGTAAGGTTTTAATGGGAATAATAACTCCCTTTAAAAGTAATATTTTTTATTAAATCTAGATCACAACGACTGTTAAAAACTAATGATAAAAAATCCAGGATCAAAATTGAGGATTAAAAAATGGCTGGATGTAAAGAGAATTGTTGCCACAGTGATAATTAACAATTATCCACAACCCACTTTGGAGGGGCAACAACATCTTTTACCATAAGAGTGTGTGTGTGTATTTGATCAATCAGCTATTATTGTAATGTTTATTAGGTGTCCCATTATATTTATTCTTGATATGATCCATCCAATCAATATCATATTTTATAGGGTCATACCTGTCCTTGATTCTATCTCTATATGAAGCTGCGCTCTTTAATATATAAAGTGTGTTTCAATAAATCACAATTATACTCTTGGTGTAGGTCTGGTGTAGGTCCCTTGTTTACAAAGGGGCTATGCTTACATCAGATCAATATCCCATGAGGTACACATTAATTACCTTTAGTGAGTATTTTCCAGTGAGGCTCATTTTCTTGTGCCAGTATTCAGATATATAAGAAACCATTTCACGATGCTATAGTATATTATTGTAAGATAAATCCATACTTTTTCACTGTGATATATTTATGTAAAACATATCTATGCTTACTATGGTATATTCTCTGCAAGGTAGATCACTATAATTTGATCATACAGCATATAACCATGCTTACTTTTAATATATTAGCACAGAGTAAATCCAAGCTCCCTGCTCCCTGCAAGATACTAATGCAGGGCAAAACTGTGCTTACTATAATATATGATACTGGCTAAACGGTATTCCTGTATTGACTCTACAGACAGCATCCTGTTATTGCATCTTCATACAGATAGTGTGAGCTCTTCTATTCCTGTACTGACCTTACACACAGCATATGGATAGTGCACCTTCATACAAACAGTGTGAGCTCTGAATTCATGCACTGACACACTACACACATGCATTCTAATACTGCACATTCATACAGATAGTGTGAGCACTATTATGCTGTCTGTATGAAGGTGTAGTTTACAGATGTGTACTACTGTTCCTGTATTGACACTACACACAGCATCTGTATACTGCACCTTCATACACACAATGTGAGCCCTGCTATTCTTGTACTCTTCCCTACGAGTTACACCTAACAGGGCAACTACACAGATCCTAGAATAAGAGCTTTATTAAGATAACAGCTGGTCTACACTGAGTGTATCTGAAGAATTAATTTTAAACTGATATCAAATATTGTGTTCAATATACAAAATCAATATAAATAATATTATTCAAGGAATTCTTCCCCAGGAAATGTAAATCCAGACAGCACATTGAACAAATTCACAGTGGTCATGCTGTTGGTGTCCGGCTCACAGCTATTTACATTAATGGGCTGTGTTTAACTTGTGTGTTGTTATCCACGTAATAAGCCCTTTCTGTGATAGCTTTTATAATTGTCCCTGTGCAAGAAGGGAAAATGTATGCTGTTCTCCTGAGGGATAACTTGTAGACACTCCCATTATTCAGTTATACATGTTTTTGATGGGGAAAAAAACCTTGCTGAGAGATTTTATAACTAATTCCATAATTTTTGCGATCCTTGCTAGCCAGCCATACTTGCTATTCATGAATAACGTTTGATTTTGTTTCAAAAGAGCAAATACAATGCTGTTATATACATCAAGCTGTCTATGTTTCTTTAAAGACCTTATAGACTTATATGTGTAAGCATGTATGTTGATGTGTCAGTTGTTTATAAAAGGTAAATGTTTTTTTTCTTTTGATTCAAATAATATAATAATACATTGATACAAAACTAGTGATGTTTTTTTTATTATAAATAAAGAGAATAAAGTTAGTTAACTAAAAATATTTTCATTATAATGGAATAGAGAAAAAACACTGGAAATGTATTGGCAAAACCTGCTTCAAAGTGAAGTTAAGGTTGCAGAGCCGGATGGGGTAACTAAAGGCTTGAAAAGGCAGGAAATTTTAAAGTTAAGGTTGCATGCAAACCTTAACATCCACTCCCCCTGCAAAAGTTATCCAAGGCATTAAGTGATATTATACATGACATTACATATTATATAAATATTTACATCACATATAATATGAAAAATTACATCATCTGTGATATTACAGATGACATCACTCTAGACAACTATGATGTCACTTAATGCATTTATAATTGTACACTTAGTTAAGTTGTTAGCTTTGAAGTTTTCAGCATTTTGAAAACAATGCTGATTATTTAAATTATATATGGCTACACATATTTCCTTTAAAATCATAATCAAAGCGTTGTATGTTTATATTTAGGCTTGTTGAAAACCCATTAATTAAATTTTTATATCCTTCCATCCAAGAATCAAATATAGATGTAAAATTAAGTTTCCTACAATGTATACATTTAAGGCATTCTCTGTAGTGGTGGTTCCAAAACCTCTTTTGAAAGCCAAACAGACAGGTCAAAATTTAGGTTTAACACTTTGACAATATAACATTCAACACCCTGTGTAAACTGCATTTGTTGCATTTGTGTTTACAATGTGGGGCCTAACCCATATTGCAGTTTTTTGCCAATAAATATAGTAAAAGTTTAGGGCTTGTACATGCACTTGCAAGAACTTTTCTAGCCTTTGCATGAGTTTACAATAAGCATTGGATTTTGGAAAGCATTGTGCCTTAACAATTAAAAAATATATGGCACCATTTAACCAAATATTAATCAGGGCTGAGGACAGTGGCATAGCTAGAGCTTTTGATGCCCGGTGCGAACTTTATACATATATATATATATATATATATATATATATATATATATATATATAGTCCCAAAATAATGTGCTGAGTCCCCCTCTGGGTCAAACATTATATGTATGTGTGTGTATATATATATATATATATATAATCACATATATAGTTGTGAGCATACGAGTTGTTGCTAACGCTTGCCGGCTCGCAAAATGCGGACCCTCGCGAAGCAAAAAAATACGGCGCTACGACCCATTCCGAACACGCAAAAAACTTCCGAAAACGGCGCGCATGAAAACATCAGAAACACAATAAATAAACACAACGAACACATAAAAAGCTTACTTACAACAAGGGGGGGCATCCAGCACCTCAAAAAGTGAATTTAGACGTCCATTTAAATCCAAAAAAACGAGTTTAAACTGCTGAAAATCACCTAAGCGAGAGAGAAAAAATTACCTCTGAACAAAATGAAAACAAGGCTACAGACGCAACAATACTACAGTGACTCACAAAACTGAAACACATACTATGCAGCAATTACCACACTGATATTAACCACCATTTTGAAAACTACTACGCATAAAATGGCGGATGGAACGCAAATTGTAAGCTCATGCTTATTACGTCTGAGGCACCTCAAAGTTTATAAATACTGCCTACTTTCCAGAAAATTCTACATTTCTACTCAGGTGATGAACGGAGTGACTGGATAGTTAACTGCTGCTGTTACTTGTGAAGATAATTACTTCCTAATTTCCTACTTTACACTGCAAATTACAACTGAGAGTTAACCTATAATATATTACATTTTATTATCAAGACAGGAAAAAAAAAAATACATACAAATTGAATAAAGAACAAAATACAGTTCAACAAACTTTACAAAGACCTATACAATTTATGAAGACAGACAGTTTCACAGAAACCAAAGAAACATGATATAGAAAGGGCAATTAACATTAATTTGTACTGTCCAACATGATTGAATACTCATAAAGAAGACTAATTAAACAAATAAAGTATGCAAAATATGGTGGACACAAAACAGGATTGTACCAAAAATCACACAAACACATAGAAAAGTAAATTAATATTCTTCTTTACTGTTTAAGAACCTATAAGCCTTACAAAGAAGCCTAAATAAGCATACCAAAAGTGGTGGACACAAAACAGGATAATGCTAAAAACATTGCGATCATATCCAAAATAGGAAAAACATTAATAATTACAGTAAAAAAAAAAAAGATAACTGGAATATACAAATACAATTAAAGTATTTTTAAAAGGTTGCACAAAAAACAGCATAGCAGAAAAATTCACCATAACAGATACAATAGACCAAAACTATGAAATATGCTATTCATTACAAATACATTCAAATCAAATAACATTTTACTTTTTCTTTTACAACCGACACTGCGTGAAGAGCCTTCGACGAAGACTTACAACAGCGGACCAATAAAGATTTAGCTGGAAATCACACTTCAAACAAGGTACAGTATAACAAGTAAAAAAAGAGAAAACTAAATAAACATGTTTGCTCTGCATCCATGTCAACAGAAAAAAAAAAAAAAAACAATAACACAGAATAATTATAACCTTTACCAAAATATTAGTGACACATTTGTCATTTACCTATTATTTGTCTTTTACGGACAACAATGTTTAACATTAAACTCAAACTTCAATTTACACAAAAAAAAAAAAAAAACAGCATAGTCCACAAAAGTGTCAAAACACACACTACATAACATTTATCATTCTCAATTACCAGTCGTAATGTACAATATTAAGCATAAAACCTAAACACACACATAAAATAGAATACTACAACAAATAGTACTAACACCTTCCCAAAAAAAAATTCATAGCCCGAACATATAAGCCTTTAAATAAAATATCAAAATACTATTACGACAATCCCCTGTAGTAAAAATTACAAAGACTAATTATTGCCCTCTGCTATGCCTGTAAGTCAAAAGTACAAAAAAATAAATAAATTACCAAAACAAAAAATATATACATTTCAATTAACACTATACACCTACTACATGTAGAAGAAGGTATAGTGTCATTTTACTTGAGTGTGCTATTTATGTAAGGCAAAAATTACAACCTACGACAGAAAGTAAGACCAAAAAAATAAAAACATTTATTTAACAATACAAAGAAAGTACTGCTACAATGAACTACAAGCACATATAAACAAACTGTTTATAATAAAAAATGTAAAAAACAAACTTAACATCTCAAACTAAACTAATTATACATTTATTTTCTTATACAGATTAACATGGCTACTAACGAGAGCAAACAAGAAAAGACAAGACGTCAAACTAGAGAACGACAAGAGAGATGGGCCAACCAGCAGACACCAGAGGAGAAGGAAATTCGACGAGAAAAAGAACGCAAAAGAATTGCAAGCAAAAGACTATCAGCTGCAAAAAAAGATACACCAAAAAAGCTACTAACCAAACAAAGCATTTAGAACTTGTTCCTCAAACATCAGATGACATTTTACCTGAAAAAGTCAAAGATATATTAAAAAAAGCCACCAAAAAAACAAAGCATTTAGAACCTCTTCCTGAAACATCACATGACATTTCACCTGATGAATTTGAAAATCAAACTGATATATGCTTTGCAAATTGTCCTTTACTCAAGTCTTTAGCAGTAGAGGTTCATAATTGTGGGGACATGAATACTCAATGTCAGTTTTGTGAGGCTTATCATTTTAAGCAGGAGAGACCCAGAGATGGCCAATTTATTAGTTGCTATCAAAAAGGCAAGTTCAAACTTCCAGAAAGAAAATAATTTCCAATCTATTTACAAAACATTATTTCTGAACCTACTTTTCCAAACTACAAAAAATGTAAGACAAACATAAGATCCTACAATAGTGCCATATCCTTTGCATCTATGGGGGCAACATTAGCTGCTAATGTACCAGGACATGGTCCTTACTGTTTTAAAGTGCAAGGCCAAATTTATCATCGTACTTCCCATTTACATCCAGAGGAAGGAGAGCAAAGAAAATTTGCTCAACTATATGTCCTAGATACAATGGAAGCTGTTGACCAATGTATGCAGATGGAAAAAAATAAAAAATGCTTACCTACTGTTTTTATAGAAATAGATAACATTATGGACAATAACCCCTACACTAAAGCTTATAAAAAATTGGCAGAAGTAGAAAAGGAAAAACAACTTCATGCACAAAGACATCAATTTACCAATGCCAAAGGTCAATATGTTGCTTAAAAGAGACAGACATACTGAAAAACGTTGTTATAACTTGCCAACATCAAATGAGGTTGCAATGGTGTTTCAAAATGATGGAGAACCACCATTTCAAAGAGACATTAGAATATATCCCAGAAATGAGGAACAACCATTCATTAATATGAGTATCTTAAGTCCAAATTTAGATCCAATGACATATCCCATTTTTTTCCCACACGGAGAAGCAGGTTGGCAACCAAAATTAACACTTCACAGTTACCCAAATGCTAAAGCCAGAATCCGAAATAATGTTTCTTTGCTTGAATTTAAAGTAGCTCAAATTGCCATTCGAAATACATTTAATCCAATTTTATGTGGTGGAAAACTAACACAACAATGGATTATTGATTCCTATTTGCAAGTTGAGGCCAATAATTTAACCTTAATAAAATATCAACATGATAAACTACGTGTAGAACAATATTCTGGACTAATGGATTATGTTGCGGAGGTGGCTACAAGCAGCGACATGACAGCTGGCAAAGCCATCATTTTACCATCTTCCTTTCAAGGATCTCCTTGAAATATGAGAGAAAGATACAATGATGCTATGGCTATTGTCACCAAATTTGGCAAACCCGATTTATTTCTTACATTTACATGTAATACTCAATGGCCAGAAATTACACAAAATTTACTTCTTGGCCAAAGTCCTTCCGATAGACCAGATTTAGTAGCCAGAGTTTTTAAGATTAAATTAAATTAATTAATACGTGACATCACTATAAGTCACTTATTTGGCAAATGTCTTGCTTATGTATATACCATTGAATTTAAAAAAAGAGGCCTTCCACATGCACATCTTCTCATAATACTTCAAGAAAAAGATAAATTAGATACGACTGACAAAGTGGATGCAGTCATTGTTGCTGAACTACCAGATCCAGACCTATATGGTAGACTATATGAGATTGTTACTCATCGCATGATTCATGGACCCTGTGGTGAGCTTAATCCACAATCACCATGTATGGAAAATAATAAATGTTCCAAAGATTTTCTAAAAGATTATAGAGACAAAACCTATGCCAATTGTGATGGCTATCCACTTTATAAAAGAAGAGAAGGAGATAGTGTCATTATTTGTGGGAAAAAAGTTGACAATAGATATGTAGTACCCTATAATCCACATTTACTCATGAAGTATAATGCACACATTAATGTAGAAGCCTGCACTTCCATCAAATCCATTAAATATGTGTACAAATATATTTACAAAGGCTATGATGCAGCTACTGTAGTCGTCAAAAGTGCAGACAACCCCGAAAGCAGTGAGTTAGTACATGATGAACTTGCATCTCATGTAGATGCTCGCTATGTAAGTGCACCAGAAGCTATGTGGTGCCTTTTAAAATTTGAAATGCATGATAGATCACATGCAGTATATAGATTAGCAGTACATTTGCCACAAAGACATTTAGTCTATTTCCATGCTGGAAATGAAAGTAATGCATTGGCCCAAAGTGAACATCGTCACACTACACTAACTGCATGGTTTGAATTAAATTCCACAGATTTAGAAGCAACACAATTCTTATATATTGAAATTCCATATCACTGTTTTTGTGAATGGATTATGGAGTCCTAGAAAAAGCAGAGGAAATAAAATAATCCCAAGAATTTACACAGTCAGTCCAAGAGATCTTGAACGTTTTTGCTTACGAATATTACTTTTAAATGTTCCTGGAGCACAAAGTTTTGAACACTTAAGAACTGTTAATGACATAGTATATGAATTCTTCTATTTAGCTGCAAGACATAGAAACTTACTAGCTGATGATACAGAATGGGAAAGATGTTTAGAAGAAGCAGCACTATGTCAAATGCCACGGCAGATGAGAAAACAATTTGCATTTATTTGTATCTTCTCAAATGCTCCAAATGCATTAGCTTTGTGGGACACATTTAAAAGTAATATGGCTGAAGACTTTATGCAACGATACAATGAACCTATTGCACACTTAAAAGTGTTAATGGAAATCCAAGAAGTATTTTTAACTCATGGATTAAGTTGTGCAAGTTTTAATTTGCCTAATCCAGGTCTTATAGATGACATAAACTTTGAAGACTATGACATTCAACTACAAGTAGAAAGAACAGAAGAAAGACTTGCAACTTTAAATACGTTACAATTGCAAGCATTTAATGCCATTAAAAATGCAACAGATGATGACATGATCACCGAGCGTTATTTCTATCTTGATGGACCTGGCAGATCAGGAAAAACGTATCTATATAATTTATTAATCAGTTCTGTACGAGCACAAGGTCAAATAGTACTGCCGTTTGCCACTACTGGAATTGCTGCACTTTTGTTAGAAGGTGGAACTGTACATAGTGGCTTTAAACTGCCAGCGCCTATTTTAGAAACCTATGTGTCAGATATTCGCATGACATCATTACAAGCAAAAAAATTGAAAAAAAGTAAATTAATTATAATAGATGAGGCCACAATGATGTCATGCTATGCCCTCCAATGTATTGACCGTTTGCTTCGCGAAGTCATGGATAATACTTTTCCATTTGGTGGAAAGGTAATGTTGTTAGGTGGCGATTTTAGACAAACATTACCTGTCGTTGTACATGGAAATCGAACTGACATTTTTGAAACCTGTATAAAGTCAAGCACACTATAGAAACATTTTACCCATCTTCAACTGCAACAAAACATGATATCAGAAGGCCAAACTGATTTCAATGATTGGCTTATTAAAATTGGAGAAGGCAGAACAGACAAAATACCAAATTTACCTGACAACACTGTGCAGATCCCACCTCGTATGATTTGTCACCAAGATATTATATTGGCTATATTTGAAGGTAGCATAAATAACCAGGAATATTCAGAGCTTGCCAACCAAGTCATACTAACGTGTAAAAATAAGGATGCATTAATCCTCAATAATGAAATCTTTAAAAAAATGTATGCACCACAAATAAATTATCACAGTGCTGATTCTGTACTTGCTGATGACAATGAAAGTCAGGCAAACTTTTCCACTGAATTCATAAACTCACTAACTCCTTCTGGAATGTCACCACATATTTTGCAGCTAAAGAAAGGTGCACTTGTCATGTTACTGTGAAATATGAACCCCAAAAAAGGCCCATGCGATGGGACAAGATTAATTGTTCAACAATTAAAGGACCATTTCATAGATGCTGAAATTTTAACTGGTACCCATAAAGGAGAGAGAGTTTTCATACCAAGAATAGATTTAGCACCAAGTGAAAGTAGTCTCCCTTTTATACTTCAAAGAAGACAATCTCCCTTCATTATGGCATTTGCCATGACCATTAATAAATCACAAGGACAAACGTTCAAATCTGTTGGTATTTTATTTAGAACAACCAGTATTTGCACATGGCCAATTGTATGTTGCGTTATCACGGTGCAAAAATCCGCAGGCTATTAAAGTTGACGTTGAAAAGCATGAAAGTCAAGGTGATTTATTAGAAGATGGACGTATTTTTACTAAAAACATTGTCTACTATGAAGTACTTTAACTTTTCATTAAAGAAATAAAAGCCATGCAAAACAAATTTAAAAGTAAATGCAAAAATATAAAAAAACACAATATAACTACCACATTTTTAAAACATGCACATAAATGTCCGTTCCCATCAAAAGGTCATTATTACACAACAGAAATTACATTTACAAGAACAATATTTTCCTGTTAAACTACATTAAATTGTCAAACACAGAACAGTGCTTACACAGCGTGCAACAAGTTTAAGTTCTTGCGTTCTCTTTTTAGAGACCCACTTTTCCAGAGACCAAACTATATGTGCGATTTAAAACAATTACTATAGCAACAAACAAAGGTCAACCATTCAAAAATACAAATCAATAAACAATTCAGTCATAATTAATGGAAGTACTGATTATGGATGATTAGTTTCACAAAACACTTGCCTTGCATTGTTTTTACAAATTATGTTAAAATGTTAATTAACTGGGTTACTGTTTCTAATGTTACAAGTCTGAAAACAATATTTTCAAATTCCTTACTTAGACAGATAAGACACTTCAAGTTTAAAAAAATATACTTTCAAGCTCCTTACTTAGACATATTACAAAGTTCATGTTAAGAGCTCAACCACGTTTTAAGCCACAATGTAAATGTTGTCTTTTATGTTAAACATTAATCCAGGGAGTAATCTGATCGCCAGTGAATAGGGTCAGGAAGGAATTAATTTTTTTCCCTCTCTCATACAATTCGCTACTTTTCAAGGAGGGTTTTTACTGTTTGCCTTCCTCTGGATTCAATGTATATTTAAGTTAACAATTCTTGAGATAGAACTTGCATGTTAAAAAACCATTACCTCAAGTTTACAATACTGATTAATTTAAAGTTCAACTGTTCTTACATTCAAATGTTAATACTTTTAATACAAAATGCTTTAACAGTTACTGTTGGCCAAAAAAACATTTTACAAAAATAAACATGTTTAATATCACAATAGTACTTATTTCCTCATAACTACAATCTTACAAGTGTCAGATACGTATATTAATAACTAAACAACTTTCCAAACATACACATCTCATTGCCGTCATTTTTTGACGGACAAGTCGCTAGTATATATATATATATATATATATATATATATATATATATATATATATATATATATATATAGTGGATATAAAAAGTCTACACACCCCTGTTAAAATGTCAGGTTTCTGTGCTGTAAAAAAATTAGACAAAGATAAATCATTTAAGAACTTTTTCCACCTTTAATGTGACCTATAAACTGTACAATTAAATTGAAAAACAAACTGAAATCTTTTAGGTGGAAGGAAGAAAACAAAAGAAAAATAATGTGGTTGCATAAGTCTGTACACCCTCTTATAACTTGGGATGTAGCTGTATTCAGAATTAAGCAATCACATTCCAAATCGTGTTAAATAGGAGTCAGCATACACCTGCCATCATTTAAAGTGCCTCTGATTAACCCCAAATAAAGTTCAGCTGCTCTAGTTGGTATTTCCTGAAATTGTTCCTTCTCTCTCTCTCCTTCTCTCTTTCTCCTTCTCTTTTTCTCCTTCTCTCACTCCACCTTCTCTCTCTCTCCCTTCTCACTCTCTCCCCCTTCTCTCTCTCCTTCACTCTATCTCCTCCACTCTCTCGCTCTCCTTTTTTCTCTCTCCTCTCTTTCGCTCCCTCTCTCTTATCTCTTTCACTCTCTCTCTCATTTTCTCTCTCTTTCACTCCCCTCTCTCCTTCTCTCTCCTTCTCTTTCTTCTTCTCTCTCTCCCTCCTCCTCTATCCCTCCTTCTCTCTCTCCTTCTCTCTCTCTCCTATCTCTCCCACTTATGTCTCTCCTCTCTCTCTCTCTCCTTCTCTCTCGCCTCTCGTTCTCCTTCTCTTTCTTTCGCTCCTTAACTCTTTCCTTCTCTCTCTCCTCACTCATTTTCTCTCTTTCACTCCTCTCTCTCCTTCTCTCTGTCTCTTCTTCTTTCTCTCTCCTCTCTCTCTCTCCTTCTCTCCCTTCTCTCTCTTTCTCTCCTCTCTCTCTCATTCTCTCCTCCCTCTACCCATCTCCACTTTCTCTCTCCTTCTGTCTCTCTCCTTCTGTCACTCTCTCGCTCCAATCTCTCTCTCGCTCCTTCTCTCGCTCCTTCACTCTCTCTCTCTCTCTCTCTCCCTCCTTCTCTCTCCGTCTCTCTCCCTTCTCTCTCTCCCCTTCTCTCTCCCCCTTCTTTCTCTCTCTCCTTTCTCTCTCTCTTCTCTCTCCATCACTCTCTTTTGCTCCTCTCTCCTTCTCTCGTTCTACCTCCTTCTCTCTCTCCCTCCTTCTCTCTCTCTCTCTCTCTCTCATTCTATTTCTTCTCTCTCCCCATCTCTCATTCTCCTTCTCTCTCCTTCTCCTTTTCACTCAGCCTTCTTCCTTCTCTCTCTCCTCATGTTCTCTCCTCTTTCTTTAGCTCCTTATCTCTCTCTCCTTCTCTCTCTCCTCACTCATTTTCTCTCTCATTCAATCCTCTCTCTCCTTCTCACTATGTCTCTTCTTCTTTCTCTTTCCTTCTCTCTCTCTCTACTTCTCTCCCATCTCTCTCTCCTCTCTCTTTCTCTCTTCTCTCTCATTCTCTACTCTCTCTCCCCATCTCTACTTTCTCTATCTCTTTCCTTCTGTCTCTCTCTCTCTCTCTCTCTATCCTTCTGTCTCTCTCTCGCTCCTCTCTCTCTCTCTCTCGCTTGTCACTCTCGCTCCTCTCTCTCACTCCTCTCTCTCTCTCTCTCCTTCTCTCTCTCCTCACTCATTTTCTCTCTCATTCACTCCTCTCTCTCCTTCTCTCTATGTCTCTTCTTCTTTCTCTCTCCTTCTCTCTCTCTACTTCTGTCTCTCTCTCGCTCCTGTCACTCTCTCGCTCCTCTCTCTCTCCTTCTCTCTCTCTCTTCTCTCTCTCGCTACTTCTCCCTCCTTCTCTCTCTCTCTCCTTCATTCTATCTCTCCTCTCTCCCCCTATCTCATTCACCTTCTCTCTCATTCTCCTTCTCTCCTTTTCGCTCAGTCTTCTCCCTTTTTCTCTAATCTCCTCTCTCTCTCTCTCTCTCTCTCTCTCTCTCTCTCTCTCTCTCGCCGTCTCTCTTTGTCCTTCTCACTCTCTCTCTCTCCTTCTCACTCTCTCTCTCCTTTTCTCTCTCTCCTCTCTCTCATTCTCTCTCTCATTCTCTCTTTCTGTTTCTCATTCACTCTCTCCTTCACACTCTCCTTCTCTCTCTCTCTCCCTCTCCCTCCCCTTTGTCTCACCCCCTTCCCCCTCTCTGCCCTGTCTCTAACCTGCATGCTGCTGCTCATTTCCCCGGTCTGGTGGCTCCTCCTTCAGATGGCTCCTCCTCCCCCTTGCAGGCAGAGCCGAGAGCATGGTACCCAGAAGGCAAAATAGAACAGCAGGGGGCGGAGGGGCACAGGGGGGAAAAAGGTCGGCTATCCGTTCATAGTTGAAATCCTTGGAAAAGTTGGTAATAGAAATGAACCAACAAAATTTAAATTAGTGGATGTAAGGATCTAATTTGCAAGCAAATACTAAACACATTGTGTGGTCTCAATTCCATGGAACTATGGCCCCTCTACTTCAAAAAACGATTACGTGCTCCCAAGGGTTAACAAAAGAAAGTAAAAAGATGTATACTAAGCTTCTCTATGTATGTATTTATGTATGTGTTTTTTATCCTTATGTTCTTTTAAACAGTGGCAGAGCTAAAGAATCATGGGCCCTGGTGAAAAAAAAAAAATCCCAAGGAGGGTTGTAACAGTTTATTTATGCTGGGTCACGCCCCGGTACCAAGTCACATTGTGCCCCTCCCCGATATTCCTTACCATAACATCTCACCTCCCTAAAACCCTTTCCCATACCCACACCCCTCCCCAAGATTCCTTTCCATAACATCTCGCCTCCCTAAGACCCCTTCCCATACCAACACCCCTCCCCAAGACCCTTTCCCATACTTGCTCCCCTACTTTACAGCTTCAGGACACACACTCCACTTTCAGGCAACATCCTCTATGTAGGGCTGGTGCGGCCAAGGGAACCCCAGGGTAGGGGGGACCTTACAATACAGAAATATATTATATACGTGGATAGGATTCTCGGCTTGTGTATAATCCAACCTTGGCTTTGCATAAAGGCTGTGTAATTCAGCAGGCATAAGCTTAAAGGAAGCCATGTTTGAAATTTTAACTTGTTTTAAATGTGAACACAGATGTACTACTTATACTTATTTACTATATATATCACATAAATAGTTGTGGATCTGCGAATGTTGGTGACGTTTGCTGTGTTGGTAACGCACTTGCAAGGCGAGCCGTCAACCGAAAAACCACAGGACTTAGGCTGCAATGAGCGGTGAAGGCGCTCATTGCAGGCCTCGCAATGAGATCTGCAGGCGCTCATTGCCAGCGGCGCCGGCTTTTCTCATCCCCCTCTGCCGCCAATACGGCCCGCAACCGCGGGACTTAGGTCTCTCTCATCCCCCTCTGCCTATCTCTCATCTCCCCATCTGTCTCTCGCTCATCTCCCCCTCTGCCTCTCTCTCATCTCCCCCTCTGGCTCTCGCTCATCTCCCCCTCTGGCTCTCGCTCATCTCCCCATCTGTCTCTCTCTCATCTCCCCCTCTGCCTCTCTCTCATCTCCCCCTCTGCCTCTCTCTCATCTCCCCCTCTGCCTCTCTCTCATCTCCCCCTCTGCCTCTCTCTCATCTCCCCCTCTGGCTCTCGCTCATCTCCCCATCTGGCTCTCGCTCATCTCCCCATCTGTCTCTCATCTCCCCCTCTGCCTCTCCCTCATCTCCCCCTCTGCCTCTCTCTCATCTCCCCATCTGGCTCTCTCTCATCTCCCTCTCTGCCTCCCCCCGCGCCCCAGCTTACCTGGAAACCCTGCCAGTAGATTGTCCGTACTTACCACTGTCTCCTCCTCCTTTGGCGGGAACTACTTTCTTGATCAAGCCATGGATCGCGCAGGCGGGATGAGCATGTGCAATGCGTGGCTTGATCCAGAAAGTAGTTCCGGGTAAAGGACGGGAGCCAAAGAGGAGGAGAAGACTGAGAGTGTGGCGCTGCTGCCAGGTTTTCATCCTGGTAACAGATACAGAGGAGGGGAAAAGGAGACACAAGGGAGGGAGAGGAGGGGGAACGAAGACAAGGGAAGGAGAGGAGGGGGAACAGAGACAAGAGAGGGAGAGGAGGGGGAACGGAGACCAGAGAGGGAGAGGAGGGGGAACGGAGACAAGAGAGGAGGGGGAACAGAGACAAGAGAGGGAGAGGAGGGGGAACAGAGACAAGAGAGGGAGAGGAGGGGGAACAGAGACAAGAGAGGGAGAGGAGGGGGAACAGAGACAAGAGAGGGAGAGGAGGGGGAACAGAGACGAGAGGGAGAAGAGAGGGAACTGAGAGACAAAGGAGGGAGAGGAGGGGGAACGGAGACAGGAGAGGGGGAAAGGAGACATGGGGAAAGGAGGAACAGAGGAGGGAGATGGAGAGAAAGGTGACACAGGGGAGGAAGAGGGAGATGTGGGGAAAGAAGGTACAGGAGTGGGGTAGAAAAAAACACCAGGGAGGGAGAGGAGGGGGAAAAAGAGACACAAGCAAATATTCAGGTACAGTCTCCAATGTGGTTTGTTTAGTACAAAATACTCTATTAAACAAACCACATTCTGTCCCACATGGGTTGCTTATTACTTAGAATCCCATCTCAGTATATTCCAATTCTTGTGCTAAACTTTAATCCGTATTGATTCTGACTTGATAAAGATAGGTGCAACTCTCGAAAGCTTGTGTGGTCAAAAACATATCACTATATACTGAAATACTCTGATTATTCATCTAGATTACTGGACATTCACAGCTAATCCATTCTTTGTTTTATAAACTCAGTAGCCACTTTTTTAGGTACACCTATACATCTGGACCTTAACGCAATTATCTTGTCAGTCAATCATTTGGCAGCATTGCATAAAAGCCTTTAGACATTACATAGTTACATAGTAATTGAGGTTGAAAAAGGACTTTTAGCCCATAAAGTTCAGCCTTTTAAGATCTCCTCTGATCTGAATATGCGGATTAGTTGTTAATTGATCCAGAGGTGAAACTTTGCCACTTGTCTCAAAAGGGAAAAAAAATAATTCCTTCCTGACCCCAGATACTGGTGATTGGATTTCTCCCAGGATCAATACTCCCTCTCTAATTATCCAGCAAAAGCTTAATTGGGTTAGTCTTTCTTCATAATCTAGCCCCTCCATTCCCGTTATTAGCTTTGTTGCCCTTCTCTGTACTTTTTCCAGTTCTAAAATATCCTTTTTATGAAGTGGTGCCCAAAACTGTACTCCATATTCCAAATGAGGGCGTACTACGGATATGTATAGTGGCAGTTATATATTTGCTTCCCTTGCTTCTATACCCTTCTTAATACATGTGAATAGCTAATTTGCCTTTGCAGCTGCTGCTTGGCATTAAGAACTGTTACTTAGGTGGTTGTCCACAAGCACTCCCAAATCACTTTCAATACCCCTAGATTTATTTCATTAAGTTTATAAATTGCATGGTTATTATCCTTCCTCTTTTATTCATATTAAATCTTATCTATCATTTAATTGCCCTTTTCTCTAATTTATGCAAATCCCTTTGGAGGGAAAGTACATCATTTTCTGATTTAATTACCTTGCACAACTTTTTGTCAACAGCAAAAATGGAGAAATTGCTTTCCAGTCCCACCTCTAAGTCGTTAATAAATATGTTAAGAAGGAGAGGACCTAATACTGAGCCCTGAGGAACTGTTGTGCATTGTGAGGGTAAAGAATTGCCACACCCATCTAATAATTACATTATATAGTGGTTTATTGTCATTTACTAATTACCAGTGTAATGATACACAAACACAGTATGTCTCTTTAATTTAAAGAGGTTAAATCATTTGTCTTTTTGTTCAAATTGAATGTTTGCAAATATTTTCTCATGAGCAAGAGATGTTAAAGTGAAACATTGTAGGTCTCAACAGATAGTGTCTTCTAAATGTACGTGTTCGTTTAAATTTTCTATTTTTCCTTCAAGTCTATTATCTCACAGGTGGATAGATATGGTGCCATATTTGTCAACCTTCCCAGAAATAATTTGGCACGTAATTAATGTTGAGGTCATAATGTTTTAATACAACTAGAGCGCTCCCATGTGGTTAGAAGCAGACATTCACAATGTTGTTTTATATTATATTCTAATTATTCATATACATAAAAAGGGGAGTTGCTGATTGTCATTGGTTGAAACCAGCCTCGTGATGAGGAGGGAGAAAATGTTTATCAGAAGCAGAGAGAAAATATTCGGGGCATTTTCCTTTTTCTTCTGGTTTTTTTTGTCATTGGCTATTTTCTTCGGGTTCTTGGGTCTTTCCCTGAGCCTACTCTATACCATCTCCAATCTTATCTGACAGTCCTGTTCTGAGAACAAACTGACAGTCATACTTGGCATAAACGTATGCCCCCTTTAAATCTTCCTTAAGATATATTTCTATATTTATTATATCAAGTTCTATTCTATCTCAACTCTGCAATCACACAAAGAGGTATTTCTTCAGTGAGGAGTGATTCTCCAGTCACAGGTAATGTAAAAATGGTATAAACTATTTAGTTTTGTAGTGGAGTTAAACTTAGCCCCATATATCACAATCTTTCTGTTACCCTTTTGGGAGTGGTCACAGACCCAGTCTAATTGGCACCTATATTCCGGACTGTAGGTGTTAATTCAATATTTTAATCTGTGCCCATATCACCTAAAACAGACTGGTTGACTTTATTCAATAGTTTAACTGTTTAGCTCTGCTACAAAGATCAATTATTAAAACATTTACATAACAAGCCATACTTAATATTACTCAACATATATGATCTTGTATCACACAATCAACAAAACTGTCATACATCATTATTGAGTGAATTGACCGACTTGCTAAATTAATCTAAATGTAATCAATTCTGATGTAAGACCAACATCCAAATAACAGCTTTCCAACACCTAAATACAAAAGTAATTTAGCTTGCAACCTCACATACAATATACTCAACTCAGATACATATTGCTTCATATATATATATACTTACTGCTCTATAAAGTATCATACTTTATATTACTGCTTCCTTAGAGTAATAGGTTATATTGCTAATTATTAATATCATATATATATATATATACAGCTCTTTGTGTATTCATAGCATTTCTGTATTGCAAAAACCAAATATATAGAGAGACTGTAACCAAACTTTAGAAGTTTACTGCATATACTTGAGTATAAGCCGACCCGAATATAAGCCGAGGCAACTAATTTTACCACAAAAAACTGGGAAAACGTATTGACTCGAGTATAAGCCTAGGGTGGGAAATGCAGCAGCTGCTGATAAATTTCAAAAATAAAAATAGATACCAATAAAATTGCATTAATTGATGCATCAGTAGGTTAAATGTTTTTGAATATTTATTTCAAAGAAAAACGGTAAACTAGCTGTGTAAGTGGAAAATAGGGTCAACAAAAACATATACCGTATATACTCGAGTATAAGCCGAGTTTTTCAGCCCTTTTTTTAAGGCTAAAAAGTTCCCCCTCGGCTTATACTCGAGTCCCTCTCCCCCGTGTCTCTCTAACCCCACCCCGTGTCTCTCTACCCCCCTGTGTCTATTTAACCCCCCCCCCGTGTCTCTCTAACCCCACCCCGTGTCTCTCTACCCCCCTGTGTCTCTTTCCCTCCCCCCTCCTCATACTCAACCCCCCCTCCTCATTCTAAACCCCCCTCCTCACTTTACCCCTCTAAATACCTTCCCCTCTCCCTTTTCCCTCACTTACCTCCATCTGCAGCTTCGCCTCCGCTCCTTCCTGCGTCGGCACCCGGTATATGCTAATGTTGTGGCGCGCATGTGACGTCACGTCATTAGCATATACCAGGTGCCGACTCAGGAAGGAGCGGAGGCCGGAGGAGAAGCTGCAGATGGAGGTAAGTGAGGGGAAATGGCGAGTGGGAGGTATTTAGAGGGGTAAAGTGAGGAGGGGGGTTTAGGATGATGAGGGGTAACGTTAGGAGGGGGTTTTAGGATGAGGATGGCGGAGGGATTTAGGATGAGGATGGGGGGTTTAGGATGAGGATGGGGGTTTAGGATTGGGGGTTGAGGATGGGGGGGTTGAGGAGGGGGGTTGAGGTTGAGTAGGGGGGCTGAGGAGAGAGGTTGAAGAGGGTGTTTAGAATGAGGAGGGGGGTTGAGAATGAGGAGGTGGTTGAGGATGAGGAGGGAGGTTGAGAATGAGGAGGGGAGTTGAGGGTGATAAGGGAGGGGGGAAGAGACACAGGGAAGGGAAAGGGGGGAAGAGACACAGGGGAGGGTGAGGGAGAGGGGAGAAGAGACACAGGGGAGAGTGAGGGGGGACACAAGAAAATGGCACACAAGAAGGGGGCACAAGAGGGATACAGGGGGCAGCACATTTCCCACCCTCCGCTTATACTCAAGTCACTCATTTTTCCCAGTATTTTGTGGTAAAATAGGTGCCTCTGTTTATACTCGGGTCGGCTTATACTCGAGTATATACGGTATTATGTTGATTTGAACCTAATCAATCTCTACACTGTAATACTTTAAGAAACTATATTAATCTATGCAGTGTAATATTTATGTCGGATCAATTGCACTGACAGAACCCCACTTACCACATTAGTCCAATCGGAGTATGTTCCATTTACAACAACCCTTTGCTTCCTGTCTTTTAGCCACCTCTCAATCCATGAGCAGATATTTACTGTGATTCCTGTATCCCTTAGTTTGCACAATAGTCTCCCATGTGGCACTGTATCAAAAGCCTTTCCAAAATCTAAAAAGATTACATCCACTGAGTTGCCTTGATCCAAGTTCCTACTAACCTCCTCATAGAAACGAATTAGATTTGTTTGACATGACCTATCCCTCATAAATCCATGTTGGCTCCTACTTATAATCCTGTTTGAATATTTTTCCTTATTAACCATTTTAAAAGCTGTCCCACTACAGAAGTGAGGCTCACCTGTCTGTAATTTGCCGTATTTGCTCTTGCTCCCTTCTTAAATATAGATATCACCTCTGCCTTTCTCCAGTCATCTGGTAGAGACACTGTGTTGAGTGAATCTTGAAAAATATATATATAATGTTTTGGCTATTACAGAACCCAGTTCCCTCAGTACCCGTGGATGTATTCCATCAGGACCAGAGCTTTTTTAATATTTATTTTTTCCAACCTCTTTTGGATTTCTTCCGGCGTTAACCAATTATTTGGTGAAGGTAGTGTAGCACCCATTATGTTGCAGTGTCCTAACCACTAATACCTCCCTTGTGTATACCAAAGAAAATAACCTATTTAGCTAATCTGCATTTTCCTGGTCACTAATTATCAGACGGCCTGTTTCACATTGTAATGCTCCTATAGCTTCCTTCCTGGCCTTCTTCCCATTTATATACTTAAAAAAATATTTTAGGATTAGTCTTACTCTCCTTTGCAACTAATTTTTCATTTTCTATTTTAGCCAGTCTAATGGCCTATTTGCAAGCCTTAATGATTTCCTTGTACTCTCTGTTTCCTCGTTTGTATAATTTAAATGCTTGTTTTTTACTCCGTATCTTGATATTTAAATGGTTGTTAAGCACTTTGGATATAATTTACTCCTTTTACCTTTATTCCCACATGGTATATGCCAATGTGTATGTATATTTAGTACTGATTTAAATGTTGTCCATTTATGCTCAGTATTTTACCTGTCAGTTCTTTGTCCCAGTCTATACTTTGTATTGCTTCCCTTAGACCGTTACAATGTGCCCTTTTAAAATTCAGAGTTTTCGTTAGCCCATTACAGTTATGTTTTTTTAATTCAATCTCAAATGAGACTGTGTTGTGATCATTGTTTCCCAAAGGTTGCCCTATTCCAACATTTGATACTATATCAATATTATTTGTGATTACTAAATCCAAGATAGCTTAATTTCTAGTAGGTTCTTGTATAACCTGGGCCAGATAATGATCCATGAGTGTACTCAAGAACCTACTCCCCTTAGCTGAACTGCTGGTCTCATTTACCCAGTTTATTTCAGGGTAATTAAAATCTCACATTATTAGAACTTGTCCATGGCTAGCTGCATTTCTAGTCTGTAATAATAATTGCATTTCCTCACTTTCAATTATATTTGGGGGTTTATAGCATACTCCTACTAATATGCTTTTGTAATTTGCTGCTCCACTATTTAACTCTACCCACAAACATTCAACATTACCACTAGTTAAACCATAAATATCTTCTATAGGCTTAAATTTAGGCTTAACATACAGACAAATCCCTCCTCCCATTTTACCATTGCCCCTTTCTTTTCTAAATAGGTTACAACCATCCAGATTAACAGTCCAGTCATGAGAATCATACCACCATGTTTCAGTAATGCCTATTAAATCCCAATTCTCATTAACTGCTAATTATTCTAACTCTCCCATTTTTCCTGGCAAGCTTCTAGCATTAGCGAGCATACACCTTATGTTATGAGTCTGTACTTCTGGAGTGCCTACCACTATACTTGAGTTACTTAGCAGTACCTCCCTATTGACTTTATAATCCTCCCCCCATCTCCTCCCACATGACTAGTTAATTATTTCCTTACCCCATCTACACTTACTACCCCATTACTTCTATCTAGTCCCCCCCCCCCATCTATTAGTTTAAAAACTCCCCCAGCCGTTCTATCATTCTTTCCCCCAGCACAGCAGCTCCCTCGTCATTAAGGTGCAATCCATCCCTGCTATAGAAATTGTACCCAAGTGAGAAGTCAGCTCAGTACTCTAAAATCCCAACCCCCTCCTTAGTGCACCACATTTTTAGCCACGCATTAAACCCCTAAGCTCCATCTGTCTCCCTGGGCTAGCATGTGGCACTGGTAGTATCTCAAAAGGTTCAGTTGTTCAGACCAAACATCAGAATGGGGAAGAAATGTGATCTAAATAACTTTGACTGTGTAGTGATTGTTGGTTCTGGACGGGGTGGTTTGAGTATCTCAGAAACTGTTGATTTCCTGGAATTTTCATGCACAACAGTCTTTAGAGTTTACAGATACAAAAAGCAATTTGGATTATTTTTGATCTACAAGACCAGGTTGCAGTGACTGAACAGTCTGGATTGCTCTGGCACTGTGCAGCAACTTTTGGACTTCACTTTAACACAGATCTACTGGACTGAAAGATACTGGATGGGGCACAATCAACATCTATTGGGAAGGTGTCTGCTGAGTCTAAACCCCAAAGGGGACCCTCTTATGTCATCCTACCCCAGCTAGACCCCAGCTCACCTACCCAGGGAAGGGCCTCTTGATGGGAGATATAAAGTGGAGCACAACATATAATTTTTCACTTCATATTTGAAGGAAAATTAACAAGCACTCTATATGGGTTACTACTGAAAGCTAACAGGGTAGAGCTAGCAATAGCCCTGCAACTATACACAGACACTGGTGGACATAGAAAAAAAGGGATTGAAGTGCATTCTATGAACTTCTACACCAATCTGGGATCATAAGGAGCAAGTGAAGTTGTACTCCCACACCCCAGGGACTGTACCTTTATAGCATCTCCTTGCTGGGACTCATATGTTTGCAACCATCATTAAAAGCTCTGTTTATTAAATCCTAATTGGTGCTGGACTCTAATCAGCAAAGCAATTGAAGCAAAACTGCCACAGCCAAATGTAATGAACTGTTTAAGACAAAGAATTTACTTTTTTTCCCTCAGTCCCTTATCTTAACTTGTTTATGTTATATGAGATAAAGGGAGCGGCTCCAATTGTGACTGTTGTATAAGTTTGCTGATGACTACACCCTGTATAAAAGGCAGCTCAACACTACCACCAAGTGGCAGCTTACGAAAATTACATGCTAAGGCTTAAAAATGCAAATCAGGAATGCAATATATATATATCCGTGCTTCTGAAATCCACTACAACTGTCAGTGCTTCTGAAATCCACTACAACTGACAAGCCTATCAGTGCTTCTGAAATCCACTACAACTGACAAGCCTACTTAGGCCTCTACAACCCAGTGTCCTTTGATTTTGTTGCTATTGTCTACTGAAGTTTGTTAAGTGTGTGACTAGAGCCTGATTTGCATTTTTATGTTCTAGTCCTATTTCAAACAAGCCAAGCCCTGATTTTTTGTTGTCAATATTTACAGCTGTGGCAAAGAATCCAACTATCATTGCCTTGGAACTGTGACACACAACTCTGCAAGTTCTTATGCCTCACTCCACTGTGATAGGGGACATTTTGTGACTTGTGGTCTCTATGCTCTAACTACGGCAGGGCTAGGCCCAGTGACTGACCGCCATTCTGATTTCACCAAGTGCTTGCAGCTGCCTGACACCAAAGGCCGGTGGATACAATTGTTATTTGTCAAAGTAGAAAAGGGGCACCATCTACCCTACATTGGAAGTTCACAGATTCTCATGTGCACAATAAAAGTATTTTATTCCTTCTTTGGCGGATCAAGCTACAATGTGGCTGGTGCTGAGCAGAGCACACTACAATACAGCCGCCCAATGGTCAAAGTGACAATTCCTGAAGCACTCTGGTAACTTACTATATCTTGGGGTCTAATGGGATGCACATATATTCAGTTTACTGCAATAAAGATATACAGCACTACCACCCAGAGAAATTTCAGGAATATAACATCAGTGATCTTTAAACTACATTAACTTACTACTACAAGAAATTAAGACTATCAATTACATCTGATACTTCCCTGGTCTGCCACTGCCATCTAGTGGAGGAAAGTGGTAAACCACAAAGGGACTTCCTGATAGCACAAAGCTTAGGGAGCATATGTTTCACATGAGAGACTTGATATTCTCCAGGATGTAACTTCCTATTCCCATATACCCGTTACATGGGGACACTTACAAACGCAAAAGGGACAAAATACCTTATCTTATGTCATGGCTGGAGTAGCTACGAGAAAAAGTAGCAAGAATATACAATCTTATTACTTGCCTAGAACGTCACCCCCTGCATCTCAAAAACAACAGCCTAACTCAAAAACCACGGCAGCAATTTAATATTACTAGGGGAACTAGACAGGGCTGCCCACTCTCCCCCTTGCTCTTCGCCCTTAGTCTTGAACCATTGGCAGCGGCAGTTAGAAATTGTCCAAACATTAAAGGAGTGCAGATTGGCCCTAATGAGCATAAGCTCAACCTTTTTGCAGACGATATCATGCTGTCACTTACAGATCCAATACCAAGCCTGCCTAATTTATTCCAATTGCTCACAGACTTTGTCAGAGTGTCAGGGTTCAAAATCAACACTAACAAGAGCATAGCCCTCAACATTACACTACCCCAAACGATGAAACAGAACTTAGAAAACAGCTTTCCCATAAAATGGGTATTTGGGTATTCATATTCCGGGGTCTATAGCGTTGGTTTACGAGGCAAATTATCCTCCTGTCTTTAACAGAATCAAGGCAGATATCTCCAAGTGGTCCTTCCTTAACATCTCATGATTGGGCAGAATAAATTCCATCAAGATGAATGTTATTCCCAAATTATTATACCTATTTAGGACAATCCCAACCCCGATCAGGTTACCCGACCTTAGACTGATGCAAAAAACACTTTTTAAGTTCGCCTGGAATAACAAGAAACCAAGAATCAATAGAACCACAATGTGTGCGCCTAAACAGAAAGGGGGGCTAGCCTTCCCCTCAGCTGAAATTGATGAAAGATACCGTCGATGGGCCTCCTGCTGGGACTTATGGACTCTACGAGGTCCACAATAAGGTTCGTGTGAACTACTTTTATGGGTTGACCTGATGTTTGATCTATGGTTTCACCTTACTGTACCTCCTGGATACATGTCTGCTTTGAGGAATGTATATATGTTCAAGACCTTGTGTGACTTTATATATATATGTTTTACATGGTCATGTGTTATTCTAACCAAAAAAGAAAAACTTTGGAAGAAACTTTTTGATATATCTTGTTGATACTTGAGAGATTTGTTATATGATTTGCTGAACTTACGATGTTATATTTGTTTATTCTTTCAATAAAAAAGTTAATTATAAAAAAAAAAAAAAATTGTAACATGACGCCTGATCTGACAAAACTACATTTCTGCTGAAACCTGCAGATGGTAAGGTCAGAATTTGGTGTAAACAACATGAATCCAATAATCCATCCTGCCTTGTGTGAAGGGTTCAGGCTGGTGGTTTTGTAATGGTGTGGGGAATGTTTTCTTGAGTAAACATTAGGCCCCTTCATACCAACTGACTATCATTTAGATGCCAGAGCATGCCTATGTTGCTTACCATGTGTATCCCCTGATGGCCATGTCTACCTATATTCTGCAAACACCACTGGGTCTCACCCCATCCACTCAGCAGAATCTCACTCTCCAAATGCCATCTTGCCAGTTCCATTTACCTTGTTTTCTTTTCCTTTAGGGCCTCACACGCCACCACTTTTCTGCCTTAGAATGCATGTAACATGCCCTCCCACCAATGATTTATTTTAATTTATATTGCAGGTTACGATTATAACATCCATTTTTCACAGCTGATACACCTACAACCTTAATCACTAATTAACCCTCTACTCTGTTTTCAATAACTTGCCAAGTCCTTGTTTCTTCCTTTAATTACTTCTCCTTTCGTCTCAATAATACCTTTAGATTGTGAGTTTGCAAGTTTCCAGTCTTGTATGGTTGTTTGAAAAGGGCACTATGTGTGTAAGATTTTAGACTCAAAGACTTGGCACCCTTCTTTTTGGCATGTGTTTAATATTGTATTTTTTTTTTCTTTGTACTTAATCTTTGTACAGTGCTACGGAATATGTTGGTGCTTTATAAAAAATTTAATAATAATGGCTATTTCAGCAGAATAACGTGCCATGTTAAAAAGCACACATCATCTCAATCTGCTTCCATGACAATGAAAATCAGTTTGGCCTGCACATTCACCAGATTTCAACCCAATACACGTGCAGCTGAAATATCTGCAACAACTGTGTGATACTATCATGTCAATATGGACTGGAATGCTTCCAGGGCCTTGTTTAATCCATGCCATGAAGAATGGAGCCTGTTTCTGTGGCAATGATAGGTCCTACCCTCTACTAAAAAAGTGTACCTAATAAAGTGGCAACTAAGTGTGTGTGTTGTTTGGTTGGTAGTCATGACCAACTCTCTTTGACCCTATGGACAGCTGCTTTCCAGGCACATTTTGTGTCTGGTTGTGCTTATCCATTATTTTATCTTGGCAAATATACTGGAGTGGGTTGCCAGTTCCTTCTGCAGTGAACCATGATTTGTCTGACCTCTCTGCTATGACGTGCTCATCTTGGATCACCCTACATGATTTAGCTCATAGCTTCTTTGAAGTAAACAAGCCCCTTCACCACAACAAGGTAGCGATCCATACATATATTTAATCTTTTAAACATTTCAAATAAAACATTCATTCTAAGTTTCATCACACTCTGAAATTCTTATCCAAATGTAACACTTTATATTCTTATAATCTATTTTCTACCTGTAAAACCCTTAGCCTCTTGGATCCACAGCACGTAAATGCAAGAACTATAAAAGAGGTTTATTATTGTTGTATAATTAGCTGGTCAGTACAATACATTTTTTTATGAAAATATTGTACAACAAACATTGTCTGAGATTTGATCTTTTTTCTTTCAGTTGTGCTTGCATTGTCAAATAATTTTCTGCTTTTTGTTAAATTGAAGAAATATTAAACAATTGTTAGGTTAACTGTATACTTATTGCTTATGTTTTTTTTTTTTATTACAGCACGTTACAAAATGGAAAATCCATGATTTTGTTTAATTTTTTTCTCTATTGCATTAATTGCATTTTATGATATTTTAAGCATAACTACATATCCTTGTTATTTAGCAGATTATAAAATATCTTATAACCATCTCTTTTTTGGATTTCTATTTCGTTGTATAGAAAAGTAAGATTATCCCTATCAAAGTCAAAAAGATTATGACCAGGTATAAAAAAATTAGGCAGCTCTGCATCTTTAAGACATGCTTGGAAATACTGTATGTATCTCTCAAAACAGCTATGCAGGTCTTCAATTTTCCATTGTTCATCGATGGACCATTTTACACAGGAGTGCAATAATGCAGTCTTAGCATGGTAAGAACAGAATTGATTCATTTTCCTTGGATGTCTGTCTTTTAATTGATTTAAGATGTATTTCAGAAGCTTTAGGCATTGTTTCCTGGGGAACAAATAAAGGAAATAAATGAAATGGTAAATACAAATTTAAGAAAGAAATTTTGATAAAATCTACAATAATATTTTGTGTTATCCTATGGTGATAATGAATACATTTTAAGTTGATGTTGGACAAAATCTAGAAAACTTTCGAACAGATATAACTATTAGAAACAAGGAGAACACATGGCTGGCATGACAAATACTCCCTGTCATCTACTTCATGGTAATACTCTCATTTCGGTCCCTAGACTGTTGGCCTCTTTTTTTTTCTTAGAGCTTTCCAATAATACAAACCATTTTCAGTGTTTCACTACCCTTACCCTTAACAACTAGGCTCTAAGTTGTTTATTTAATAAGCAATATTATTTATAAGCAATAAATATAGCAATAACATCAATATGTGAACAAATTAATTTTGATGTAACTTTTAAAACTTACATTTGACTTTAGTGTTTAATATATAAGCAGATCTGCTTTTCGCCAATTTATATAAGGTGTTCAGTGAAGGAGAAAGTGTCTGACCAAAAAGCTGTTTAGATATAAGTCTTTACCTCCATCAATGCAGATAATGTCTTCTGTCAGGTCAGCATCTAGGCAGATACATTTGCCACTTGAAGAGTAGCATCTCTGATGACCATAGGTGAAGCAGTGTGTAAGATATGTTTCTATGTGTACACAACACTGACATTAGAGGTGCTCAATCTAAGAACAGACAATACCTGAAGTAGGTTTGTCCCATAGGTCTTGTTACTTACTCAGAGAGCAGCCTCTTTTATCTCCATTGTGTCCTTCACAGGGAGAAATATCCTGTAGTATATCAGTCTGGTTTCACTCAAAAGAGTGACCCAGCCCCGAAATACCAGGCAATTCAACCTTGAACAGGAGAAACAGCAAACCACAGACGCATTTCGGCCTCTGTGGGCCGCGTTAGTGAGGTGCAGCTTTACCCGAAACGCTAATGTTTTTGTTGTTAGTTTGTCACATATTTCACAAACATCAATATATAATTCTATGCATAGAGGGTGGATTAGAAAGGCTGATTGATAGGTAAAAAAATTAAATTTCCTTACAAGTGGTTGTAAGAAAATGCACTTTAATAGCATGTTATTTATTACATGTAGTTTTAAAAATTAATTAATTTAAATTACACCATATTTGAAACCTCCACTGTGTCCTTTTTAAATTAGGGATTTTCTAAGTCATTCATGGAACATTAACAGATCACCCAACATTCATCCTGTCTGTTTGATAAAAGAGGAATTACTTTATTATGGTTTTGCTATTGGGCTTAGCTACACATCAACAAGTAAGCAAGTTTTTCTTCATATTCTATAAAGCTAGATTGTATAATGTCCATGTTCTAGAAGTTATTCAGTGTATCTATAAAGAAAGGCTTGTGGATCAGGAGTTCCATCCTACAGACAGCGGTCTTGAAATAATGCTAGCGTAACAATGTTTACGTGTACACTGGGTGATGCAATTGTATAAATGTATGTACTGTATTTGGTCTATGATTACATGAACTACTATTTGCACAACTTTACAGTGTATCATTTTAGGACCTTTTTAATAATAATTTTGTAACAAAAACAAAAAAACTAGCTGCAACTTTCGCAATAGGCTTATAAAGGCCAAATAATACTTTGGGGAATAAAAGGTATGCCTAAGATTTATGGATTCTCCCATGTAGAAGAGCCTTGCTTTGCATTTTGGTTCTGACCTGCATTTAGAGGCTGGTACACTATTAAGTGGTGTCTATATCATGTTTTTGTCTAGTTTTTAGTCAGAAAATCCTTGTATTCCATTGTTTGAAGTTAATATTTCTGATTCTCAACCTAGGCAGGTTGCTTGTGATGTTTTAAGATATTCTGGTTTACCCCATTCTTCTGGTGTATTGCATTCTAACATGTAAACTTGGTAGTTCTACTAAACATTTCTAAACATGTTTGTCAATCATTTTTCATCATTTTCTTCATAAATGTACACATATTGCAGTTACTGCAGCTTACGTTTAGGAACATAAAAAATCGCAAAATATTAGTTTACTTTTCCATATGGTAACATTCTTGGTGCTAAATATGTTTTAGGCTCAATGCAGTTTTGAATTTCATTTTGGCTTTATCTCCCCAATCCAAATAACTCTCGATCTATGTTCAGTTCTCACTAGTATTTTTCTTTTAATTTTCATTCTTTATCATTTACACTGAAATGTGTTTTAAAGTATATGTTTTTATTCTTCCATTTCATATAATACATTTAGTGTTAAGAAGGTTTTGTTGTTCAATCTTTTTGTACCTTTTTTATATGCTTCCCAAACCTTCGTCCTAAAATCCTTTTTCCCCAGTTATTTCTTTTAATATCAGACAGACAAAACCTTGCTTGGTGCAGTTCCAATTAATATGGAGAAACTATCCAGGATTATGTTCCCTTATCATTTTTGTACTTGCAATGTGTACAATCTAAATAAAGATTAAAATCTCTACCCTTTAAAACAGGGTTCTGATAAAAACAACTATTTGTTATGGTAAACCCTTAAATTAATGGAGGCACTGCAAGGTGCTAGCACCTCACAAAGTGCGCCATTGTGGTCATGATAGGTGTTAGATGCTAGTCCACAGTGTTATTGCCATCATGTACCTGCCTTTTTTTTTTTAATTAAATAAAGTATATTTTACTTCCAGTAAGATATTCTGTAAGCTGTTATTCCGTAAACCCTTATCTTAATTGTTTTGTTTTCAACAAATATGGTGTTAGAGGAAGTCAGATATCTCATGATTGCTAAACAGAATGTGAATCTACAGGAGAGAGATTCTGGTACTATAAGAGCCATTGAAACAGGGTCTATGTCCAGTAGGCAAAGATTAGTCAAAATCAAAATACAGGTCAGGGCTGGCAACAGGCTAGAGAGAATCAATGGGCAGATTAATGGCTAGGGCTGGAGGTAGACAAAGGAGTATTCAGAAAAGGGAAAATGGTCAGGGTTAGTTGTAGCCAAGAAAGTATCCATTATCAGACAAAGCGAGAAGTACGGGGTCACAGTCTGGGGTCCAGAAGCTGGATTGGAGTCTTCTGCCCATGCGCCTGATCCAACTTCAGTGCAACAGCAGCATCACAGTTGCCTATATATCCACCCGCAGCATATCATAACCCCCGCCTAACTGCTCCACAACACTACTCTGGTGATCCAACCGCCTGTGTCTGGTTTCTGGGGTGCTAAAAATATATTTTCCTTTTATATGTGTGAGTTTGAAGCATTGCCTTGTAATATTTTCATATGTGTTGTGCTCACATATAGATCTTTAATATTAGCTAAACTGAAGCATTGGCTTTCCCAGTATAGTGTACAATTTCATTATTTTAGTTTTTTAATTATATTTTCATTTATTACTGCAATATTTTTAATTTAATTAAATTTGAATATTGCATAAACATTCTAAAGTTTATTTTTCAGTATGCAGAAACATTTTTTTATAAATTAGAAGTAGGAGTTAAAGCATATGTCATATTTATATATACAAATTTTAAATGATATAGTTATAGACACACAGCGATATATAGATACCTCAGTACATTCATTCAAAGCGTACATAAAATTCTAAGTTAAACACAAACACACACATTACTTCACTCACCTGCAGCATGTTTCCCCTTCTTTTTCACAACATGTTTTTGTACTTCCGTGATTTGTTAACATATGCTTTTCAACGTGAGAAAAGGAAATGCGCCATATTTCTGCTAAACATGCAAAGAACAGAAAAATCATTATGAATATTTTTTAAAGCAACTCGGCCTTTGTACAGTGTGTACACATAAAAGATAGAATTTCAATTCATATTATGGTTAAACTAACTTGGTAATTTTAGATGATTCTTACAGAAAACATTTTAAAAGTCCCAGATTTCCTGCTGCAATAACACTGAAAAGCTTCCCTGCAAACGAGGTATTTACAGAGGAAATCAATATTCAGTACCATCTTTATCATCTTTACAATGATTATTAATAGAAGTTTCTCTATTATTATAACTAAGCAGATAGAAACTTTCTCTGATTAAATTGTGAACCCCCTATGCACCGTTATTCATTCCTTTACCTCAATCCCCGGCCTCTTTATCCTTGTTCTTTTATTTTCTCTCTCTGTTCCTCTAACACTAAACCTGTTTCTTACAAAAACCATTTTAAAATTCCTATATGTCCTGCTGCACTAAAACCTGAAACAATCCACTCCCACCCATCCCTGGTTGGTCTTAATTTATTGAGTCATTCTAATTACCCGCACCTGACCAGTCAGCATCACATGCTAACAATTTCTAGCTCTTCCTTTTAGCTTTTACACTGTGTCACAATGCTTCCTCATCCTGTCTTCTTCATTATAACCTCCTGCCTCTTTCTCATACTCTTCTCCTCAGTTTAGCCACATAATGTCCCTAACAACATAAACATCTCATCTTCCTTGCTATCTTCTGCTCTTCTATGCTCCTATGAGCTCATCTCCATCCTCCAATCGATATCTCCTCCCTCTTTCAAAGCTCAAAAGCAGAAACACTTCTGTAAGCCCCACTGCCGTTTCCTCTCACTCTCACTCTTTCTGCGGCTGGCTCCTGGAGATATATCCGATTATCCAGTTCCCTCAATCATTTCCACCTGCTATCAGCAACGCTCAGCCCCTCTGGCAGCAAACACCAAAAACAACCTTAATTTGGTAACCATCATCTGTTGTCATGACATGATTTTGGGACTCACCTGAACCCCACAAGCAACCCTGTTATTTGGGACTCTAACACACTGGGTTGTTAATATCAAAGGCTATTAAAATGGGCATGAGACTGTGACATGTTGTTTTTATGTGTAATGTAATGTGGGCCACAATATGAAATGGTAACTTGCAGAGATACACATTCTGCCATGTTTGTTAGTGAGAGAACAAAGGGTTATGTTTCTGTAAGAATTGATATGGGTATATGGCCCCACAGAGCGACCTCTCTCTGGCCGCAGATAGTCGCAAAAGTTGATATGGTCGACTGGTTAGATAACCCACTCCTCACAGCAGCGCTAAAGGAAGTGGGGAGGGGAGATGTGGATTTATTGTTTTTGTTTTTTTAAATGCGTTTGAAAAAAATCATAAACGGGCAGTCTCTGAATTATGAAATGGTCTAGGCTGCTATTTCTCTGCTTCTCTATGAATGATGTCCTGATCTGAACTGGCTTGCTGGGTGCTGAGATGAATAAAGTCAAAACCTGGAGATTGTTCCTGTAAGCTAAAGCAGGAGAATTTGGGGTATGTGAGCCCCTAGTCTCTGTGTCCTCTTAAATGAAAGAACGCTTTGCAATAAACTCCCTTTCACTCATGACCTATTTATTTCCAACCCCCTAGATCTAATGGCTATTACTGATACTTGGCTCACTCCATCAGACAATGCCTCTCCTGGTGCACTCCCATATGGTAGCTTTCATGTCAGTCATACACCTAAACCTGTGAATAAGCACAGGGAATGTGTGGGCATATTACTTTTCTCTCGTTGCACATTTCACTGCATATTCCCGGCTCCCTTACTCCAATTGCTTCTTTTCAACCATATCTCTGTGGGTTGCTGCAATCTATCGCCCGCCTGGACCATTTTGCTGCCTGGCTCCCTCACTTTCTCTGCTCCTAACTTGTTCTTTGGAATTTCAATATTGCAATTGACACTTCCACCTTCCCTACGACCACAACATTACTTTCACTTACCACTTCCCTTGGCCTCTGACAATGGACAGAATTCCCAACTCACCATTTTTGGACATTCCTTTGACCTCTTTTTTACCACTTTCTGCACTATCTCCAGCTTTGTCTTTTCCCCATTCTCTTTTTCAGACCACCGTCTGCAACCTCACCAAATCTTCCACTAACTGCCATTCTTCATTCCCGGCCACCAGAACCCACATAAACCTGCAAGCACTTTACCCACAACGTCTTTCCAATGCGCTACAACTCCTTCTCAGTCTCTTCACCATCCTCACTTGCCCCGACGTTGCCACCACACAGTACTAACTGCTGAATTATTATGGAAGAAATCCCACACCTCAGCAGACTTCCTCCATTACAACTTTATTTTATGTTACTATCTCTCTACCCTCAATCTTACAAAACAGCACTACTTCTCATCTAATATTGAATCTGTCCTTCAACCCCAAACAATTGTTCGCCACATTCAACACTCTCCTCTGCCCACCTCCACCTCCCACCACTTCCTGTCTCATGGCTGAAGACTTTGCCAGCCACATTAAAAATAAAACCGAAAACACCAGAAACATACAGTAAAACTATGTAATCTACTGTCAGACTTACAGTAATACTTTATTATGTTGCCATGTTACTTTTGGTTTAGAAACTAGGGCCCCTATTCAATTGAGCAATTGTAAGTTACTGTAGCCCGTAATTGAGCTCTGTGAGAGGTCACTGCCACGTCAGGTGTTTAGTGCCTTAGTTTCCAGCACCACAATGGAGTACTCTGGAGCCCTTTTTATATTTTATCAGGCTTTTACTGGATAATTGTCAGCAAACAATGGAAATAAACATAAAATAAACAGCAAATTAATTCAGCTTCATTCCGCCTAACTGTAGCACACAGTCCAAACTCTGTTTTATAACCACTGGGTACTGGCCTTTAATCCCAGATTACCACTGTCTTTCCACTATATCTCCAAAAGCTCTGTCCCTGCCTGGGTGTCCACTTCTCTGGGTCTCTCTCTCTGAGCTTTGTCTCAGAGCCTCTCTCCTGCTTGCTCTGTCCCAGCCTGACTGTCCACCTCTCTGGGTCTCTCTCTCTCAGCTTTCTCTCTGAGCTGAGCCTGGGTGTCCACCCCTCTGGGTCTCTCTATCTCTGAGCTGCCTTGCCTGCTCCCCAAGTGGAGCTCAATACAGGGGCCACACCCATTTAAGCTGGAAAACTTCACAGCTTTGTATCTTGCACCATCCTCTGGGGGCACTCCATCACAGCTCGTAAACTAATTTGCTATTCAAATGGCATTTTTTTGAGCTAGCCACAAACCATTTATGGGTTACAGGCTGAAAATCTCTGCGGTTGTCAAAATCGTAACTTACAACTCATCTAAGCCTTTGATCGCTAAAATCTTTAAAATTGCAAATCGCTATTCAATTGCGACATTTCCTCAAGCCCGCAAATGTTTTCACACCCGTAAACGGCAAATGCAGAGGAAAATCCTTCAGGTACCAGTTAAACACCTGTTCGTAGCACTGTAAATGCAAATAAAAAATCAATACTGCCCTTTAAAAGACTGGGAAAGCGATGAAAGACATTAGAGTTAATCGCACAACAGCCTCAAGATTGTAAATCTGCAATAAAAAAATATTTTCTTTTATGTTTCATTTTGGTGTCATATCAATATCAGGAATCAATGAGTTAATATATATCAGGCCACCCACATGGACTGAAACATTATCGCTATTCATTTTTATTAATTTGTACATTGCCGAATTGTGAGTCTGACATGTAACCTCCATGATTTACTGGCGTAATGAGAATGGTCTCTTTTACTATTGGCAGTTTCTAAATCGGCAGTTACAGCCTTGCTTAATTGATCATGCTCACGCTCTGAAATGCTACTTATGATTGCATGGTCTACGGTTTTGTCTTTCGGCCCGTAAATTGCGGGCTTGTTCAATTGAATCGCTCTTTAATTGTAGCCCGCAGACATACGGCGTGTATAATGTAATCTGCGGGCTTGCAATTGAATAAGGCCCTATGATGGTACTGCATTGAAATATACATAGGACATAATCTATATATAACCTTTTTTTTTTGTTTTTGTTACTGTAAATTATAGATTGTAAGCATAAAAATACAGTGTATTGTGCAGCTTTTTTCAAAGCACATTCTCAGATGTTTGCCAAGGTGAAGCCATCATTGCCTTGTTTTGCACATTGAGACATGGTTTATATGAAAGCAGAAGATCTTGTATGAGGTTTTCTTCTCATAGTCCTCTAAGGGTCTAGTTGTGCCTCCTCCAACAGGAGTCATGTTCACAGAACCTGAGATTCCCAGATTGGAGCTAGCTCTTACAAACAAGGCTCCAAGAGTCAAACATGTGGAAATAGCCTAGCATATTTACTCTGTTAGTGAGACAAACTCCCTTCGGGGATAGTTTCTACATTTTTCAGGTGTGTAAGGCCCAGGTGGTTCCTTCTCATGAAGCTGAGGCTCAAAGCAGGTCCAGCATGCCTTCCAATCTCCCAGCACATACTGACCACTTTGCAGCTTTATTTTCTCAACATTTTTACATTAACATAGGCCACTGAGCCGGATATAGGTCATGTGAGAGTTTGCACCTTTTGCAGTCTTCTTCTGATTATGCTCTGTTGCAGGACAACTGTCATAGAGGTCCTCTGGCTCAGAATCTTTTCCTCCCAAGGAATGTGGGGAATACTGTTGATTTGTTTCATTCTAATCAAGCATATTGTTTTATTTGAGAGCTCCTAGCTCTACTGGACTTGAAGGAGAATTATCTGTTCAATACGCAATGGATCATGTTTTCCTGAGACATTGTCAGAACACTAGAGTTTTCCTGGTCCACACTGTTGTGACTTCACTCAGTAAAGAAGAATGGTCATAACCAGGCAAGAATGCTTTATTGTCTAAGCAGTTCTAGACCATGTGTCCTGTGCTCTCTGAAGTGAGAAGTTAATGGGAAAAAACACATCTGGTATATACTACTGTAGCTCATTTAGCTAATGGCACCAACATCACACTTGGGTTATGAGACTTAATTTTGGATTGTTTCCGAGAGTACTAACACAATCAAACACGAATAGGTTGCAACAATCCTCATTGCAAGTTGACCTCTGCTAATTTGGTTTTCCACTTGAACACTATCAGCCTTATTAAATTGTGATTCGGCCAATTGAATAGGGCTCTATAAAGGCACAGAGCATACTTTTTTACAGAAGTTTTTAGTTAGTGAACTTCTATCCAAAAGCAAGGTCTTTACTAACTAAAAACTTCTGTAAAAAAATATGCTATGTGCTTATATAGAGCCCTATTCAATTGGCCGAATCGCAATTTAATAAGGCTGTATGTCTGTGCTTCCACCATGACAGCTTCTGCTTTGCCGAGATATTCTGCTTTGACCAGATATCCTATCTTCAACTCCAACCTGCCTCTCTTTGCTTTGTGAGCTTGGCTATTGAGACCACTATTCTCAATGCCAAATGACTCATGAAACCTGTGATCACCACACTTTTGCTCCCTAGGAAAAATGTGACATTATGCATATACTATTGTATTTGCTTGATTTTTGCACCTGGTGTTATGGAAACACCATCACATGAAATGATGAATTCATCCCGAAAATCCTGGAAATAGTGCAGATAGTGTTTGCTAAAGATCTTTTCCCGGTTTTCTTGCAAATACAGCTTCCTCAATCTCCCGGCTACCTCAACGATAATTATCCCTGTGCATGGATGTAAGATTTGAATTTCCCCTGAAGGTTCTACAGAAAGAATATTTTTGAACCTGCAATTTATTGTGATCAAGTGACTTAATTGTAAAAACATTTTACTCATGGCCATTTGCTTAACAGGTTTTGGAGCTTGGGGCTTTATCTGGTAAGTTATCAATTTATATTCATCATTTTACAGACTTTTTTTTACAGACAGCATTTTGTGCACCAGAGGATCTGTTTGATCTAGGTGAAAGCTTGTGTATGTTCCCAAGGTAACCAATACTGCCACTAGTGACATAAGGAAAAAATGATTTTCTTTTAGTTTACTGATCAATTTCTCTCCATCCCTAGGTGTCAGCACTGGATGTCCCATCCAGGTGTCTCTAATAGTTACAAGATAGAATAAGTTGCTAGAGAAAGAGAACCCAGCCACAGATATGTGGTGCTTTACTAATCTCAAAACTAAAGCATGATGGGGTGAGTCATGCATGGAGGAGGAGCTGAAAGACTGATTCATGCTGCTAGATAGGGCTGAAATCCAATGTAATCTATGCTATCACTTCTGGATATAGAAATGGATGGTATGCTGAGTGTATATATATATATATATATATATATATATATACCGTATTGGTCCGAATATAAGCCGCACCTTTTTTCCGATTTTTGAGCTTGCGAGTTAAGGGTGCGGCTTATATTCGCGACCGTGAAAAAATGACAGCCGATTTGCGAGATTTGAGTTACGCGTGTGCGGCTTATATTCAGAATCGCAAAATCAATGCCGATTTGCGAGGTAAGGGTTCCGATTTGCGCGGTAAGGGTGCCGATTTGCGCGCATGTGACTAAATTGTAGCAATTGAATACCAATTTCCGGTTTTAGTGATTCTAACATCCTGGAAGGCCTGTAACCTGCAAAAGAAGTTACAGTATATGTTAGAAAGCCTATTTCTTGCAATGGCTGATCACTTGGAGAGAAAAGCATCAACAAGCCTAGGAGTGAGGCGTAGTTATGATGCAAGTTTCAAAATTGCAGTTGTTAATTATGCAAAGACAACAAGCAACAGAGAGGCTGGAAAAAAATATGGCTAGGATGAATCCAATGTGCGACGTTGGGTTGCCTCAGAGGAGAAATTGAAAAATTCAGTTTCCACCAGAAAATCTTTCAGGGGACCAAAACAAGGCAAATATCCAGAACTTGAAGCTGGGGTTTATTCCTACATTCAAGAAATGAGAAAAGATGGGATGCCAATTTCTCGTGAAGTGATCCAGCTGAAAGCCTTAGAAATTGCAAAGACCTTAAAAATCAATAAGAGGGAATTTCGTGCAAGTATTGGTTGGTGGCGTAGTTTTATGCGGAGAAAGGGTCTCGCTCTTCGACGAAGCACTTCATTGGCACAAAACTGCCGGCAGATTTTGAGGAGAAACTGACTAGTTTCCAGAGGTATGTCATCCAATTGCGACAGCGTCACTCATACCCATTAGACCAGATGGGCAATGCTGACGAGACCCCAGTATTTTTTGACATGCCAAGCAATACAACAGTAAACCAGAAAGGGGCAAAACGTGTCATTTTAAGAACAACTGGTAATGAAAAGCTCAGAATAACGGTGATGTTAGCTGTTACTGCTGACGGAGGAAAGTTACCCCCCTATGTTATTCTGAAGCAAAAAACTTTGCCCAAAGAAAACATTCCTGAGGGCTTAGTGATTCTTTGACAGGAAAAAGGCTGGATGACAACCGAGCTGATGGTTGACTGGTTGTCTGTAGTTTGGAACTGCAGACCTGGAGCACTGCTCACTAAGAGAGCCATGCTGGTCTTGGATGCTTTCAAGGGTCATCTCACTCCTGAAGTGAAGACTAAAGTTGCTGCACAGAAGACAGACCTCGTTGTTATACCTGGTGGCATGACTTCAAAGCTACAAGTGCTTGATGTCATTGTCAACAAGCCGTTCAAAGACAACCTTCGCAAGCAGTATTCAGATTGGCTTCGGGAAGGGGATCATCCTCTTACACCATCTGGCAAGATTAAGAAGCCGTCAGTGACACTCCTGTGCCAATGGATTATAAATTCATGGTCTAGTATTTCTACTAACTCCGTCATCAGGGGGTTCAAAAAATGCTGCGTGTCCAATGCATTGGATGGTAGCGAGGACAACTTGCTATGGGAGGAGAATGAGGATAACAGTGACAGTGATTAAGTGAATACTGGTGACGAAGTCAGTAGTGACACCAGTGATGACTGTGAATAGTAACAAGTTTCCTTGTTACCTTCTGTTTTATGTTTCCTGAACTTTCTGTTGCTGTTACCATATTATTGGCAACCTGCCTAAAGAGTTAGTTATAATGTTTTCCAAATACTGGATACCGTATATGGTACAGTATATGTTAAAATAAAATCACTATTTATTCCCTAAATCTACTTGACTTTTGTCTTTTTCTCTCCAATTTTAAGGGTGCGGCTTATATGTGAGTACTATCTTTTTTCTGTTTTTTCCCCTTGCATTTTACAGGTGCGGCTTATATGCGGGTGCGGCTTATATTCGGACCAATACGGTATATATATATATATATATATATATCACATATATAGTTGTGAGCATGCGGGCCGTTGCTAACGCTTGCGGGCTCGCATAGCGAGCCTGCAGCAAATGTGGGTGCGGCCCTCGCAAAGCCCCACCCACCCTTAGTGATGTCATTTTCTAGGGGCGGGGATCAGAGTTTCTGTGACTGCACGGAGTATGCGCCGCAAGGTGGCAGCCCCGCTTCCCAGCAACCACTAACATCACACAGGGCCAGGCCTTAATGACAGGCTGTGGACCGCCTGAACTTCCAGGAAATATCTCGCGAAGCCCCACCCAGCCTCAGTGATGTCATTTTCTGGGGGCGGAGATCAGAGTTGCTGTGACTGCATGGAGTATGCGCTGCGAGGTGGCAGCCCCGCTGCCCAGCAACCACTAACATCACACAGGGCCCGGCCTGAATGACATGTCATGTCTTAGAGACTCACCACGTGAGAGTCAGCAAGATCGGAGAGGGATCCTTCGGGAAGGCCATCCTGGTGAGGTCCAAGGAGGATGGCAAGCAATATGTAATCAAGGAGATCAGCATCTGCAAGGTGGGGCTCCCGGTGTGGGCACTGGGATTATGGCAAGGGAGAGTGCACTTTATAATATATACTTTACATTGCAGCATAAGGGTTAACATTCACTGGCACTAGGACCTGCAATGCATTGCCCCCTCATCCAATGAAAGGGTTATATGGCAACTGACTACACCCTGCTGCAAACTGATATGACATGAATGCATTAATATAACAGGCACTATATTGTATTATACAGTAAGTGCACAATAATATAACATAAACTGTATTGTATTATATAGTAAGTACACAATAATATATCATGCACTATACTGTATTATACAGTAAGTGCACAATAATATTACATGCACTGTATTGACCGCCAACGCTGGTCATAGCACACAAACACTTGCAATAAGCGTAAAAAACACATCACTGCCGACCAAACAATAACACCAAAAGCGTCTATCAGAAAAAAAAATACAACAACCAACAGCCTTGCAATGAGCGCCAAAGGCGCACATTGCGAGACACGCGATGAGCGCCAAAGGATCTCGGACCACCAACCAAATTAATGTCTCCACCAAACAGCATTACCTGCCTTACAATCTTATTGCCGTCATTTTTTGACGGGCAAGTCGCTAGTATATATATATATATATATAAAGAGAGAGAGAGATTGGTTTGCATTTAATTTACATCAATAAAAATGCATTTTATTACCTCTGGCTTTTCTTGCCTCTTGTGTTTGTTTAGGTACAAAGTATATAGGTGTGTACTTCAATTTTTTTTTATCTTTTGTTCCTAACCATCCTTCAATTTTCAGTCCATCTTTTGTGTTGCATGGCCATGATGTTGATACTTCCAGTGCAAGAACCAGATCCACAGATATCACATCTTGTTCTTTATCTCCAATCAGGATAGTGATTGCAGGGCTATCATTTTTTTTCCTTTCAACAGTAATTTCCTTCCCTAAAAAAAAATCCAAAATATCATATGTAAATACTTTAAGCTGGAACACTATTCACTGAGAAATCAAATGGGGAAAAGCAGGTCTTCTGGCCATCTTGAGAAATATAGGTGTACTGAGAATGATTTTGTTTTTTTCCTTACTGAATATAAAGTGAAGAGTTTTTCGTTCGCATTTCTACACAACATTGCATATTTATTGCCTGGTCAAAGCACTCTTTCCAACCTCAATGTGCCATTGCCAGATCACCCTAATCCAAGACTATATTCTGAAGAATGGCCAAGAACAAAGCCCATAACCCTAAATGGATCCGATATTAATTGGTCTAGAGGCAAAAATCTGGTACATTTTGAGCCTCATTTGTATCTCTCTACCCAGATTCCTTTGCTGCAGTGGGAACACTGTCCACTGATAAATTATTTTGGAAAAACAGCTCTACTGAGACATAAGAGTAAGTGTACTCAGAGTGTCTTTTTTTCCCTTAGTGCTGACAATCTAAATTCATGCCAGCATTACCAATATTAACCACAAGAGGGTGTAATCTATATGTAGTATTAGCAGTGGCACAAAAAAACTGGCAAGGTTTTATCATGGTCTCCTTACCCATAACCGAAGTCAGAAATGATCAGCATTAGCATGTTTCTGACCACCCACATTCGTCCTGTGCCTTTTTATGGCACTATCCTTATTCCCGGTTGGACATTGGCAACATTATCTGGTTTTTATCTACCTGCAGCCACTTCTCTGACTGCCACATATTGTTCTAGTCATGATTTTTGGATTTATTTATTTGCTATGCCACTCTTTCATTCATGTCTCCTTGTTTTCTTCATTACTATGATCGATCTCCCTTGTTCTCATCCTTACTATTATCTTCAAAAGATACAGATTACTTGACTTCATCCTCCCCTGTTATATCAGCAATAATAACTTAATATGAGTACTCCTCATAAACTTCAGCATGTAATCAAAAATGTATTACAACAGCAAGGCTTATTGCCATTTTTACTTTCTATCAGACACAGTTATCTGTTCTACTTATAGTAGTATCTTATAAATGATAGGCAATTTTATTTTGGAGTAATTTTGACTATAGGCCTTTTTGTTAGGATGTCAATTATGATCACTTTAAAGGCAAGAACTATTTCTGGTATTCCTTTGGTAGTGGTATATTATGATTATAGGGCACAGTTAGGCAACATATTTAAATTGAAGAGCCATATTTCCACATAAAGGGTGCACAATATGTTTAAGCCTCTTCTTGGATATTTAACAAAAATAATATAATTTCTGTAGAAGAATTAAGAAAGGAATGTGCTATCATACAGCATGATATTGCTGCTTTAAAAACTTGTAACTTCTTATAACTTATGAGTTATATGTTGTTGTCTATATCACTTTAACAATATTAAAAGTATGTTTTAAACCTTTGCAGCACTCATGTTTTCATACAAAAAATAAATGCAAGTATTGTTTAAAACTGGATCTTTTAAGTTTATGGCAGACAGATAGGAATTAGTAAAGGCATACCCCGTTTAGCGCAGTATATGCGTTCCTGCATGCAGGAGCGCTATATGAAAACCGCACTAAACGGGACATTTTATCGCCATAGCGCTGAACAGCAATATAGCGAGAAATGCACACTAAGCAGGGATTTAAATGCCTACAATGCTATTTAAAGAGCTATTGCGAGATTTAGCGCAAACAGCGTTATCGCAAATCAGCACTCAGCGGGGTAGCGCAAAGCGGGGTATCCCTGTATCTACAACCCCCATCTTTAGCAAATAAATGTGTGGGGATTAAATTGGCAATAATATTTTTTTCAAAATGTGCAATTAACTTACCCGAATTTTTGATGTCATCTTTAATAAATTTTCTTAATGTAAGTAACATTTTACTTGCTGATATATTATTTTCTTCATCAATGTAATCATGTAAAGGATTGTTTTTACCAAGTCTTTTAGGTTGTAGTGTGTAATAACAACCACTGTTGTCATATTCAGTGAGCTGCAGTCTTCCCACATTAAGCTTCAGCATGATGTCAAATTCATTCGGCTTTGAAATCTAAAGAATGAAAGGTAAAATTGTTATTAATGCAGTTTTAAATACTCCATCAACTTTTCTAAACAGCAGTTTTAGTTTATAGTTATCCACTGTATAAACAATTTTACAGTCCGAATTGGTTTCTGACAGCAATGAACTTGGGCCCCCATTCAATTGAGGTTTCGGGCGATCCGGTAGCCTGTGTGAGGTCGCAACTTAATTTGCTTTTCAATTGGAGTCTTTTTGCGGGCTCCAAATGGGTTACCAGTTACAGCTGAGAAAAAATTGTGATGGTTAAACCCGTAACTTACTGCCTCCCTAAGCCTTTGATCTTTCACTTTCGCAAGAGTTACCATCGCTAAAATCGCACATCGCTATTCAATTGCTCAACTTCAACAAGCCCGCAAATGTTTTCACACCCGTAAATGTCAAAAGGAGAAAATCCTACGAGTGCTAGAGAGGACCCGCAAGGGGGTTAAACACCTATTCGTAGCACTGTAAATGCAAATAAAAAATCAATACTGCACTGTAAATAACGGGGAAAGCGATGAAAGACATTAGACAGTCCCAAGCTCGCAAATTGGCAGGAAATTAAATTTATTTTTGTTTCATTTCGGGCTAAATCGATCTGGGGTCTCAATGAATTAATACATATCAGACCACCCACATCGTCTAGAACTGTATTAGCATTCATTATTTATTTTGCGGGTTTACCAGTCTGATCACATATTGGACCCCCGAACCTAATTGATTGACATGTAACCTCCATTTTTTACTGCTGTAATAATGACAGTCTCATTTTCTATCGACTAATTCAAAACGGGAGGTTACGGGCTTGCTGAATTGATCATGTTCCTGCCCCGGAACTGCTACGAACCAGTGCATGGTTTACAGTTTTGGCTTTGGGACAGTAACTTGCGGGCTTTAGCAATTGAATAGCATTATCTATAAATATATCACATTTTAACACAAAATAAACACATCTTTATTTATTGACCCTATAAATACAATTGTCACAACTTCTTAATATAAAAATATATTAATAAATAAACAACAATTACCGTATATACTTGAGTATAAGCCAACCCAAATATAAGCCGGGACACCGAATTTTACCACAAAAAACTGGGAAACTTATTGACTTGAGTATAAGCCTAGGGTGGGAAATGCAGCAGCTACTGATACATTTCAAAAATAAAAACTGATACCAATAACATTACATTAATTGAGGCATCAGTAGGTTAAATGTTTTTGAATATTTATTTCAAAGAAAAACAGTAAACTCGCTGTGTAAGGGGAAAATAGGGTCAACAAAAACATATATTATGAGCCCTAAACCCCCCTAATCCTCCTCCCCGCTCATCCTCCTCCTGTTCCCCCTCATCCTCCTGTTCCCCCTCATCCTCCTCCTTTCCCCTCTCATCCTCCTGTTCCTCCATCATCCTCCTTTTCCTCCATCATCCTCCTTTTCCCCCATCATCCTCCTTTTCCCCCATCATCCTCCTTTTCCCCCTCATCCTCCTGTTCCCCCCTCATCCTCCTTCCCATCTTTTATCCTCCTCTTTCCCATCCTCCTTCCTCCCCCCATCCTCCTCCTTCACCCCTCTGCATCAACACCCCTTTCTCCCCTATTCTCTCTTATCAGCATCAACTCCTGCTGCTGTTACTTCGCCCACAGAGTGTCTTATGCCATTTACCGGAACCAGTATATGCTAGTGACGTGACATCACAGCTTCACGTCATTAGCATATACCGGTTCCGGTGAATGGCATAAGACGCTGCGAGGGAACTATCAGCAGCAGGAGCTGATCTGATGATCAGAGATAAGAGGGGAGACAGGGATGTTATTGGAGAGGGGGGAAGGAGGAGGATGGAGGGGAGGAATGAGGATGGGAAGAGGGGGGAAAAAGAGGTGATAGGACATCATAGGACCACCCACAGAGCTGCAGGTGCTGGCAGATGAGCGGGAGACCGGAGAACTGCACCGGAGAACAGGTAAGTGGGACCGTTACTCGAATATAAGCCGAGGGGGGCTTTTTCAGCATAAAAAATTTGCTGAAAAAGTCGACTTATACTCAAGTATATACGGTACTTTATGTATATATATATATATATATATATATATATATATATTTATATATATATATATATATATATATATGTTCCTTGCTGTAGCTAGTTACAGGCAGTTGTTCCTGCACACCCCACTCATTATAAGATTTATGAAGTTTACATTTCCTGTTGACTCCTAGGACCATCTCTTCTGTAAAATATCTGTTGCGGCAAAAGAGCAGGATTTATGGATATGAGCTGACTGCTGTAATCTGGGGGAACAAATTATTTGAATAAGTGTATAACTTAGGGAAAAAAGCTTGTGCAGCCTTTTTACTGCATTCTCCCAAGTTAGAGCACCAGATTAGTATAGGGCTTTATATCAGCAATAAACTGCAATATTATCAGAGAAGTATAGATGTCCATTTTATATTTGTTACATTACATCTTTAGAGCTGGGTGACTGGGGTATGTTTGTAGTTATCAGTGGAGGGAAGGGTGTTAGAGGAGGGAGAGCCAGAAGTTCATAACTTAGGTTTTATATCTGGATACTACTGAAATTGACACTATACTTCTTCTATCTCACTGGCCCAAAAGTGGATACCTTGCCTCATTCAACGCAAACACTGCTCTCCATACATGTAAACGCCCCTCTCGCACACACAATGTAGTATGGATCTCCCCAGTGGTATGCGTGTAGTTGTTAGTCTAAAATTATTCTCCAGAAAATGAGAATTGGCACTCATGGCCAGCTAATGAGAAAAGATGAGGAGCCTTTTGTTGCATATACAGAGAATCTAGAGGGTGTTATAGAACATTGTGGGGCAGTGGGAGCTGGGGAACTTTATAGCTGGTGGGGCAGAAGTCTCCAGTGATGCTATGACTTTATATACATGACACCACGTGATCGCCTCAGATCCAGATGCGCAAGAGCACATGGAGGGACCATGCATCTCCCTGGGTTAACCCCTGAGGAGAGAGGTAAGTCAGATTATGTGCATGGGGGGTGGGAAGTATAAACTGAAAATAATGCTCCACAGGACAGTTCAATAAAATGTATAATACAAATATTATGTGCACCTCCACAATCTTCAGATCAGTGGAGAGGAAGGCTGTTAGAAATATTTATTTATAGGTATATAATGCAAAGGTATATAATACAAGGTATATAAGGAACATAATACAAGGTATATAAGGTATATAATGCAGAGTAAAGGATAAGAGGCTCTTCCTCCATGTGTAGGAGAGGAGAGGGTGGAGATAAGATAGTAGAGGGGGAAATGAGGGTGAAAGGGTGGTTAAGTGGAGAATTAGAGAAAAGGTCTGAGAGGGGATTGGGATGAGAGCAAGATAAATGAGAGAGGGGAATAAGAAGAGAAGTGAGTTGGGAATATAAGGGGAGAAAGTTGTATATGGGGTAAGAGAGGGGTTTGGGGGAGATAGACAGGACTGCGAGGGAATAGAAGAGAGTGGGAGTCAGAGGGGATGAGGAAAAAAGGTTTTGCTGTGAGGAGAGAGGGATGCTGTAAAATAATAAAAATGTTGGCTTTAAGCAAAGACTAGGGATTGAATGTTTTTGTGCATGAAACTTGTTTTGTATTTTTTAATTATCTATTGTCTGTGCATAGATAGACTAACCTTTTAGGTTGTGTATAATGTGCTTGGGTTCCCTGGTGGCCCAGTGGTTAGGATGCAGGTGCTTTTGAATCCAGTTAGGGAAACAAGAGGTCATTCTGGTCAGTACTTGGATGGGAGACCACCTGGGAATACCAGGAGCTGTATGCTGTGGCCCACTGCAGAAGGAACTGGCAACCCACTCCAGTACCTCTGTCATGAAAACCAAGTGAATTAGCATGGTGTGTTGTCCATGAGGTCACAGAGAGTCGGACAAGACTGAATGTCGCAATTTACATTTACATAATGTGCTTATCCACATTGTGATATTTAGTCTAAATTTAAAGGTGGACCATTGGCCAAAAGTATAACTATACACAAATCTCTTCATTAATTTCAATTTGGATCAAAAAGTTTAAATTAATCATTACATTACAATATCTCCTTCATTCATTTATTTAAAAATATTTTACAGGGAAAAAAGTGTAAATACACACTAACTCACTGTAAAAATCACTCAATTGTCCCCTTTACTCTTTACACTGAATCTATTTAAGCTTAGCTAGTTTACTATCTCTACGGAGTTGTTAGATATCTATATGTATTATAAATATCACTAAAAATTTTGAAAATAAGTTACTTTGAGGAAATATAGAATAGCCCCAGTATTACATTTTGGAGGATATCTATGTTCAGGTTTCAATGTATGTTCATTCCTGAAATGTTTTATTTGTTGCTGTCATTCATTCTACTCTCAATAAAGTTTATATGATAAATACAAATCACTCAATTGTACTAATATTACCATTAGGGATATTCATAAACTTTATAGGGGCTTGTCACTGCTAATTTAAAAACAAACAAGAAAAAATGGTTTATTCTTATTGCCACAATTTTAAATTAAAAATGAAAATTTGAAAATAGATAAATAAGGCTATACGGCTTAATTACTTGCTTGCCAGATATGGGGCCTCATTCTATTAAGGGCCTTAAAATGGCCGTAAAACTACGATTCCTTGCGGCCAGCTTACATACCTGCGTAGAGCTATGGCTACACTGGTATTCTAATGGACGGCACCGCAAGGAGGTCCCCCTTACGGCCGGCTGCAATCTATGCAATCGGCCGCAAGCATTTCCTGTGCACCCTTAAATTGTGTTATAAGGCCGCAAAGTCGGAAAACTGTAAATGCAAATATAAATTCAAGACAGCACTGTAAAGCACTGTAAATGATAGGCAACATAATGGGGACATGAGGATTAATAGCAACACCCTCTCAAGCTTGCACATCGCCCAAATCCAAAATTTCATTTCAGGTTTATTTTCCGTCCCAAGTCCAGCGGGCTTCAATGACCGCGAAGCCAGTAAATTGTTGTTAAAACCCGTACGGGTTTGGAGGTTGAAGGCTGAAAACTCAAAGCATTGTAGAAGTAAATATATATTCAATCCAGCACTGCAAAGCACTGTAAATGATGGGGAACACAATGGGGGACATGAAGAATAATAGCAAAACATTCTCAAGCTTGCACATCGCCAATTATAATCTTTGATTTTAGGTTTAATTTCCATCCAAAGTCCCACGGCCTTCAATGACCTCCAAGCCCGTAGCTCGTTATTCAAGCCTGTGCGGGCTTGGAGGGTGAATGTCCTCCAAGGCCATGGGACTTGCATGATAGATAGAACACAAAGATTGAACATGAAATTTAATTTCTTTATTTCTTTTAATAAAAGTACAGGATGGCTTTTCTATTTGCTTAATTAGTGCTACGATTTGTAAGTAAGCCCTTTGCGACCTGTGGGTCTATTTTACCCATTTACAGACTTGACGGAGGCTGTTGCGGGTCTGATGTGCTCTAAGCCCGTGGGACTCTAGACACGGAAATTGAACATGAATTACAAAAAAAATGATTCACAGATTTGAGTGTTGGGGAATATTGTGCTATTAATTCTAACACCTACAATCACTTTCATGTCTCATCAAAGTACAGGATGGCTTTTTTATGTGCTTAATTGGTGCTACGATTTGTAAGTAAGAGCCTTGTGGTACCTTTTTGGTGTAAGTAAGCTGTGGAAATACGGCCAGGGCGCTGGACGCAAGGGAATAGAATAAGGAAGTAGCTTGCGGCCATCCCTTGAGGCCACGCATCTCCTACAGCCCTTGATAGAATGAGGCCCTTGGTATGGTAGTAAATATTGCTCATTAATGAAATATCAACATAACTCATTAAATGTTGCAAAAATTCAATAAAAAAATATGTATAACATAAAAAGGTTATCATTCAGTCCCCTCTATTTGTAATAGCACAGATGGAATAATTTGAGACATACGTTTCTTTATATATCCACTAGCATAGGGGAACAAAAATACACAGCATATAGTCCTATGAGCCCTAAATGCTGCTCCTATTTGCAAAAATTTGCATGTGCAGAGTTCAGATTTTTGCTCATGCACCTATAATGATATTTCTACACACACATCCTCCCAAAATCTATATCAAGATAGCAAAATCATACTACTATTTATTGCATTATCTGTATATCAAACATTATGGAGCTCAGAACCACCCAACACGTGTTTCATCAAAAAACTTTTGTCAAATAGATGAGACGGAATGATAACCAAAATGATGCATATATTTGAACCTTTGCAACATTCAGTGAGTTATGTTGATACTTTGTTAACTTACAATATGCACTGATTTACTACCATTCCAAATCTAGCAAGCAAGTAAGGAAGGAATTTAATCTCAGGATTATTATTTATTTGTTCTAAAATATTATTTTATTTTTTTATTTCAAAATGAGGGAGTAGGTTTGGGCTTTTTTTTTAAGTAGTAGTAAATATAAAGTTTGGGGTATCTCTAATGACAGAATTAGTACACTAAAGTGATTTTAAAGTGAGTTGGTGTGTATTTACAAAGAAATTATGTAAGGAGATATTTAAATTGGAACTCTGTGGCCCAAATTTAAATTAATGTGCTTAAATGGTCACTGAAATCATTGTAAGTGCTCTTCGTGGTGTGAGAACATAAGATTGTATGTTAAAATGATCTGTGAGGGCTACTCCACAGCTGTGTGAGACTCTATGCAGGAAGGCACCCATGGTCTCACACAGGTTACACTGCACTGACCAGTTAACCCATCGTTTTAGGTGAGGCAAGTATTTCATGCCTACAGAGATAAATTTGTTAAGGTTTTTTTTTTTTTTTTTTTGCTTTGATCACTGCAATTTTCTGCCTGAAGGGTGCAACCTGATTGCAGTATTGTAGCAGTCATGGAGCAGGCTGTGGGCAGTCTTTCACATATATTAACACAGGATTTATTTATATGGTTTCTCAGTGAAAAATGTATGTATTTCTTTTTTTCAAACATTTTCTATTGTAAAGAAAAAAAATACAAATAATTAACAATAATGTTGTAAATATATATACAGAAATGTATTTGTTCTTTTATATAATGTTTTATAACATTGATAGTGATAAATCAAAAACAATGAAAACGATGGGGGGAAAGAAGAAAGGTTCAGAAATGTAAGAAATTATTCACTTTCTTTTTCTTCAAAGTTATTTAGGTTCTTATGTTATTCATTTTTTTTCGTCTAGTTCCAACAGGGCATCTATTTTTAAAAATGTTTGGCTATAACTGTCAATATCATGTATGTGTGTGTATTTATTGAGCCTTTTTTTTATCTCTTCTATTGTGGGTTTATCTGATTTTAAATTTTTAGTTATGATAATTCTAGTAGCTAACAATATTTGATTTATTAGGAGTTGTGTGTCTCTTGATATATTTGATATATGCAATTGGGTAAGGAATCCTGTGAGTGTTTTTAATATTGAATAGGTTTCTTCCCGTACTTGTGAGATTTTAGGACATTCCTATAGAGCAAGATTGTTTTTAAGTTACAGCTACATCACAGCCTCTGAAGCATTTATCATTAAATGATGGGTTTCATTTTTTTAAATCTTACTGGAGTAAGATACTATCTCATTAATGTTTTATAGGTGCTCTTGCTCTTAAATTTATATTTAGTGAAGAGTTATTTAAATTTCTAATGATTTTATTCCATTGTTTTTTATTAAGAGGTATATTAAGTTCCTTTTCAAAAATATGTCTTATATGGTAATTTAATAACTGTATTTTAGTCAATCAAATAATTATAAATAATCAAGATTTTTTTACCATTAGAATTATGTGGCTAAATGGCTAAATAATTTATTTTTCATAATGTAATCTATAGTTTTATTTATTGTATTAGAATTAAACCATTATTTTTATGGAGATTTAAACTGTTCTTTGATATGTCTGCCAAAGGGGCTCCTTGCGCTGGTGGAGATGAGTGCCGTAGCAGTTTGAAAAAAAATTACATTAAAAAATTATGGCTGTAACACTTGTAACAAGGAAAGCGACTTACACAAAAAAAAACTGTGGTACTTAAAAAAAAAAAAATGCGAGGTCCAAAAAACTATGAAATTAACGGCAAAACCGCGCATATACAAAAACAACAATAACAACACCCAAATTAACAAAAATACAAAAAAAACATCGCTCACAGCACGGGGGGGGGGGGGGGGTTTAGGGGGGACAGCCACAACATCTGGGAGTCAGGTTGCATGACAATTTAAACAACAATTTGTAGAGTTTCCACAAATGAAAATCGCCTAAATGACAAAAAATGGTGGGCAGAAAAAAACGAAAATGAGGCTACACGATCAATAAACACGCAAAAACACGCCAGACACATAAGACTTATACACAAGACCCTACGGGGTATACAATACACTATTAGGGAGGATGCTAAATGCTCCACAAACGCCTAACACATAGACAATGTCCGCCATTTCACAACATTAAATTGCAACTAATAACATTACCAATCCAAAATACAGAATTACACACCTAAACAAACGCTTTGCGATCGCACGCGCAGCCTACTTATCCTACACACGGTACACGACCAATACACACGCAAAAAAACGCCATAAGACTTTTACACAAGCCCGTACGAGCTATAAAATACACTATTATGGAGGACGCAAAATTATCCACACCCGCGTAACACATACACAATCGCTGCCATTTTACAACACTAACTTGCAACTAATAACATTACAAAATGCAGAATTACACAACTAAACAAACTGTTCCCCCTCGCGCACGCAGCCTATTTACACTACACACATTACCATTACAACTGACACTTACACTTACACCTCGGCTCAGCAAGAGTGCAAATGTACATTGTATGCTGCAGGAAAATCAAAACAGATTGTTAGCTCTTCAGGATATTGCTTGCTGCATATATTAATTACAAATAGGTAAAGTATATTAATTAATGATTTTATTAATTAATTATTATAAAAAAATATATATAGAGAAGAAAAATGATAGGATCGCAATAAACGCAGAAGGTGTTCAGCACGCGGCTCACAATGAGCGCCAAGGGTGCTCAGAGGAGCAAAAGTACACCAGGGGAGAGGCACGCAATGAGCGCCAAAAGGCAATCCGAGCGGACCTTGCAATGAGCGCTGAAGGGGCTCTGATAAAAAAAAATACACCAACCGAGAGGCTCGCAATGAGAGCCAAAGGCAGGTACTCAGACAACTAAAATACTTACTTTGTGTGGCAAACAGCATTACCTGCCTTACAATTTTATTGCCATCTTTTTTTGACGGGCAATTCACTAGTCATTAAATATTATTTTGAGTTGGGGTAAATGAATAGCTAAAAAATTTTGAAGTAATAATTAGTAAATCCATCAGGTCCTTAGGCATTATGTGATTTAGTAAATGTTATTGCTTCTTTGAATTCATCAGCTGTGATTGGATCATTTAGGGCATCTAAAGATTCTTTATTTATATTGGGAAAATTTAATTCTGAGAGAAATTAATTTATTTTTGAGAGATTATTCGTTGAGTCAGAATGAGGTTTAGTTGTGTATAATTCTGTATAAAATGTTTGCAAAGGAATCAGTCAATTCTATTGGTTGTTGTGTATAAGGTCCTTCTTTAGTTTTTCCTTTAGAATAAAAGAATCTGCATTTTGTCTACTGGCTAGCATTGAACCAGGTGAATCATTTTGATTGAGTACCGTATATACTCGAGTATAAGCCGACCCGAGTATAAGCCGAGGCACCCATTTTACCACAAAATACTGGGTAAAATGAGTGACTCGAGTATAAGCCGAGGGTGGAAAATGTGCTGTCCCCTGTGTCCCTCTTGTGCCCTCTGTGTCCCCCTCTCTCTCCATGTCTCTTCTCCCCTCTCCCTTCCCGGTGTCTCTTCTCCCCTCTCCCTTCCCTGTGTCTCTTCCAACCTCTCCCTTCCCTGTGTCTCTTCCCCCCTCCCTTATCACCCTCCTCAACCCCACTCTTCAACCTCCCTCCTCATCCTCAACCTCCCTCCTCATCCTCCCTCCTCAACCCCCCCCTTCCTCAACCTCCCTCCTCAACCCCCCCTTCCTCAACCTCCCTCCTCAACCCCCCCTTCCTCAACCTCCCTCCTCAACCCCCCCTTCCTCAACCTCCCTCCTCAACACCCCCATCCTCAACCCCCTCCTCAAGCTCCCCATCCTCATCCTCCCTCCTCAACCCCCCATCCTCATCCTCAACCCCCTCCTCAACCTCAACCCTCCTCAACCTCAACCTCCCTCTTCAACCTCAACCCCCCTCCTCAACCTCAACCCCCCTCAACCCCAACCCACCTCTTCAACCTCCCCCCTCGATCCCCAACCCCCCTCCTCAACCCCCCTCAACCCTCCTCCTCCACCTAAACCAGCCTAACTACCTCCCCCCTCTCCCCTCACTTACCTGCTTGTGCTCCGGCCTCCGCTCCTTGTCCCGGCGCCGGCTGGCATGTGACGTCACATGCGTGCCGCATCATTAGCATATACCGGGTGCCGGCACCCGGTATATGCTTATGACGCGGCCGCATGTGACGTCACTCACATGCGCGCCGTCGCCAGGTCAAGAGCGGAGGCCAGAGCACAAGCAGGTAAGTGAGGGGGGAGGTATTTAGGGGGGGTTTAGGTGGAGGAGGGGGGAGGGAAAGAGACACGGGGTTAGAGAGACACACATGGGGGGCTATAGACACACGGGGGGTTAGAGACACACGGGGGGGTTAGAGAGACACGGGGGGTTAGAAAGACACGGGGGGGGGGGAGTGACTCGAGTATAAGCCGAAGGGGCCCTTTTTTGCCTTAAAAAAAGGGCTGAAAAACTCGGCTTATACTCAAGTATATACGGTATGTTGAATTATTGTTATAGATTTTTTTTGTAATATCTCATTTAATCTGAATTTAAGATTAAGAATTTCTTCCTGTATTTTTGTTCCAAAATAATTTTTATAAATTTTACATTTTTTTCATTAATGTATTAATGTATTAATGTTTCATTTCTAATTTTTTGTTGTTAATCACAACTGGATGCATGTACTTTTTATAACTGCTTTATGGGCTGTCCAGACTCCCAATTGGTCTATCTCTTACCCACCATTGAAAGTAGTTTTCTAAGCGCGTAAACAGGGCGCATCACCTTATTAAAGACACAAGGGCCAAACGTGATGTTGCAACAGTTTGGAGGGTTTTCTTGGCAGACTTTAATGGTTCCACTCTGATATATGCGGAAAGCGTTGCCAGCACGGATCTGGTATTGTATACAGATGCAGCAGGTCCCTTGGTTTCGAAGCATACTTTAAGGGCAAGTGGTGTGCCGCCACCTGGCCGTAGGGATGGGAGGCGGCTGGCCTTACTAGGAACCTTACCTTTTTGGTTTATTTCCAATAGAGGCAGCGGTTTACCTGTGGGGAGCAAAATTGAGCTACCGGCGAGTCATATTTTATACGTACAATATGTCCGTAGTTCAAACGGTTAATAATCTGACGGGGGATTCAATTTCGGTAGTGCATCTAGTGCGACACTTGGTGCTTAGTTGCCTGTGCAGGAACATATGGTTCATGGCCAAGCATGTTCCGGGAGTGGAGAATGGCATTGCTGATACCCTTTCCTGGGGCATTGGCGCTGGGGGCAGAACTACATGGCGAGATCATTCCCAACGAGCTGTGGGAGCTTGGATCGGTCAGGTAGCGAGACTAGTTAGACAGTCTGTTGCCCCTGCAACGTGGGCCGCATACAGGAAGGTCTGGGCCAAGTAGCAGGATCTGGTACAGGTGGCTGGGGGTGCCCCAGTGGAAGACAAAAGTATAGGAATCCTGTTATGGCATCTGTTAAGGTGCTTAGAGGATGGTGACTCAAAGGCAGTGGTAACACGCCAGGTCACGACCCTGGCTTTTATGTTCAACCTGGCTGGGCAAAAAGACCTCACAAAGAAGTTTGTGGTTCGGCGAGTGGTACGTGGGATGTTTAACGGCGTGAGTAGGCGAGACTCGAGACAGCCTATCGCGTTTTTGCTATTGTTATGAATGGCACAGGTGCTGGAGAGAACTTGTAGAACTCCTTTTGAATCTCTCCTGTTCCGTACGGCCTTTTCCCTGGCATTCTTCTGGGTGTTTAGGAGAGGGAAGTTGGTCGCGAGCAGCAGACACGGTTCAGGGGGTCTGCAATGGGAGGATACCTGTCTGAGGGACGACAGGGTAGTGATATGGTTAAGGCGGTCTAAAACAGACCAGGCTGGTAGAGGTAAAGAGGTGGTATTGCACAAGGTGGGTACAGAGTGTTGCCCCTATGAAGGTGCAAAGGAGTACCTCAGTCAGCGACTGGTGGGATGGTGTTCGCTGCTCATCTATGCTGATAGAACAGGTTATAACAGTACAAGTTTGAAAAGGTGTTAAAAGGTGTGTTGCAGAGTTTGGGGCTCAATACTTCGGATTTCGGGACGCACTCATTTCATATAGGTGTGGCCACGTAGGTAGACTTATATAAGGCCTGAAGCGGCGGTTTTACAGGTGTCTTTTCTGATTACAGTGGAGAAGAAGCAACTTTGGGTCGTGGGCCATTTTTACGTGTACTGGGCCCACCGGTTAGCCGCAGTCACACAGGATAAGGTTTCCCAGACACGGACTTCCACGTGAGATGGCTCTGGATTTGGGGAATGCGGTGGTCCCAGGCAAATGGAATGCTGGAAGGTTATGCCCAGCGCTATGGAAGTCCCAACTTGTTGATTCATGCAGGAGGGAATGACCTCGGTATAGTCCCTATTTGTTGCATTTTAAAAACGATGAGACAGGATGTAGAGAAATGGGCAAAGACATTCCTTGGCCTTACAGTCATCTGGTCGGAGATGATTGAGAGACGAGCCTGGTGTAACGCAAGGGATCCAGTGCTGCTGGTCAAAGTGCGTCAAAAGATAAACAGGCAGATGTCTAGCTTTGTGCGCCGGCAAGGCTGCGTTGCTATCCGCTACAAAGAGTTTGATTCGGAAGCGGCTGGTGAGTTCTTCAGCAAAGATAAGGTTCATCTGACTGAAATTGGCCTTGAGCTTCTCATGCTGGAATTTAAAGAAGGGGTTAAACGGGCTTTGGCTTTGCATAGCAGCGGGGGGGATCGCAGGCGCAGGAGGGTTTCCTTGCCTTCTTTGTAGTGGAAAGTGAGTTGCCCCGCCCACTGGCCTAAGTGTGCATAGCCCTACCTCACGGGCGTGCTTAAAGGTTAAGCATTGGGGTGCTTCGGTTACAGGCCAAAGGCGTGAGGTAACTGTCCATGGCCGGGCTGCTCCTCCATAATACGTCAAGAAGTTATCAGTTATTATGTATGTTTACTATGTAAATTAATAAAAGCTGTGGCCCGTTTTCTCCCATTTCAGTGTTGCATCTTTTATTGTTAGAAACTAGCCCAAATGGATCATGCCTGGGTAAAGGGTTACATACATAAACTAGCACTCACCCAATATAGTTGTACACACTGTCCATGCTTATGCACACATAAATTAGCGCTAATTATACATACACAAAGTCAGCCTTGCAAGGCAGACACTGGTATTCCCAAAGTGATAGCTACATGCATACATTGGTACTCTCACACAGGGACAGTCCTAAATCAAATGGCAACCCAGATGAGAAAATTATCACTCTTTCACCCTATCTTATAAGTTATATGTATGTTTTTAATACAAGTACTACATATTTTCCTTATCATCTGGCACATAAAGCAAGCATACTAACGATATATTGTGTGAGGAGATGAAACATGCAAATAAAATATAATGGAATGTAGCAGCAGCCAGAAGTTTAAAGCAGGATCACAGCACAATACAATACAGTACAAAGAAAAAACAATACCCCCTATGTAAAATATATAAAATATACTATCTCAAATATACACATACCCCACTATCTAGAATACATTACATGCTATCTAAAATATACACAAACCACATTATCTGAAATACATTATATCCTATCTAAAGTATACACATACCACAGTATGTAAAATACATTACATCCCATCTAAACTACAGTATACACATACTACACTATCTAAAAATCATGAAATAGCATCAGGGAGGTCCGCGAGTGCGGTCCTCTGTTATTTATTTATTTTTTATTTTTTCCGGGCGGATTCTTCCAGGGCCCAGCCGCAGAGGAAGAGAAGGAGGCCAGGGACATCGCGGGGAGGTACATTCAATGTATATTATTTTTATGTTACTTTACTTTGTGTATGTTTGTATACTGTATTAATGTAGTGGGGGGGTTTTTAACAGGGGCCGCGCCGGAGAAGAAAATAAGAAGGATGGGGAGGAAATGCTGGAAAGGTGAGTAGAATATTTAGAACATTTAGAATGTTTATTTATTGTATGTAAATGTGTTATACTATTTTTTTTCTGCAGGTTGGTGATCTGAAGGGACATCTGCAAAGGTAAGTGGTGCTAATTATTTTAGTTTGGTTTAGAACTAGGGTTTGTATATGGAGATAGGATTTCTTGTATAATAAATAGGGGGATGCATTTTAGATAGATAGGGGGTATGTGTGTATTTTATATAGGATTTATTGTATTTTAGATAGTGGGGGATGTGTGTATTTTAGATAGTATTTAATGTATTTTAGATAGTGTGGTATGTGTATAGTTTTGATAGGATGTAATGTATTTTAGATTAGGGGATTTTGTATTTGATTTGATTTGTACTGAATTGTAATGTACTAATGTTCCTTTTTTTTGTTTTTTGTGATTTAGGTTTTTTATTTTGTGTATTGTATTCTTTTATGTTTTGTGACTTAGGTTGTTTTATTTTGTGTAATGTAGATTAGTTTTTTTCTGTGAGTTAGCTTTTATTATTTTTTGTAATTAGTGGGGTGGGGGTTATTAGGGGGTAGGTAGGTAGTGTAGGTGTTAATAGGTTAGTGTACAGAGTGGTTATTTTAGATTTAATGGTTTATTGGGGGTTATAGTGCAGTGTAGTGTTTGTAGTTAGTGTGATGAGGGTCCTTCAGGACCGTCATGGTACTTATGTGGGTAATGTTAGGGTTGTAACTGCCCCATAAGGGTCTTTCTACACCTTTATGGGACCGATGGGGTTAAATAGCGGATTATGAGGGTCTGTATTGACCCCCATGAGTGACAGGGTTAAATAAGAGGTCATGGGGGTCTGTATTAACCCCCTTGACTGACAGGGTTAATTAAGGTATTATAGGGGTCTGTATTGACCCCCATGACTGACAGGGTTAATGAAGGGCTTATGGGGGTCTGTATTGACCCCCATGAGTGACAGGGTTCATTAAGGGATTATGGAGGTCTGTATTGACCCCCATGACTGACAGGGTTAATGAAGGGCTTATGGGGGTCTGCATTGACCCCCATGACTGACAGGGTTAATTAAGGCTTATGGGGGTCTGTATTGACCCCCATGACTGACAGGGTTAATTAAGGTATTATAGGGGTCTGTATTGACCCCCATGACTGACAGGGTTAATGAAGGGCTTATGGGGGTCTGTATTGACCCCCATGAGTGACAGGGTTAATTAAGGTATTATAGGGGTCTGTATTGACCCCCATGACTGACAGGGTTAATGAAGGGCTTATGGGGGTCTGTATTGACCCCCATGAGTGACAGGGTTAGTTAAGGTATTATAGGGGTCTGTATTGACCCCCATGACTGACAGGGTTAATGAAGGGCTTATGGGGGTCTGCATTGACCCCCATGACTGACAGGGTTAATTAAGGTATTATAGGGGTCTGTATTGACCCCCATGACTGACAGGGTTAATGAAGGGCTTATGGGGGTCTGCATTGACCCCCATGAGTGACAGGGTTAATTAAGGGGTTATGGAGGTCTGTATTGACCACCATGAGTGAGAGGGTTAATTATTGGCTTATGGGGTCTGTATTGACCCCCATGAGTGGCAGGGTTAATTAAGGCTTATGGGGGTCAGTATTGACCCCCTTTGATTGACAGGGTTAATTAAGGGATTATGGGGGTCTGTATTGACCCCCATGAGTGACAGGGTTAATTACGGCTTATGGGGGTCTGTATTGACCCCCATGACTGACAGGGTTAATTAAGGTATTATAGGGGTCTGTATTGACCCCCATGACTGACAGGGTTAATGAAGGGCTTATGGGGGTCTGTATTGACCCCCATGAGTGACAGGGTTAATTAAGGGATTATGGGGTTCTGTATTGACCCCCATGAGTGACAATGGTTATTTTAGAGGTCATGGGGGTCTTCATTGACCCCCATGAGTGAAAGGGTTAATTAAGGGGTTATGGAGGTCTGTATTGACCGCCATGAGTGAGAGTGTTAATTATTGGCTTATGGGGTCTGTATTGACCCCCATGAGTGACAGGGTTAATTAAGGCTTATGGGGGTCTGTATTGACCCCCATGAGTGACAGGGTTAATTATATGTATTATGGGGGTCTGTATTGACCCCCATGAATGACAGGGTTAATTAAGGGGATTATGGGGGTCTTCATTGCCCCCCATGAGTGACAGGGTTAATTAAGGGGTTATGGGGGTGTGTATTAACCCCCATGAGTGACAGGGTTAAATAAGGGATTATGGGGGTCTGTATTGCCCCCCATGAGTCACAGGGTTAATGAAGGGCTTATGGGGGGCTGTATTGACCCCTATGAGTGACAGGGTTAATTAAGGGGGTTTGGGGGTCTTCCTTGACCCCCATGAGTTACAGGGTTAATTAAGGGGTTATGGGTGTCTTCATATTTCACCATGAGTACATGGGTAATTAAGGGGTTATGGGGGTCTTAATTGACCCCCATGAGTGACAGGGTTAATTAAGGGGTTATAGTGGTCTGTATTGACCTCCATGAGTGACAGGGTTAATTAAGGCTTATGGGGGTCTGTATTGACCCCCATGACTGACAGGGTTAATGAAGGGCTTATGGAGGTCTGTATTGACCCCCATGAGGGACAGGGTAAATTAAGGTGTGATGAGGGTCTGCATTGACCCCCATGAGTGACAGGGTTAATTAACGAATTTATGGGGGTCTGTATTGACCCCCATGAGTGACATAGGTATTTAGGAGCTCATGGGGCTCTGTATAGAGCCCCATGAGTGATGGAGTTATTTTGAGGTGCTTTAAGGACCCGCAAGGCAGGAAATTTTAATTTGGATTTCAGCGGTGGTCCCCGATCGCATGCGATTGGGCACCCCCACTGCACCCTCACTGTGGGGTTAATATTAGGTGCCGGTGGGGGTAGTTACAGTACCCCCGCTGGCGGGCCTAAGTGTTTGTGTGCTGCGGGCTCTTTAAGGAGCCGCAAGAGGGAATTTAGAGGTTTTAAATGCAAGGAGGGACACTCGTATGTGTTTAGCAGTGTTTTTCTGGGTCCTGGGTCGTGGAGCCTTGTTTTAATTTTTTTCGCCGTCCATTTTTTTTTCTCACTTAGGCAACTTTTGAGTGGCGAAACGGGGCAAATTGGGGTTTAATTGGCATTCAACCTCCCTTCTAGAGGTCCTGGCTGTCCCCCGTGCTGTCGGTGAGTGTTTTTTTTTTATTATTATTGTTGTGTTTTTGTGTGTGTTTTTGTGGTTTTGTGTTTGCACGGTGTGACATAATTTTGGATCGCAGGGTATTTTTTTGTGTTCACATTTGAATGTCTAAAACAAGTTTAATAACTTGTTTTCTGCCCAGAATTCCAAGAAATATAGTTATTGAACTGCACTCTGGGAACTTGGGCAGAGACATGCAGATGACTTTTTAAAACTCTACCCCTTCACCCCCCACCCCAAACACACACACACACTAGATTTTTCTCAACTCCTACACCCTTGCCTAAACTATTGTTTTAAAATGTTATAAATGATAAAAAGACTGGAAAATAAAATATAGGAACCTTAAAATATTAGAAAGGCAGATTGATTAAAAAACTATGTTAGTGGTCTTATTAAGTGGTCTCTAAGATGGAGAAGAAAGAATAGACTTTATTAAACTTTTACTGCTTCTTATTGTTCAATTATCGTCCAGGCTGTATTGTGGCTAGAGTGGACCCACTCAAGGGGAAGTTACAAATATAAAGCAGCTGTCTGAAACACACATCCGTAGCAGGGAGCAGTCTAACGTGAGTCATGTACAAACACGCTTTCATACTGCAGTTTTGGTATGCCAGTTAAGATAACTCTCCCTCTTGGGTGTTTTTTACTCCTGACACAATATTTTACATACTATACATGGAGATGGAGAGAATTGATTGAAAAATAGTCATTATGATTTTAAATCCCTACCTAATTATTCTTTATAGAGCGCTTTATAATATCAGTAAAGTGATCTTTTAAGCCATGGACATTTCTTGAATTTTTGAAGAATGTATTTACAAAAGTACAATAATCTCTATCTAGTAATGTAAACCTCCCCATCACACACACAACCATTACGTATGTCTCAAGGATGCATCCAGAGTCTTCTTGATTATTTTCACATTTTTCAAACATATATATTATTTCATTATACAGTGGAGCTTTAAGGATCTATCCTACAGTCTCACTTTCACATATTCTCAGTGTTGTGATATTATGCAATATTTAATCTTCCCTGTGAAAAAAATACAGTTTAAAATGGGGATTTTACATGTCAATTGAAAAAAATGCACTTTCTAGTTCCCTAGAAATTACTTAATTAGCAAATCATTGTATTACCATAATCAGTATTACCCGAGTTTATAGATATTTATTTTTATTGTATCAAACTTATCAAACCATAAAGTGTGCTTAAAAGTTTAAACTCTATGTTTTGTATTTTCTTACTGGACCAAGTAATATAAAATAGTCATTTATCTGTTTTCCATTCAGAAATATGAAGTATGCTATCACTTTGATGTCATAATGCAAACCAACTTTAACCCATCCATAGCAAAAAAGTGTCAAAGTAAATTCCAAAAATAAAAAACAGAAAATATGATAATAATGGCTGGAGAAATAGGAAGAACAGAAGATGAATTATTGGAAAGATCATTTGCATTATGTAGAATTGTATATTACATTTAAGATAGTTGATACCTATATACAGTGTTTATTCTATTTGTGTTGATTTAATTCTGTGTTTGTTCTGTTTTTACTTGTATTGTTATCTTAGTTCACCTTAATGACATTTGATATTGTTTACATAATAATATAAATACAAATTACTGGGGGTCTGTTTTGATTAGTGTCCCATTTGAGTTTGAAAAGAAACTAACAACTGATTTTGGAGAGAGATTTCATTAAATATAATAAGATTATTTAAATAATTTTCTGATCTGATAGTGTTTTATATTTTAAACTAAATGCCTATAAAAAGCAACTGCAGTTAACTCACCTTGACCTTTTCATAGTAGCTCCCAGAAGGCATGCGTTTCAGGTTCTTGAAGATAGGGTCTTTTTGGATGAATTTACTGTGCAGTAACTCGTCTACAATTGTGTTTACTTGTTCGGCAGCCTTTGAGATATCACTCATTTTCAGCCTGAGTTCGTTGGCAGCCTTTTTTAGCCTCTTGTTAATATCAGAGGAAGACACATCCTCACCTGGCAACTGGCTGCTTCTTGTGCCTGCAGAAGACACCACTTGTGGGGCTGATGTTTCCAGGTCCTCAGGCAGTGTTGTGCTCCTCCTGCCTCTCCCTGCTCTTGGCCCTTTAGATACTCCTGTTAATGCTGCACCACCTTCAGACAGGCTTCTCCTAATATGGCCCTTTGTCACTCTGTCACCAGTGAATGTTGCTTCTACACCATCAAGTGGCTTTGTGCGTCTTCTGATTGTATCCCCCTGGGCTGATGTTGAACTCTCCTCAGGCATTTTGGCATTTTTCATGCTTGCTGTTTTCACCTCTTCTTCTTTGGCTGATGTTTCATTATTTCCTAAACCTTTGCTGTTCCTAATACTAAATGCACCTCCATTAGTGACTGGACCTCTTAGTGTCTCTGTTGCCTCTATGCTTTTCCTGCCTGTGACTGGACCTCTTGGGGTCTCTGGTGTCTCTATGCTTTTCCTGCCTGTGACTGGACCTCTTGGTGTCTCTGATGTCTCTATGCTTTTCCTGCCTGTGACTGGACCTCTTGGTGTCTCTGATATATCTATGCTTTTCCTGCCTGTGACTGGGCCTCTTGGTGTCTCTGATGCCTCTATGCTTTTCCTGCCTGTGACTGAACCTCCTGGTGTCTCTGATGTCTCTGTGCTTTTCCTGCCTGTGACTGGACCCCTTTGTTTTGCCAATGTCTCCATGCTTTTCCTGCCTGTATCTGCACCCCCTGTTACAGGATCTCTCTGGACTGCTACACCCCTCTCTTCAGTGCCTTTTCTTCTAATGCCCCCTGCTGCTCTTCGTGTCTCCTCTCCTCCCTCATTTGGCTCCTCTATACATCCCCTAGCTCTACCTATACCTGCTCTAGAGGTTACCTTATGGCTAAGCACGTTATCCTTGTTGTCTTCTCTTCCTGTACATCTGCCTTGCATTGTCAGGGTGCTGGCTGCTCTCACTTCAGCCACTTGGCGTCTCTCCTGCTTTGCCATTTTGTACGTCTGCTAAATCAGGATAAATGACTCCAACAAACTGAAAGTCTCACTATTTATCCTCCAATCTGCCTTGCGCACCGAGTTTCCTCTGTAGAATAATGATGTTGCAGAGAAACGAAACTGATATGTAATGTGTGCATTCATGTACAGAACTGTGTAAAAGCCGGAATGGAATGAACCGGAACTGGACCTTAATAAGATAATTACATAGTTACATAGTAATTAAGGTTGAAAAAAGACTTTAAGTCCATCAAGTTAAACCTTTTAAGATCTCCTCTGATCTGCAATATGCAGATTAAATATTAAGTAATTAGTTGTTAATTAATTATTAATAAATTTTTATTTTTTTATTTTATTTGTAATTATTAATTAATCCTGAGGAAGGCAAACAGAAAAAAAAAATAAGTGAGACCTAGCCAATCAGCTCTAGAGAAAATATGTTTAATTTAGTTAGTCTTTCTTCATAACTTAGCCCCATCCATTCCCCTTATTAGTTTTGTTGCCCTCCTCTGTACCTTTTCAAGCTCTAAAATGTTCTTTTTATGAAGTGGTGCCCAAAACTGTACTCCATATTCCAAATGAGGGTGTACTAGAGATTTGTATAGTGGAAGAATTATATTTCCTTCCCTTGCTTCTATTCCCTTCTGAATACATGCTAATATTTTATTTGCCTTTGCAGCTGCTGCATGGCTTTGAGCACTGTTACCTAGGTGGTTGTCCACAAGCACTCCCAAATCCCTTTCAATATCTGATACACCTAGATTTGCTCCATTAAGATTGTAAATTACGTGGCTATTTTTCCTTCCCAGATGCATAACCTTACATTTATTCGTATTAAATCTCATCTGCCATTTAGATGCCCTCTCCTCAATTTTATGTAAATCCCTTTGGAGGGAAAGCACATCATTATCTGATTTTATTACCTTGCATAACTTTGTGTCATCAGCGAAAATTGAGACACCACACTCCAATCCCACCTCTAAGTCATTAATAAATATGTTAAAAAGGAGAGAACCTAATACTGAACCCTGATGAACCCCACTTACGACATTAGTCCAATCGGAGTATGTTTCATTTACAACAACCCCTTTGCTTCCTGTCTTTTAGCCAGCTCTCAATCCATGAGCAGATATTTACTGCAATTCCTGTATCTCTTAGTTTGCACAATAGTCTCCCATGTGGCACTGTATCAAAAGCCTTTGCAAAATCCAAAAAGACTACATCCACTGAGTTGCCTTGATCCAGGTGCCTACTAACCTCCTCATAGAAACAAATTAGATTTGTTTGACATGACCTATCCCTCATAAATCCATGTTGACTCCTACTTATAATCCTGTTCAAATAGACATATTCTTGTATATTATCCCTTATTAACCCTTCTAAAAGCTTCCCCATTACAGAAGTGAGGCTCACTGGTCTATAATTCCCCGGATTTGCTTTTGCTCCCTTTTTAAATATAGATATCACCTCTGCCTTTCTCCAGTCAACTGGTAGAGACCCTGTGTTGAGTGAATCTTGGAAAATTAACTATAATGGTTTGGCTATTACAGAACCCAGTTCCCTCAGCACCCTTGGGTGTATTCCATCAGGACCCGAGGCTTTAATAACATTTATTTTTTCAAACCTCTTTTGGATTACTTCCTGTGTTAACCAATTATTTGGCAAAGGTAGTTTCGTCCCATTATGTTGCAGTGTCCTAACCACTGATACCTCCCTTGTGTATACCGAAGAAAATAACCTATTTAGCTCATCTACCTTTTCCTGGTCACTCATTTTCAGATGGCCTGTGTCACATTGTAATGTTCCTATAGGTTCCTTCCTCGCCTTCTTCCCATTTATATACTTAAAAATATTTTTTTATTGGGGGGGCGTAGCTGACGTCTGAGGAAACCAGACGTGTTTTCCTGAGCTCCATTTAGGGCCTGTTATTCTGCCCTGGAGCGGCTTCTTGGGCCCTTCTTACCTCCAAGGGCACTACTGGGGGTTGCCCCCATCCCCCGGGGGGAGACTGGGAGCTATCTGGGTGGCCCAGCAGCACAGGAGACCTCCGTTCGCGGGGCGCCGTCTGAGGCCCCAGAAGACATCGGGGCTCTCCTTTTCAGCTCCTGGGCTGGTGCTGGAGTGGATCCCGGTGGCGGCTGGATCCGGCCGGGATCCCAGAGTGACCCCTCTGGCCAGAGTGAGGCCGCCGAAGACGGGGCAGAAAAGCCAGCAAAACGAGGCCGCCATCTTGCGGGGCTGCCATCTTAAGAACGCTGCAGGTAGGGGGGACATTCCCCAGAGGGTTGTGACTCCCCAGGGGGGCCCCAGGAACATTACTACCATCCCCAAATGAGGGAGCAGTGTCCCCACAGCTAGTAGAGGGTGTTTAGCTCTCTCCCCACAAAGAACTGTGGCTGCTATTAATATCAGAAGCATAGTGGGGCAGGAGGAGGAAGTTGCCTGCATTTCCCCCAGTTTGCAAGGCACACAAGGATCTACTTACTGTCATATCCCCACGCAATCCTGAGATCTGGAGTTAAGGTGGTGTGAGTCAACTCTTTAAGCTACCCATTCAGGACTGAGATTTTGATATAGAGACTTACCTCGCAGCATTGCCAGAGACTGAATTGCATAATATTTTGGAGCCTTGTGGGGGTACCTGGTTTTAGAAACTGACGCTCTCTTGAGGCACTTTTTTGGATCATTTATGCATCTAACAAAGATACTGTGCCTACCTAAACTTGAAACCTGTGCTTTCACTGTCAGTTGCATGGTTTGTGTCAATTTCTTACAACATCAGCACACATGCTGCCACCCTGTGGACGTTTACAATACTGCAGATCATCATTGGCCTTATGCGAATAATGTAAGAGTGGAAGTCTCCCTGCCATTCATTGCTGCTTACTGTCTGTACTGATCTATTCTACGGCTGAGTTCTACTTAACAGGGCTCCTGTCAACGAAAGCAGACAGATTACCTGAAGAGGGTACAACTTTTTGTGCCACTCGCCTACCAAAGGATCACTCTTTGTTTGGCCGGATTTCCAAAGGCTTCCCCAGAGCCCCGGCTGGGGACTACACTCTAATTATGGAATAAAGAGACGAATGGGGAATTGGCCTGGCAGCACAGCTATCACCTACCTCAACTCAACTTTATAATCTGGACAAACTCTACAATTTGGGCCAGCGGACTTTCACTCAGACCACTTGGGGCATAGCTTCCCCTTATCCTATACCTAGCTGTTTCCATAACGGACTCTTTGCTGACTTTTGCGGCCCGTACTCCAACATGCCGTAACCCAAAAGAACTGCTTCTGTGAAGGGCATAAGGGAGCACTTTACGCCTAAAACTGCCAGATGCTCCCCCCCTGCGGAATCCGCCTCAGAGCACTCGGATGGCTCAGACAGGGTAGGTACTCCTGACACCCCTAGCCAATATATGGACCTCTCGGCCAGGTCAGTGGCTACTATTGAACGGCTCCTGGCAAAAGCTATTGATCCTCTAAGACAAGATTTGAAGGACCTGGGACAATGCACTCAAATATTGGAGGACTCGTCGGATCGGATGGCCGAGGCGCAAGAAAGAGACCGATCCTCTATTGCTCAAAACTCCATTCACATCTCTGACCTCACGGATAAGATAGAGGATCTGGAGAACCGGTCCCGCCGACACAATGTCCGCATCCGTGGTATACCTAGAGCGATACAGGACCTATCTAGCTACCTGAGGGATACAATCCCTATAATCCTTCCTAATCAGCCTGAAAGTGTGTGGGAGATTGAGCGTGCCCATAGAGCCTTGGGAGGTACGAGAAGCTTGGAGGCTCCCAAGGATGTTATTGTGAGATTTTTAAGGCAGCAGGCCAGAGATCTTCTACTATCGGCCACCAGGAAGCTGCATACTATCAAGGGGCCGGATGATTCAATCCTGCAGTTTTATGCGGACCTCTGCCCGGATACCCTGCATAAGCGGAGACTTATGAAACCGGCTATTGCCATTCTTCTTCAGCACAGAATCCAGTACCGCTGGAACTTTCCGTTTGCTCTGACCTTCACTTATCATGGCAAGACTTATACCACCCGCTTCCTGGAAGACTGTCTAGATGTGCTACAGAGACTACAGCTATGCCCGGAGCCCACGACAGAAGCAAACCAAGAGCACCTTGTTCCGCTTATCCCTAAGAGGCAGCAGACTCCAAAGCCAGCGCAAGTCCATGGCAAACAAGTCCCTACCCTGGAGGGGCCCAGCGGCCTCCGGGACTATGTAGGCGATCAGCAAGACAAACGCTTGGTATACTCTGCAGACTCTGGACTTTCTGCCACTTCAAAGTTGGGCCCGAGACCTGAGAGGCCCCCTACCTAGCTGGACTGTGATAACATCTCGCTGAGGGTCTGATGCTCATTTCCGTTGTTTACAATTCAGATAGAATGTTGATAGAAAGTTTGAACTATTGTCATTTAGAATTATTAAAGTTTGCCAGACTAGTTCCCCACACTACGTGGATTTGATTTTTAACTTATTTACTACAAATAGAGGTAGAAAGGTTATGTGCAGATGACTGTCTTATACTTATCCTGCTATATTTTTGAAATTGCAGCTTGAAGTTTAGACGCACTGTAACCTTGCTGTTTTACTGCTCTGATTTTTTTTTTTTTTTTTTTTTGTACTTTTTTTTTTTTTTTTTCTCCTGTTTTATTATTGGCTTGTTTGCTTTGTCTCAAGATTTACCTACCTTTCCGATATTTAACTGCCTTTCTCTCTTCTTACTGCTCTCAGCCCTCTTGATAAAAGGGAGATTTCTCTGCTGCCAACAGCTTCTCCGCTGGGACTTCTGTCTGCTCTCCGGGCTCCTCCACTCCTCGTCGCTCACGTGCTCAGCTATCAGGTAAGGTTGCGTACACCTGCATCCCCAACTACTAATGGCTACTTCTAAATACACCATAGTGACCCATAATGTGAAGGGATTCAATTCCCCCTTTAAAAGGAGGAAGGCATTTGCATTCTACAAAAAATACACTCCCTCTGTCATTTTCATGCAGGAGACCCATTTTTCTCTCGGCAACAAACCTAAATTCTTGCATAAGGATTACCCCACCTATTATCTGGCCTCTCTTCCTACTAAGAGAGCTGGCTGTGCAATTTTATTGCATAGATCCTTTCCCTTCCAGGTAGAATCCACTCAGGTAGATGGGGACGGTAATTATGTTATGGCAACTGGGACTATAAGAGGGGAAAGAATGACGCTGCTATCCTTGTACTCTCCTACGAACTCTCCCTACTCTGTTCTCATAGACCTGTTAAAAAAGCTAGAGGCTCAGGATTTGGGGAAATTGATAATTGGGGGGGACCTTAACCTGACCTTGGATCCGACCCTTGACAGATCTGGAAAACCAACCAACAGATTTTCCAACAAGACTAATCAGATTAAGTCCTTACTAAACGGTTTGGGGCTAGTTGATGCCTGGCGGGGAAAGCACCCAGACAAGAGAGAGTACACATTCTACTCCCAGACTCACCTGACATACTCTAGGATTGACGCTCTTCTTATCACTTCCTCATTGTACGACTCTACCATAGACTCTGAGATAGTACCCTGCCCCTGGTCAGACCATGCTCTGGTACTAGTTGAGCTGGATCTGGGTCCTAACCCTCGACTTCCCTATAAATGGGTTCTGAACGAATTTCTACTGTCTAACCCGAGCAGTATGGATTCCATATCCAAGGACATACAGCTGTTTTTTGAGACAAATGACTCCCCCGAAACTGGGGCTGGATGGCTTTGGGCTGCCCATAAGGCTTTTGTTAGAGGAACTTGCATTAAGCTGTCCTCTATACATAAAAAACTTCTCAGGCAGAAGGAGACAGAGCTTTTAGCCTCATTAAAGAGGTTAGAGGAGAAAAATCAGGGGCGTAAGTTAATTGACCAGACTAGGCTAGAGCTGGACGCTATTTTATCCCATTGAACTGAACGGGCTATGAGAAAAATGAGGCACCTCTATTACTGGAAGGCAAACAAACCTGACTCCCTTTTAGCTAAAAGACTAAACAATAAATTCTCCCAAGCCAGAACCACCCAAATTAGGATTTCTAGCGGTCAAATTTCCTACAGCCCCAATGATATTCAAAAAACGTTTCAAAATTATTACCAAAAAATATACTCATCGCAACCCCTTTGCAGCGGATCAGATATAGATTCCTTTCTAAATTTATGTGATCTTCCTAAAATACCGGATGATCAATTGGATGATTTGAACTTAGAAATAACACAGGAGGAGGTTAAGCTTACCATCCAGAATCTTAAGTTGGGCAAATCCCCAGGACCGGATGGCTTTACTAATTTGTATTATAAAAAATTTGAACCCCTTCTTACCCCCCACTTGACATCTCTTTTTAATGCCATATTAAACGGAGAGCCTATGCCCCCGGAGCTAAACCGGGCTGACTTAGTGGTTTTCCCAAAAGATGGCAGGGACCCTCTAGAGGTGAAAAATTATCGACCTATATCCCTAATCAATGGGGACGTCAAAATCTTGGCGAAGATTATGGCCACCCGCATCTCTAAATTTCTTCCAGATTTGATCCACAAGGACCAAACTGGGTTTGTTCCCTTTCGAGAGGCCGGGGACAATGTTAGGAGGGTCATGAATGCACAGTTCATGGCTCAGAAGTCTAATATACCAGTCTGTCTTTTAGCTTTAGATATAGAGAACGCTTTTGACACGGTAGAATGGCCATATTTATATAAGATTTTGGACAAATTTGGATTCCAGGGACGTTTTATTAATTTACTTAAGAGATATTATGACTCCCCAGCAGCCAATCTAAAACTTCCAGGGGACCACCAAGCCGACATCCAAATTCAAAGAGGGACCAGGCAAGGGTGTCCGCTCTCCCCACTGTTATTTGCTCTTGCCATAGAACCCCTTGCGCAAACGATTAGAGCCAACCCAATCATCCAGGGGGTACAGGTAGGCCTCCAGCATTTCAAATGCTCTCTCTTTGCGGATGACATGCTTTGTACCCTGACCAATCCCCTCCCATCCATACCTGCACTCATGTCCACTGTTCAGGACTTTGGCAGAATTTCGGGGCTCAAGTTGAATGTTGAGAAGACTGAGGCGCTGGGGATAAGATTGCCGCAGGGTGAGATTGACACTCTTAAAGCTAACCACCAGTTTATTTGGCCCGCACAGTCTATAAAATACTTAGGTGTCAGACTTACCTCCAAGTTGGGGGATATGTACGGGGCAAATCTTCCCCCCTTGTATAGATCCTTGACTTTAGATATGCAGAAATGGAGGAGTTTTAAGATTTCATGGACAGGCCGCATTGCGGCTGTGAAAATGAATATCTTACCTAAATTACTATACTTATTTAGATCCCTTCCTATCCCTATCTCCCTTAAAGACCTAGATAAGTTCCAGAATAGCATTTCCCGGTTCATATGGGACGATAAACGCCCTCGCATACCCAGGCAGGTGATGTTTCGCTCCAAGAATAGAGGTGGCCTCGCAACCCCGAATTTAAGACTTTATCTTAAGGCCGCACACTTGGCCCCTTTGCCTAGAGCTCACTCTTCGAAACACCATCCATCTTGGGTTTTTATGGAAAATTACCAAATGTCTCCACATAGTTGGGATAAGTTGGTTTGGATTCCTGAAGACTCTGCTCCTTTCACATCTCATCAAAACCCCATGATTTCCTTAACACTTCAGGCCTGGAGATGGGCTAATTCTAGGCATCGACTTAGCACGGAATTATCACCTCTTCTGTCAGTTATGTCCTTTCCACAAATTTTAGCAGACTCAAGCTCTATGTCTAAATTCTGGTGGACCTCCAGACGCCTGGATCGTATAGGGAACTGGTTCGCCAATGACAAACTATTGACCTATGACCAATTTTGCACGACTCACGACTTGCCAACTACGGAACTCTACAATTACTTAAAAATTAGAAGTTGGGTTACCAAGATGGTTAAGAACTCCGGGCCCCCCAGAGCCTCCTGGCTATCAGTTATCTGTAAAAATCTCCCGCTTGCTAAAGGTAACTTGAGTTCTTTGTATAACACCTTTTTGGGCACTATGGGGAGCCAGAAACCCAAGTTTATGCTTCATTGGGAAAAGGACCTGGGGGTAGAGTGGGACTGGGATAAATGGACTGAATCTTGCTCCAATCTTTCAAAAGGATCTCTTAATTCGGCTTTATTAGAAACATCAATCAAAGTTTTCCACAGGGCCTATTGTACTCCCGATAAAATGCAGAAGTTTAGGCCGCAGGAGAGTAATAAATGCTTTAGGGGATGCCAGGATGTGGGGGATCATATTCATGTATGGTGGGCCTGTCCACGTGCCCAGAATCTCTGGGAACAATTGACCCATTTAGCATCCACACTCTTTCATGAAAAAGTAACTCCTTCGATAGAATCCTGTTTACTGGGGGTTCATATTAAAAATTTGTCGCATCCCCAGAACAAGCTGTTTCAAATAATGGCATTAGCTTCCAAGATTCACATAGCCAGTAGATGGAAGGACACGAATCTAAACTTCCAAGAGGTAACTAGGAAGATCAACTATTTACTTATTAATGAGAGGCTAACCCATATTGTTTTAGATAGGATGCCCCAATTCCAGATAGTTTGGGACCCTTGGATAACATCCTCCTTTAGTGTTCCCCTAGTATGATATCTGTAATTGTCTGAAGCGATTCGGAGGAGTGGACTGGAGTGGGGGAGCTCTGGAGACCTTTCAGTGGTACTAGCTGGCAAGGAGGATCTGAGGTAAGAGGGAGAAACCAGCCGGGATTGCTCCGTGGCCACCTAAAGGGGTAAATGATTATTATTTTTTTATTTATTTTTTCTTGTTTTTTTTTTTTGTGTGATAGGGTATATGATAGCTTAGTAAGAATAGATAGGTAATAAATGTTATATTGTATACTCTTATCAACTGTATACTTTAGAATTTAATTGGTTCATTTTGCCTTGTATTCTTTATATGGTTGGAAAAACCAGTTTAGACACTAGAAAATGTTATCACTAAAAATTAAAAAACAAGAAGGTTTAGTCAGTTAAATGCTGCAAAATGATAATTTTATGTTTAGATGACTTGATAAAACTGACAACTGTTAAGAATGTTTTATTTATGTGTGGATTTTGCATACCTTCTAATAAAAGAATATTTATTCAAAAAAAAATGTTTTATTGATGTTTATATCACTGGGATGTGTTAAATATCATGCTCAGTTATATTTAAGAACCACACCCCATCATTTACTTTATTAACCCTTTAACAACCAAAATATCACCAGGAAAAGACCTTGTATAAAAGAACTTCATGCTAAAAGCATTGGTTTGTGTTAAATATGATTTATAACAATATTTTAGAGCAAAGAACCATATGATAGCATGGAGTCTTACTCATTTTATAAGCCAGAACTCTATTTTGCCTAAAATTAAACAGATTTTTTCACCAGACACAAGTGACTAGATGGGATTCATGTGGTGAACATCAAATATTCCATGAAAACTAGTTTCATGTATCACTTCTGCATCAAACTATTTATTGTATAATTACCAGGAACGGTAACTTCTGACAGTCAGAAGTACCAATATCACCAGACACACATGACTAGATGGGATTCATGTAGTAAGCTTCAAACAGACCACAGAAACTTATTTCAAGTACCCGTTCTGGGCCAGAAAACGAATGTATGTCTTTCTGTAAAAGGGCCTGGAACTGAAACTTGCTAGAGTGTTGAAAAAATGAAATTCACTAGACACTTGACTAAATGAGATTCCTACAAAGAGCCTCAAAATGTAAGCAACCTTATTTTGATGCCTGTTATAGCATAGAATACATTTTTGAGAACATGGCAATTTTAAAGTTAGCCACAGCTACCAAATTCACCAGAGACAACTGACAAGGTGGAATTCATGCAACAGACTTAAAAATCCATGTACATACTGTATAAGGAGAACAAAAAGAACAGTGAAACATTACAGTAAAGTTAAACAGTAAAATGTTACAATACTCGCTTTAATGACCCAGTTTCAAAGCATAACAGGACATATCCCATCCCAAACAATCATATTTACTAATCCACCTTTATAAATAAAATGTGTCATACAAGCTCCATTTGGTAGATAATTAAATATAACTTAAGTTATTACAAAAAAAGAAGCAACATTGTCATGATGGCATATTTAAATTGATAGCACTGTAAGTGAACTGCACATTTTTGTGACTATTTTGTGCTGTAATATATAATTAAAATAACCTTTGGAAATCCTTCTTCTGAAATTCCCCGGACAGAATAAATACTCTATAGTCATTCACAAAGATACCAGAGAAGGATACCCTCTGTCTCCCCTTCTTTTCGCTCTATCAGTGGAACCTCTAGGCCAGGCCATTATGTCCAGTTCAGATATTCAAGGAATAGGGGTCGGTCTTCACCATTATAAATGCTGTTTATTCACTGATGATTTACTTTGTACTCTTACAGGTTCAATTCACTCTGTTTCAGCTCTAATGCAAATTCTAGGAACATACAGGCAATTTTCAGGCTGGAGGGGAATTTGGAAAAAAACTGAAGCCCTAGCTCTCCAACTCTCCCCCTCTGAAATTGAATTTCTCCATCACAATTATTATTTTTCTTAGCCCAAGTCATACATTAAGTATCTTGGAATAAATATTACACCAACAGCCCTATTAAATTCCCCTAACATGTAAAACCGTAGCCCACAAGACTTTTTTGCTATTAAATTAGACCCGTAAAGCAAGCCGCGCATGACTTCCGGCTTAAGGCCAAAAAAAGCCTATGGGACGTGGAATGTGGAACTTTGCAGCCACAAATCCTTTGTTCTGTCAAGCCCATAACTGCTACATTTCAATTTTGCTAAAAAATTGCAAAAAATTTCCAAACACGCCATGGCGTTCAAGCCCGTAACCCGCAAATGGAGTCAAATATATTACGACCTCCAAATAGGACCTGCAAAGGGTTTACAGACAACTTTTAAACAATGTAAAGGGCAATATAAACACACCAGTGCACTTTAAAATATAGGGGAAGCATGGAAAGGCATTACAATTAATTGCACAAAATTCCCCAAATAATAAAAATGCATTTAAATGTATTTATTTTTTATCATATGTTGGAATGACCATGCACATACCAATATGAAAAGCCAAGCTGCAACATGCCCAAAGCAATTAAAGACACACTACCAGATTAAATAGCAACACAAAAACATGAAACTCATGCCATATTAACCCTTTCTCACTCACAGAGGCTCTAATGTGGACCCTGAAAAATAGATATAATTGCATATACGTCTTGCTCCTCACATCTACATTTGGGAAAACAAATAGTAGCCATATTTCACCGCCACATCCCATATATCTAGTACCCGGGGAAAATTTTAATATTTGTTGTTCAGTCCTTCAGTCCAACTCTCTGTGACCCTATGGACTGCAACACATTCAGCTCTGTCTCTGCCTGTGCTGTTCCACAATAATTGCATGCCAAAGATACTGGACTGGGTTGCCAATTCCTTATCCAATGGACTGTGATTTCTCTGACCTTTCTGCCATGACCTGCCCTAGAGTGGCCCTAAATGGTATAGCTCACAGCTTCATTGCAGTACACAAGCCCCTTCACCACCACCACTTAGCAATCCACACTAATGCGAATTGATGAATTGTAGAACAGAATGGGAGGTCACCAAATGATACTGGGTATACATCTTGGCACATGGCCACCAGCAATGGCGTGGGACCTTCCAGGATGGGCATAGCATAGATTACCCATGATGGAGATGAGTTGGCTGTTGATCCACATGCCTCTGCACAGCCTCCATGTGTTTTTTTCCCGGCCCCTCCTGGTGGGTTAGAGTAGATTAGTGTGGTGTATGTTCCCCTGGTCCCCTTCAGCATTGCTAAGTGGTGGTGGTGATGGGGCTTGTGTACTACAATAAAGCTGTGAACTATACCATGTAGGGCCACTCTAGATGGGCAGGTCATAGCAGAGAGGCCAAACAAATCAGGGTCCACTGAAGAAGGAACTGGCAACCCACTCCAGTATCTTTGGCATGCAATTCTTGTGGAACAGCACAGGCCGAGACCTAGCTAAATGTGTTATTATTCTTTTTATATGTATTTATCTATTGCATGTTAACGATGGCTCATTAGTTTACAGATATAGGAAAGTGACACTAATGTGATGCATGTGGATGTCCCATAACCCCAACCATTGAAAACACACTGACTCGGTGAGAACGGTATAACAAAGCATTATTTCATACACAGAGCACAGTCAGAAATGGACAAGACTGTGCATAAATATAATACCAAAGATGTAGGGCTGATATTGTGTTTAAAATATATTTTCACCTTTTATGATTTTTTATGATTTTTTTTATTTAAATGTAAAAATTATGATTAAAACTGTGTACAACACACACTTTAGTGAAGTACTGAAAGTAACTGTCTGAAAAATATGTACAAATGGAATCTGTGTTAGGAATTAAATAGCTGGGGGAAAAACAATCCTAGAGAATGAGACATGGGGTATAAGAACCTCTTGTACAGACTGTAAAAAAAAAAGTATGGGGGTATATTCAGGATTTCCATGAACAAACACCTTGTAAATTAGAGAAGGTTCACATTCCCGGGTCATGTACATACATTAGTGTATCACCAACTGCAATTAAATACTGTGAGTGATTAAGAAACCCCTTACAACTTTATGGTCTAAAAAAAAAAAGGGGAATAAGGATTGCAATAAATTCTATTTCCAGTTACACCACCCACAGCAAGCTTGCCTAGTAGCCCATTTAGAACTCTGTTTGCACATGTATTGTGGATTGGCTCTTCAGTCCCATTCTAGGTAGACATGCAGCCCTATTAAATTAGCTCAACATGTAAAACCGTAGTCCGCAAGACTTTAAATTAAATTAAATTAGACCTGTAAAGCAACCCGTCAACGACTTGCGGGGTAAGGGCGAGAAAAGGCTACCAAATGTGGAAAGTTGAACTGCGCGGCCGCAAATCCTTTGATCTGTCAAGCATGTAAGTGTTACGTTTACAGTCATGCTATTAAATTGCAACAAATTCACTGGCATTCAAGCCAGCAAATGAAGCCCAAAAGCCAACGGTTATTAGAGAGGACCAGCTAGAGGGGTAAAGTCCAATCCATAGCACTGTAAATGCACATGTACACACACTGTACTTATATTAAAAGGGAAAGTGATGTTAGGTATTAAAATTAATAGCACAACATTCTCAAGCTCGCAAATCTGCAAAAAAAAAACTTTATTTCATGTGTAATTTCCGTGTTATGTCGATCCCGGCAATCAATGTGTTAATACATATAATGGAACTCACATGGACTAGAATATCATATTTACGACTCTATCAATATTGCATTATTTCTGGAATGTGGGTCCGATCGTAACTCGTAATTGAAACCCGTAAGACTTTGAAATTCAACCTCCATTTTTCATTGATGTAATGATGACGATCTCTGTTTCCATTGGCTCCATCTAAACCCATAACTACGAGTTTGACTAATTGATCATGTTTACAGCCGCAGATCCAACGTTCTAAAAATGGTTTATGGGTTTACGTCTCAAGCCCATTACTCGCGGCCTGTTCTAATTTAATAGCTATGTAACGCAGCCGAATTTCAAGCCTGCAGTCCTTGCGGGCTTACCAATTCCGCTACGGTCATCTAATTTAATAGGGCTGATGGTCCCTGTAAGACAGTATATTGCCACAGAACCTCTCGGAAAAAAAGGATTAATTCCACAGCCAAGTGCCACTCAGGGACAACAGAATAGAATAAAGAAGTAACTACATCAGAAAATCATAACAAATTTCAAAACCCCTGTCACAACAAATGTCCCTAAAGAATCATTGTTCCCAATACAATCTTAATCTTCGGCGATACAAGAATATTAGACCTCATTTTGGATTATTTTTTTGCACAAATTATCCATTAAACACAAAGGATGACACAATGTCAGGACTGGTATCAAATATCCTGAGTTGAGATAACTCAAGTTCCTTGTGGCGCATTCACGGCTGACAAGTTTTCATCTATTACATGATGTTGCATAATGTCAGATTATTATTTCAGTGTTGAGAAGTGTTAATGGGTTTTGATAGTCTGTGGAGACTTGAATATGGTGATAGATCCTGTAATTGATAGGAAAACTGTAAATAAATTGATTCCTGATCCTTTGTTAGTTAGGAAGGCTAACAACTTGTGTAAAGCTTTGCTTAACTGTGATGTATACGATGTATAGAGATGTCATCATAGTGGAGAAAGAGATTGTGACGAAGTGCCCTTCGCCACTTTGTCTTGGAGAGGACTTATTGCCAGCCTCCTGTCCTGCGACTATGGCCCTGGGACATATTGCCCTTTAAAAACAGTATTCGGCCATACCAGAGTGTATGTCACTCATTCTGGCCCTTTAAATACAGTGGGGTCATTCGGTACTTGCCCTGTGTGAACGGTGATACCCCAGATAGCTATGCCATGGAGCCCATTCATATAATAAAAGACTATGGGAAAGACTTTAGATACATGGCAATTGAACTGTGTGAATAGGATCTGAGCGCTATTCGGTAGTTTTGTGCGCTCAGATCCCAGCTATCTGGGGATATGTGAAATGTCTGTGTGTTATGTGTAAAAGGTGAATTTATGTATTTTAAAGTGGTTTATGTCTTTTTGCAACCATGTGCTCAATGGAGTCTGCCTCTATCCCTGGATAATTGGATTACTTTCCCCATTGTCTCCAGTACAGAGGCCTCTGTAAAACCTGTTTGAGCCAGCTTGCCATGCGGCCAGGGCCCAAAAGATACTTTTACTAACGTTTGAACCCCTGGTCTGATTCATGCCATTTTTTAATATGTTGTTCCACAATTTATGTTGTTCATAAAAATGTAAGATTTATTTATGTACTATGTAAAATCATGAAGTTATAAAAATGTATAAAAATGTGTAAGTTTTAGATGGGAGATAATTGAGTAGATACAGTAAGAAACTCAATTATCTTCCAGCAGAGGGGAGGGAAACTGTGGGCGTTACTATTATGTTATTAGTAGTTTTATACCTCCCCCTGGGTGTGTTCTGTTTGTACCTGACTGTAATAAAAACCAGGCTTGGTGTGCCAGCACCTGAGTTCTACTTGACCCTTCAAAACGTAGCCTCGTCTCGTTCTTGGAGGGAATTGCTATATCACACTGGGGATTGCTATGCGCTGCATACTCCCTTGAGCTTTAACTACTGAACTCTTGTTCCTGATGTACTCTCCTTGGAGGAGAGGTCTTCCCCACACGGTCCTGGATGCTGGAGATTCATACAGGGTGGAAGGAAGACGGCGCGGCTCCATTTAAGCTACGGCGGTTGTGGAGTCTGTGGTGGTTGGGGTGTCCGGTGCGGTGCTTGTAGTCCTCGGCGCAAGCTAGGACGCGCCCATCAACGGAGGTACCCAGTCGGGGTGCCAGGTGATCCGTTACAGAGATTATACTTTCTTCTCAAACCGATATCAAGTCTATATTACATTGGACTATTTTCTGGCAGATAAAAATACTTTGGAGATGATTACTAAGGTGGACATTGATTTAATAGTGGTCAGATCATGCAATGATTAGAATGGATACTCATAAGCAAAATATCATTAAGAAAAGTCTCCTAAGGATAATTGATGCAACGCTATTTAAATCACAAACTGATCAAGATAAATTAAATATAGAAATATTTAACATTTTTGAAACAAATGAGCATTCAATATATTCTAGTACAATCCTGTTGAGTATGCATAAAGCATACATCAGGGGTTTATGAACATCTTGGTATATAGCTTTTAAGAAAAAAAGGGAGCCCCTCTGAGAGAGCTCTATATCAAGTTAACCCAAAAACAAAGAATAAATAAAAATGTTCCCACTTCAATATAAGCAGTTGAGAATACCTTTAGAAATTAGTTAAAGAGATTTCATGCACTGAAATCCAAAGAGTACTAGATCATTTAAAACTTGATTAATCCCCAGGACCAGATGGTTTCTCCCACGTATATTATAGGTTTTTTGCTAAATCTTTAGTGGGACACCTGTATAATATGTTTAATGAAATAAGAGTAGCAGGATTAGCACCTCCAGAAATGTTGGAGGCTACTGTTATAATAATCCCTAAGGCAGGGGTTAGATCGGAAAAATTGTAAAAACTATCATCCTATCTCCCTTATTAACACAGATATAAAGATGTACGCAAAAATTCTGGCCTTAAGATGGAATCGTTGTTAAACAAACTTTTGTGGCAAACAAGTTCTGTTTTATAGAACACTGTCAGGGTGCGGATAACATTCGTAGACTGATTAATTTATTAGCATTTGTTAAACAAAAGAAGATACCATCTCTTACTCTGTCATTAGCAGTGGCAAAGCTAATGAACAGAGGGCCCCGGTGCAAAAAACTAAATTTTCTTGTAAAAAATATTTTTTGTGAAAATCTTTTATTTAATGCAGTGGACCCTCAGGCCTTCCTCAGCAGCACCATTCTATCACCCCCCCCCCCCCCCCGCCCCAGGCCCCCCTCGGCAGCACCATTCAGCCCCAATCGCCTCAGAAGCCATATTCACCCCCCCCCCCCCCCCCCAGTTCCCACTTAGTAGCAATATTCACTATCCAACCCCCAGGCCCCCCTCACGAGCATCATTCACCCCCCCTCCCCAAAGCCCCTCAGCAGCCATTTTCACCTCCCAACACCCCCGTACCCCCCTCAGCAGCACCATACACCCCCCAACCCCCTCAGATGCCATATACACCCCGAAAAACCCAGGGCCCCCTCAGTAGCAATATACACTTCCTAACCCCCTCAGGAGTACAATTTACCCCCCTAAAAAAAAAATAGCGCCCCCTCCGTAGCATTATTCACTTCCCCCAAAAAACCCAGGCCCCCCTTGTCACACTATTCATCCCCCTAAGCCCCTCAGCAGCCATATCCCCCCCCCCCCAGGGCTCCCTCAGCAGCCATATTCACACCCAGGGACTCCTCAGCAGCACCATTCACCCCCCTCAAAAAAAACAGGCCCCATTCAAGAACAACATTCAACCCCTCAAAAACCTCACATTATTAAACCCCCAAATAAAGGCCCCTGCTCCTCATTCACCCTCCCTTACGTGTGCCTTGCAGTCCCTGTGCCGGATCCCATTGCTCAGAGGCTGTGTATCCTTCTCCTGCCGGAGCTTCATACTGCAAGGTCACGTGACATCATTAGGAATTTCCCTCCCCTGCAGTATGAAGCTCAGGCAGGGGAAGGATACCCGACCGCTAAGCAATGGGATCCAGGACAGGGAGCGCAAGGCACAAGTAAGAGGAGGGGTGTTTGAATGAGGTGCAGGTGGCTTGATGGGGGGGTGAATAGTGTGACAAGGGGCCCTGGGGGTTTTGAGGGGGTGAGGGGTTTTGAAGTGCCCCTTACAGGGCAAGGGCCCTGGTGCAAAGCACCGGCGGGAGATCAGCCCCTGGTCATTAGACTTGGTCTTGCAGCAATATGGTCTAGGAAGATTTGGTTCTCACCCTGTTAAGTCTTTATACACTGATGCAGTGGCGTGTGGTGAACTTTCAACTTGACTCCTCCCCTTACACAGACCCCACCTATTTTAAACTCCTCCCCCTGCTGTCATATTGACCTTTATATGCTCCACCCAATGACCTTATACATGACCCGCCTATTGAAATAGACTTTACCTACTGATTTTTTAATACTGCTCAAAAATTCTAGAATTTTGGGATTCAGGCAAATAATAACATTTCTCTTCTGCATGAATGCAATGACACACACCAACAGTTGACTCTCCTTCTCGGGGTGTCTTCAAGTGTAGTAGTCCAAAATAGTCTACAGCCACAGAGTGTTTAGACCTGGGGGTGATATAAAACTAGCAAACAAATCAGAGAGTGCAAGACCCCAATTGTACTTAAAAACACTTATGCAACTAAGCGAGTCTATCTAGGCCCCAACAATACCTAGAAAACCCATATTATTTAAAGCGGGACTATATAGGCTCCAACCAGACCTTAAAAACCCACATTACACCAATCAGAACTATATAGGACCAAACTGTACCAAACAAAACTTAAAATACCAAGCGGGACTATATAGGCCCCAACCGGACCTTAAAGACCCACATTACACCAATCAGGACTATATAAGCCCAAACCGTACCAAGAAAACCTTAAAATAGCAACCGGACCTTAAAAACCTACATTACACCAATCAGGACTATATAGGCCCAAACCGTACCTAAAAAAAACATCAAATATTAAGCAGAACTATATAGGCCACAACCGGACCTTAAAAACCCACATTAATCCAAGAAGGACTATATAGGCCCAAACCATACCTAAAAACCTTAAAATACTAAGCGGGACTATATAGGCCCCAACCGGACCTTAAAAACCCACATTACACCAAGCAAGACTATATAGGCCCAAACCGTACCTAAAAAAACCTTAAAATACCAAGCGGGACTACATAGGCCCCAACTGGACCTTAAAAACCCACATTACACCAAGCGGGACCATATAGGCCCCAACCAGACCTTTAAAACCTAAAAATACCAAGCAAGACCATATAGGCCCCAACCGGACCTTTAAAACCTTAAAATACCAAGCGGGACTATATAGGCCCAAACCGGACCTTAAAATCCCACATTACTCCAAGTGGAACCATATAGGCCCCAACCGGACCTTTCAAACCTTAAAATACCAAGCGGGACTATATAGGCCCCAACAGGACCTTAAAAACCCACATTACACCAAACAGGACTATATAGGCCCAAACCATACCTAAAAACCTTAAAATACTAAGCAGGACTATATAGGCCCCAACTGGACCTAAAATACCCACATTACACCAAGCAGCACCATATAGGCCCCAACCTGACCTTTAAACCCTTTAAATTCCAAGCAGGACTATGTAGGTCCAAACCGGACCTTAAAAACCCATATTACACCAAATGGGGCCATATAGGCCCCAACCGGACCTTTAAAACCTAAAAAAAAATAACAGGACCATATAGGCCCGAACCCAAACTTGAAAACCAACATTACACCAAGCGGGACTGTATAGGTCCAAACCGGACCTTTAAAAACCCACATTACACCATTTAGACCCCAACCGGACCTTTTAACCTTAGGCTCAAACCGGACCTTAAAACCCACATTACAGAGAGCTCCGCAGCAGTTTCCCAGGAAAGGGCTTATAAATGCCCTACAAGCCCCTGAGCCAGCGGAACAGAACCCGGAGGGAGTCCCAACAACACCGGGGGACTCCAGGAGGGAGCAGCCCAGACCCCCGCGGGGTGTGACCGGCCGGCGGAGGAATATCGGGAGTGGAGAGGCGGAGGGGCCAGGCCGGAGGTCCGGGAGACCCACACAGCACCCCTGACTCAAAGCAGAACCGGCGGATCCGGCTGGAGACGGGTGGGAGAGGAGCGGAGGCCTGGCGGTGAGTCTACGGAGGTGGAGGAGGAGAGGAGACCAGCGGGAACGAGGAGGGGAAGAGGTGGCCGCCATCTTGGCCGCGCGGTAAGCTGGAAGGCAGAGGGGCAACGGGGCTCTGTATCACCACTAGACCCCAGGTGACAAGGGGAGGAGAAGACAGGGGCTAGGACCCCTGGCCAGGGCAGGATGAGGGGGCCTCAGGGAACAGCAAGAGGGCGGCGGGGCAGAAGAGGAAGGGCCAGTGAAGGAGCGGTGGCTATTTTGTGGCGCAGCAAGGAGGGCCCAGGCCAAACACAAAAGTTCCCCAAGCCCGCAGACACCATCAGCAAGGCCCAGAACCCCACCCCCCCAGGGCCCAGAAATGTATCACAGTGCCCAGACATCCCAATGCCCAGCTATACTCTGCTCAGTAGTCCTGATCTTTAAGAAGAGATATAACTGCACAATTAACCAGGACATCACTTATACTTTGTAAAGCTGTACCCTATCACAAAGGAGGGGTTACACCTAAGATCCAAGAAATAAGGAGAAGAAGCAATCTCTTTAACACAGTATAGCTGTATATCTCCTCCTTACAGCCCTGGGAGTGCACAGAAAAGACAACTCTGCCTTCATTAAAAACACTAAGAGTGTCACTTGGCGGGACTTTGATAATTACACAATCCAGATCTGCTGGGGGCACAAAAGTGCGGAGCATACCAGCTTAAGGAGATGTAGCTGAAGTGACTATGCACAGCTTTTGCCGGCAGGGACTGAGAGATGCCAAGACACCACTACAGAATCTAGATATGAGCAGACTAATCAGATCACAACAGACCTAAACACTAGAGAGGAAAAAGCTAATACGGAGTGACCCCCACAGTGGAATCCACCCGATGTCTGGACACTCAACGGCTACCCCGGGAAGAAGCAGCTCCATAAACATGGGGAAAAACAAAAAATCACTAACATCAAAAAAAATTGATGAGCATTTCAAGGCCCCAGAAACACAGGCGGCATTGATGAAGGACCCTGTCTCGGAGCAATCTGACACCTCAGACTTGGACTCCCAAGAGGTGGCCCCACAGCCTGAAGTTTCCATCAACAGCAACTCAATGGCAAGAATCGAGGCCCTCCGAGCCTCTCTCATCAATAGGGCAGTCACATCTTTGCAGAAAGACATACAAGAGATTGGCCAAAGGACCCATCAACTCGAGGAGACTGTTGACCAGGTGGTGGAGGCCCAGTAAAGGGACAGGGCCAACATCGCTGACAACACCTCCCGTATCTCTGGCATAGAGGATAAACTGGAGGACTTGGAGAATAGATCCAGACAATTCAACCTGAGGATCAGAGGCGTTCCTACGGCAATAGTCGACCTCCCTCGCTACCTAAAGGCCACGATCGATGAGATCCTCTCAGGACACCCGGACCATGAATAGGAAGTTGAACGTGCGCATAGAGCCCTTAGGGGAAGCCGTAACCTGGACCTACCTAAAGACATCATCGTCAGGCTTCTTCGCCAACAATTCAGGGACCTGATCCTTGCAACTACCCGCAAAAAGACCTCGATTACAGGCCCAGACGGGGCCAAACTTCAATTTTTCGCGGATCTCTCCCCTTCCACATTACAAAAATGGAGGTTGGTGCGGCCTGCCCTGGAAGTCCTCCTCCACCACGGCACCAGGTACCGTTGGGGATTCCCATTTGCCCTTATTTTCTCAGTGGGAAGCACCCAATATACAACACACTCACTAGACGAATGTCAAGAACTTCTAAAGAGACTGGATATTACTGGGGGGGACCCGACTCCGACAACATCCGCACCTGCAGCTCTATCTCTTCCAAAAAGACAGTGGTCTGAAACGACCAGGCAAAAGAGGCCTACAGACCAAACCAAGAATCGTTCATGGGCGACCCTCCCAGATCATGGACTCGCAGATGCAATAGCACAGTTAATGCCACCCTCAGAGACTGTCAAATAGGTTAGAACACTTGAAAGGGTAACAGGCTACCAAAGACTAATCTCGGGATCCACAGGATCTACAAGGGCTGTCTAAAAACTCCATACTAATATTCCCTGGTGGAGACCAACATAGAAGTCGACTGGAACAAAACCAGACTTTTCACATGACTTTTTATTTTTCTTACTTTTTTATATAGGCCCTCAAAGGAGCTTGGACCCCAAGCGGGGCCACGTCAACCAAGGACTTTTGAACTGTTACTAACACATGTTTTGCTTTCCCTCCCTTTTTAGCCGGTTTTAGCAGTCTGTTAAAGTTATAAGTTTTAGTGCAAATTGAAGGAAATATAGTAAGTCTGGCGGGACCTTCCTTCACTAGACCAGGTCTAAACGTTTATACTGCTTTTAGTGTATTTGAAAAATTCTGTTATTAATGTTTAAATAAGCTATCCATGGTTCTGGCTTTAAACAGCTCCCTTAACGCTTTCTCTAGAGTGCTCTCACTTGTCCTTGCCGGCGGGATCTGGAACAGAGGCAGTTAGTGTTTGAAGAGTGTAGAATGCTTAAGACAGGGCGGGTAGTCCTAAGACAGCAAGACCTCTTGGCAACAACTGTACTCTGCTTCCTCTGCGCTTTCTACATTGCTGCTCTCCTCCCTGCCACTTATCAGCGTGGGCTCACTTGCCCTTGTACTCCCACCTGCTGTCTAGCTGAAACCTGTCACCTAGTGTTTTCATATACATGTCATCCCTTTCTCTCCGGCTGTTTAAGGGAATTCGAACCAAATCAGGGTACACTTTACATAGCTGAAGCAGTGGCAGCGACCTATCTGCTGGACAGTGGTCCAAGCTGCCCGGCTTCAGAGAGTGGAGAACCTCTGGTACTATTGGAACGGATCTCTTTTAAGCCTACTAAAATAGGGTTCGAATAGCTCCGAGACAATATCAGAATTGTTTGCTACTACCTTTCCTCCCTTAGACCTCCTGGGAACACCTTTGAACTACTCATTCTCATGCCTCTTTACCCCCCACAGAGCTAATCATACTAGATCACTTCCTGGCCGGACTCAACCACTCTTGGTCCCTACATGGGGAAAGCCGTTCCGCAATCCCGCCTCAGCGACCTTCCGGAAAGGTAAGGCTACACTAATGCATCAGATAGGTACACCTCCAGCTTACTTATGACCACACCTTTGACATTGCTCACTCATAATGTGAAGGGTTTCAACTCCCCCTTCAAGCGAAGGAAGGCTTTCCTATATTATAAGACCCATAACACCATGGTGATCTTCCTACAGGAGACACACTTCGCCAGGGATAAAGCCCCAACCTACTTCAACAAAAGTTATCCTCATTATTTCTACTCCACCCAAGTCTCCAAAAAAGAAGGAGTGGCGATATTGCTCCATAAGAGCCTCCAGTTTCAACTAACAACTAAGATAGTGGATCGAGAGGGCTACTATATCATTTTAAAGGGGACGATTTTGGGTACTCCAGTTTCACTGGCCTCCTTCTACGCCCCCGACAGCGCCACATAAGACCCTGACCAGATTCTTGAGGGTTCTGTTGGGGGGAGAATGGGGTAAATTAATTATAGGAGGGGACTTTAATTTGGTTTTAGATCCAGAGGCAGATAAATCTAAAACTGCACAACAAGATCTCTTCGCCAAAAAAAAACAGGCATATCTTAAAACTCCTACACTCCTTAGACCTGGTTGACGCCTGGAGAGGTTTGCACCCGAGAGGGAGGGAATATACTTTTTACTCCCCACCCATGGGACTTATTCTCGTATAGACACAATATACATAAGCACTCCGCTTCTAGACAGTTCAAACAAAGCGAATATAGTCCTGTGTACTTGGTCGGATCACGCAGCGGCCATACTAGAGGTGGACCTGGGAGCTCAATTTCGGATGCCCTATACCTGGAGACTGAATGAATACTTAATATCACTACCCAGATTCCAGGAGCAAACTGAGAGGGAATTGGTTGAATTTTTCGAGTCCAATGTGGGCAGGGGTACAGGGGCGGGATGGGTCTGGATGGCCCATAAAGCCTACATAAGGGGGGTGCTCATCAAGCTAGCCTCCCAACACAGAAAACAAAACCGGTTAAAAGAAAAGGATCTCACGGGGAAACTAACTCAGTTAGAGCGGCAACATCAGCTTTCTCCCTCAATAGCTTTGAGAAAATAGATAGACAAAACCAGGCTAGAGTTGGATAATATACTGACCATAAAAACGGACAAGGCATTAAGGAGGACTCAGCACTTGTTTTATGCCAAGGCAAATAAACCTGACAAGCTACTAGCTAGGAGTTTGAAAGCAAAATATGCTCAAGCCAGGGTATCCCAAATCAAAAATAGGAAGGGCGATCTCACCTACAGCCAAAACGAAATTCAGAAGGTCTTTAGGGACTTCTATCAAAACATTTACTCCACTCAGAATTTGGCCTCAGAGAATGTTATTCACTCCTACCTAAACTCCCTTGATTTACCCCAGATTTCACCCCTACACTTACAAAACTTAAATAAAGATGTAACGGTTAAGGAAATTTTAGACGCCATTAAAGAACTGAAGCTAGGGAAGTCCCCCGGCCCTGACGGGTTCACTAACATCTACTACAAAAAGTTCTCAGAAATTCTAGCCCCCCATTTATGCAGTCTATTCAATTCAATTCTGAGAGGAGAGACAACCATGCCGACTTGACGCTCTTCCCCAAGGAGGGTCGAGACCCAAAGGAAGCTAAAAATTATAGACCAATCTCGCTTCTTAATGGCGACGTCAAACTACTGGCCAAAATTTTCTCCCAGAGGATCTCGATCTTCCTACCCTCCTTAATACATAAGGACCAATCAGGCTTTATTCCAAACAGGCAGACTAGTGACAACATTAGGAGGACTCTAAATGTCATTCACTTGGCTAGGTCTAGAGGTCTCCCTGTATGCCTGCTCGCATTGGACATCGAAAAAGCGTTTGACACCCTGGAGTGGCCCTTCCTATTCACCGCACTGGCAAAGTTTGGGTTCAGAGGAAACTTCCTAAACCTGCTGCGTTCATATTATACACTTCCCAGGGCCACACTAAAATTGCCTGGTTCCCATACGGCCAGCATTAAAATCGAGAGAGGTACAAGACAGGGTTGCCCACTGTCTCCGCTTTCCTTTGCTCTGGCCATTGAGCCTTTGGCTCAAGCGATTAGAGCTAACTCCTCTATAGAGGGGGTGCGGGTGGGACACCAGCATCTAAAGTGTTCTTTGTTTGCTGACGACCTTCTCTGCACCCTCTCGAACCCTAGCTCCTCCGTGGACGCCCTGATGGACACGATAAGAGACTATAGCAACTTATCAGGCTTGAAGCTAAATCAAGACAAAACAGAAGCTTTAAGTGTTGACATCCCTTTAGAAACCCTAAATCACCTGAAGGGAAATCATAAATTTCTTTGGCCCCCCCTCACACATCAAATATCTAGGGATCAATTTGACCAACTCATTAACCGATATGTATAAAGCCAACTACCCACCTTTTTACAGGGCTCTGCGGAGAGACCTGGAAAACTGGACTAAACGGCATATCTCATGGATGGGCAGAGTAGCCACGGTTAAAATGAACATATTGCCGAGGCTGCTCTATCTTGCCAGGACGCTGCCAATCCAGATAAAAAACACAGAATTGGCTCGCTTCCAGACCCAAGTGTTTAAGTTCATATGGAGAAATAGACCTCCTAAGATAGCAAGAAAAACAATGAACGTACATAAATCCAAGGGGGGCCTGTCTTGTCCTAATTTCCTGAATTACTTCAGAGCAGCCCAACTTGCCTCTATCCCCCTAGCTCACTCCATCCCACTTCAACCAAACTGGGTCTTTGTTGGGTAGTTGCAGATGGCCCCGCTAACGTGGGGTATTATACTTTGGGCTCCAGGTACAAGCGCGTTTTACTCTAGAATAAAGAATCCCATAACTAAGTTTACACTAAGAGTTTGGAACTGGGCTAGGAGGAAATACAAACTAACTCACCCTGTATCACCTCTCACATCAATCTTTACATCACCTTCCTTATCAACCACCATCACTGCAGAGTCCAAGGAATACTGGACTTCTCATGATCTAGATAAACTAGGGGCTTGGTTTGAGGGAGATAACATAATAACTTCAGAATCTATGATTAGGAACTTTGAGGTACCACACCGGGAATTTTTCAATTACATTAAAATTAGAAGCTGGATTGAAGAGATACATAGGACCTATGGGCCCCCGAGGGAATCTTGGATGTCGGTAATGTGTAAAAGTGAGGCCTTGTCCAAAGGAATCCTAGGATCACTATACAATATCTTCAATTGTCCAACAAGCTCATGGAGGCCTTCCTTTGTATCAAAGTGGGAGTTAGACCTAGGACAAAATTGGGATGGGAATAAATGGACTGAATCCTTTTCGAACCTATCTAAGGGTTAATTTAACTATAGCTTGCTAGAGACCTCTCTTAAGATTTTACACCGGGCATACACAACTCCAGTTCGACTAAACAAGATATCCCCAACAATCCCGGATAGATGCTTTAGGGGGTGCCAGGGAAGGGGAGACTTCATACACACTAGGTGGAGCTGCCCTGAGGTATTTAGAATTTGGTCTGAAACGACCAGACTAATCTCAAGAGTTCTCAAAACCCCACTCCAACCATCAATAGCTGCATGTCTTCTGGGTACGTGCTTCTCAAAACTAGGAAGGGAGGGGAATAAACTGGCCCAGTTGATATATCTAGCAGCCAAGAATACCATCGCAAGACGATGGAAGAGCAGGGTCATTAATTTCCACGAAGTAACAAACAAAATAAATTATATTTGCGCTAGTGAGCGGATGACCCATATCATATCAGATACCCATCACAGCTTCCTGGAGGTTTGGGAACCCTGGATTTTATTCACAGATAGCAATATGTTAAGACTAAGTTAAGGGAAAAAAATAAAGAAGCCTTTCCTGATGTGCTGCTGGGGAGTGGAGTGTGGAGCAGACGGGAAGAAGTGGTGAGAGGACACGGAGAGATACTTCCTCACTATGCCAAGGTACGGAGGGGGTAGATGGCAACCTAAAGATTGGTTGAGCAGGGAGTAACTGGGAGAAGACACTTCTCCTTACGCTTTATAGAATGCTATCATCTTTCTTTTTATTTCATTTTCTTTTATCTTATTTCTTTCTGCACCGGTCCATCCATGGAAATGTGAATTCCTGCAATTTGATCAATGAGACCTCAAAAGCTGTATATATTGTTTGAATATCAAGAGACAAGTTTGAATATATTTAGACAAAATCACCAAAAAAACGAAAAAGAGTTGTAACGGGGATTTTATTTAATGAAACTGTTCCAACATGTTAGAAATAAGCTGTTAGTTATGTGAAACTTTGTGGATTATGTTTACCATTATTCCTTTCTTTTTGTCAATACAAATCCAGAATTCCTCAATAAAAATGTATGTTATAAAAAAAAAACACATTACACCAAGCGGGACCATATAGGCCCCAACCGTATCTTTAAAACCTTAAAATAACAAGCGGGACTATATAGGCCCCAACTGGACCTTAAAAACCCACATTTCACCAAGCGGGTCCATATAGGCCCCAATCGGACCTTAAAAACCCACATTACTCCCAAAAAAGGGCCAAACCGGACCTGAAATACCTACATTACACCAAGCAGTACCATATAGGCCCCAACCGAAACTTAAAAACCCACATCACACCAAGCGGGACCATATAGGCCCCAACCAGACCTTTAAAACCTTAAAATACCAAGCAGGACTATATATGCCCCAACTGAACCTTAAAAACCCACATTACACCATGCGGCACTATATAGGCCACAACCGGACTTTAAAAAACCCACATTACACCAAGCAGAACCATAGAGGCCCCAACCGTACCTTTAAAACCTTAAAATACCAAGCGGGACTATACTGGCCCAAGCCGGACCTTAAAATCCACATTACACCAAGCGGGTCCGTATAGGCCCCAACCGGACCTTAAAACCCCACATTACACCAAGCGGGACCATATAGGCACCAACCGGACCTGTAAAACCCACACTAGACCAAGCAGGACATATAGGCCCCAACCGACCTTTAAAACCTTAAAATACCAAGCGAGTATTGTGAGCTTCTCTCCCCCCAACTTTGGCGCTCATTGCGAGCCTCTACCTCTCCCCCCTCTACTTCCTCTCAATTCCCTGTGTCTCTTCCCCCCATCCCCCTCCCCTGTCTCTTCCCCCCTCCTGTGTCTCTTCCCCCTGTCCCCCTCCTCTGTGTCTCCTCCCCTCCTCTCCCTCCTCTGTATCTGTTCCCCCTCCCTCCCTTGTGTTTCCTTCCGCCCATCTCCCCCCTCTGTGTCTCTCCCCCCTCCTCTCCCTCCCCTGTGTCTATAGGAATACCATTTAGTGTACAAGAGAAGCCTCCACCATGCAGAGTACAGAGACAGATAATACATGCACATGATATGCAATGGATATAAAATGTCTACACACCCCTATTAAAATGTCAGGTTTCTGTGCTGGAAAAAAATGAGACAAAGATAAATCATTTCAGAACTTTTTCCATCTTTAATGTGGCCTATAAACTGTACAACTCAATTGAAAAACAAAACTGAAATCTTTTAGGTAGAGGGAAGAAAAAATATAAAAATAAAATAATATGTTTACATAAGTATGCACACCCTTAAACTAATACTTTGTTGAAGCACCTTTTGATTTTATTACAGCACTTAGTCTTTTTGGGTATAAGTCTATCAGCATGGCACATTTTACTTGGCAAGATTTGCCCACTCTTCTTTGCAAAAACTCTGGCTGGGCCATTCCAAAACTTTAATCTTCTTCTGGTGAAGCCATTCCTTTGTTGATTTGGATGTATTCTTTGGGTCGTTGTCATGCTAAAAGATGAAGTTCCTCTTCATGTTCAGCTTTCTAGCAGAAGCCTGAAGGTTTTGTGCCAATATTGACTGGTATTTGGAACTGTTCATAATTCCCTCTATCTTAACTAAGGCCCCAGTTCCAGCTGAAAAAAACAGCCCCAAAGCATGATGCTGCCACCACCATGCTTCACTGTGGGTATAGTGTTCTTTTGGTGATGTGCAGTGTTGTTTTTGCGCCAAACATATCTTTTGGAATTATGGCCAAAAAGTTCAACCTTGGTTTCATCAGACCATAACACCTTTTCCCACATGCTTTTGGGAGACTTCAGATTTGTTTTTGCAAAATGTAGCCTGGCTTGGATGTTTTTCTTCGTAAGAAAAGGCTTTCGCCTTGCCACTCTACCTAATAGCCCAGACATGTGAAGAATACGGGAGATTGTTGTCACATGTACCACACAGCCAGTACTTGCCAGATATTCTTGCAGCTCCTTTAATGTTGCTGTAGGCCTCTTGGTAGCCTCGGTAGCCTCCCAGACCAGTTTTCTTCTCGTCTTTTCATACATTTTGGAGGGAGCTTTAGTTCTTAGTAATGTCACTGTTGTGCTATATTTTCTCCACTTGATGATGACTGTCTTCACTGTGTTCCATGGTATATCTAATGCCTTGGAAATTATTTTGTACCCTTCTCCTGACTGATACCTTTTAACAATGAGATCCCTCTGATGCTTTGGAAGTTCTCTGTGGACCATGGCTTTTGCTGTGGGATGCAACTAAGAAAATTTCAAGAAAGACCAACTAGAGCAGCTGAACTTTATTTGGGGTTAATCAGAGGCACTTTAAATGATGGCAGGTGTATGCTGACTCCTATTTAACACGATTTGGAATGTGATTGCTTAATTCTGAATACAGCTAGTTCCCCGGTTATAAGAGGGTGTGCAGACTTATGCAACCACATTATTTTTTTTATTTATTTTTTCTTCCCTCCACCTAAAAGATTTCAGTTTGTTTTTCAATTGAGTTGTACAGTTTATAGGTCACATTAAAGGTGGAAACATTTCTGAAATGATTTATCTCATTTTTTTACAGCTCAGAAACCTGACCTTTTAACAGGGGTGTGTAGACTTTTTATATCCACTGTATGTATATATATATATATATATATATATATATATATATATATAAGAATTGGGATGTTGCCTGTTGGTGCAGTGATCGTGCAGTGGGTTAGGGCTCTGTGCTTCCACAACTATTGACCTAAATTCCTATCCAAGTTAGTTCCACTGGAGAAGGAACTGGCAACCCACTCCAGTATCACTGCCTTTGCAAACTTACATGGTTGATGAGTTTCGGTAGATCAGCACAGTAGGATCAGCCAGTAAAAAGAGCGGGAACAGAGTGGGGAGGGTTTGAGATATTTGGCTTATAAAGCCTTCCTTATGTCATATCATAATAACAAGAAGTCTCTATCGGCTGGGTGGCAGTCAGAGGGGATGCTCATAGCAACCAGACAGCCCGCAGCACTGATTGGTTGATGCTACAAGCTGCCAGTCAGGAAAATTGATACATTTCCTTGCAGAGTTACATATTAATTAAGGTTGAAAAAAGACTTTCAGTCCATCAAGTTCAACCTGTTAAGATCTCCTCTGATCTGCAATATGCGGAATAGTTATTAATTAAATAATTATTAATAGTATAGTATTGGAGGATGAATAAAGAGTTAGTCCATCAAGTTCAACCTTTTTAGATCTCTATTGATCTTTTTAATGTGGACTATTTATTATTATTTGTTAATTGTTATTTGATCCAGAGGAAGGCAAACAGAAAAAATAAACCATTGAAACTTTGCCAATTGTCTCATAAGGGGAAAAAAAAGCAAAATTCCTTCCTGACCCCAGAACCTGGCGATCAAATTTCTCCCTGGATCAATACTCCTTTGCTAGTTATGTAGGGTAGCCTTGAATGCCCTCTTTATTCAAAAATATATCTAACACCTTTTTGAAGTTGTCTATCGAATTCGCTGTCACCACCTCCTTTGGTAGAGAATTCCACAGTTTAACCACCCTGAATGTAAAGAACCCTTTTCTTTGTTTAAGGTGAAATCTTTTTTCCTCTAACCTCAAAGGATGTCCTCTTGTCAGTTGAAAATCTCTTGCTACAAAAAGTTCACATAACAAAGCCTTATATTGACCCTGGATGTATTTATATAACGTAATCATATCTCCTCTTAGACGCCTTTTTTCTAGCGAAAATAAGTTTAATTTTGTTAGTCTTTCTTCATAACTTAGCCCCTCCATTCCCCTTTTAGTTTTGTAGCCCTTCTCTGTACTTTTTCCAGCTCTAAAATGTCTTTTTTTTTAGGTGGTGCCCAAAATTGTACTCCATATTCCAAATGAGGACGTACTAGAGATTTGTATAGTGGCAGAATTATATCTTCTTCCCTGGCTTCTATACCATTCCTAATACATGCTAATATTTTATTTGCCTTTGCAGCCGCTGCTTGGCTTTGAGCGCTGTTACCTAGGTGGTTGTCCACTAGTACTCCCAAATCCCTTTCAACATCTGATACCCCTAGATTTGCTCCATTAAGATTATAGATTGCTTGGCTATTGTTCCTTCCCAAATGCATAACTTTACATTTATTTGTATTAAATCTCATCTTACATTTACCTGCCCATTTCTCTAATTTATGCAAATCCTTTTGTAGGGAAAGTACATTATTATCTGATTGTATTACCTTGCACAACTTAGTGTCATCAGCAAAAATGGAGACACTACATTCGAGTCCTACTTCAATGTCATTAATAAATATGTTAAAAAGGAGAGGACCTAATACTGAACCTTGAGGAACCCCACTTATCACATTAGACCAATCGGAGTATGTTCCATTCACAACAACCCTTTGCTTCCTGTCTTTTAGCCAGCTCTCGATCCATGAGCAGATATTTACTGAAATTCCTGTATCCCTTAGTTTGCTCACTAGTCTTCCATGTGGCACTGTATCAAATGCCTTTGAAAAATCTAAAAAGACTACATCCACTGAGTTGCCCTGATCCAAGTTCCTACTAACCTCCTCATAAAAACTAATTAGATTGGTCTGACACAACCTATCCTTCATAAATCCGTGTTGACTGCTACCTATGATCCTGTTCAAATAGACATATTCTTGTATTATTAACCCTTCTAAAAGCTTCCCAACTACAGAAGTGAGGCTCACTGGTCTATAATTCCACGGATTTGCTCTAGATCCCTTCTTAAATATAAGTATCACCTCTGCTTTTCTCCAGTCATCTGGTAGAGACCCTGTAGTGAGTGAGTCTTGAAAGATTAGATATAATGGTTTGGCTATTACAGAACCCAGCTCCCTCAGTACCCTTGGATGTATTCCATCAGGACCTGCGGCTTTATTAACATTTATTTTCTCCAACCTCTTTTGTATTACTTCCTGCGTTAACCAATTATTTAGTGATGGTAGTGTAGCCCCATTATGTTGCGGTGTCCCAACCACTGGTACCTCCCTTGTGTATACAGAAGAAAAGAACCTATTTAGCTCATCTGCCTTTTCCTGGTCACTAATTATCAGATGGCCTGTGTCACATTGTAATGGTCCTATCGATTCCTTCCTGGCCTTCTTCCCATTAATATATTTAAAAAATATTTTAGGGTTAGTCTTACTTTCCATTGCAACTGACTTCTCATTTTCTATTTTAGCCAGTCTAATAGCCCTTTTGCAAGACTTGTTGATTTCCTTATAGTCACGTAAAGCTGCCTCTGTTCCCTCCTCCTTGTATAATTTAAATGCATGTTTCTTTTTCCTCATTATGATCTTTAAGTCATTGTTAAGCCACATGGGATGTGATTTACTCCTATTCATTTTGTTTCCACATGGTACATGCTGATGAGTATGTTTATTTAGTAAGGATTTGAATGTTGTCCATTTATTTTCAGTATTCTTCCCTGTAAGTTATTTGTCCCAGTCTATATGTTGTATTGCTGCCCGTAGCCCATTAAAGTTAGCCCTTTTAAAATTTAGAGTTTTTGTTGGCCCCTTACAACTCTGTTTTTTGTATTCAATCTCAAATGAGACTGTGTTGTGATCACTGTTCCCCAAGGGTTCCCCTATTTTTACATTTGATATTATATCAATATTACTTGTGATGACTAAATCCAAGATTGCCCCATTTCTATTAGGTTCTTGTATTACCTGGGCCAGATAATGATCCCTGAGTGTACTCAAGAACCTGCTCCCCTTAGCTGAGCTGCTGGTCTCATTTATCCAGTTAATTTCAGGGTAATTAAAGTCTCCCATTATTAGAACTTGCCCATGCTTAGCTGCATTTCCAATCTGTAACAATAATTGTATTTCCTCACTTTCAGCTATATTTGGGGGTTTATAGCATACTCCCACCAATATGCGTTTAGAATAAGCTCCTCCACTATTTAGCTCAACCCACAAAGATTCAATGATGCCGTTAGTGCCAGCATAAATATCTTCTCTGACTATAGGCTTAAATTCAGGCTTAACATAAAGACAGATCCCTCCTCCTCTTTTACCATTTCCCCTATCTTTCCTAAATAGGTTATAACCATCCAGATTAACAGTCCAGTCATGAGATTCATCCCACCATGTTTCCGTAATGCCTATTAAGCCCCATTTTTCTTGTACTGCTAATATTTCTAGCTCATCCATTTTCCCAGGCAAACTTCTTGCCTTAGCAAGCATACACTTTATGTTGCTATGGCTCTGCTGTTGGGAAGTGCCTGCCACTGTATTTGAGGCCCCTATTAATACCTCCCTACTTTCTATTGTAACCCTCCCCACTTCTCCTCCCCCATGGGTAACTAATTCATCCCTTTCCCTCTCTACCCTATTATCCCCAATACTTCTATATAGTCCCTCCCCCACACCTACAAGTTTAAAAACTCCCCCAGCCGTTCTACCATCCTATCCCCTAGCACAAAAGCGCCCTCATCATTAAGGTGCAATCCATCCCTGCTATAGAGATTGTACCCAAGTGAGAAGTCAGCCCAGTGCTCTAAAAACCCCAAACCCTCTGCACTGCACCACTTTTTTAGCCACGCATTAACCTCCCTAAGCTCCTTCTGCCTCCCTGGGCTAGCACGTGGCACTGGTAGTATCTCAGAAAATACTACCTTGGAGGTCCTTGCTTTAAGCTTATTCCCTAATTCTCTAAAATCATTCTTTAGAACACTCCATCTTCCACTAACTTTGTCATTGGTACCAATATGTACCAAGAACGACGGTTCATTACCAGCCCCTCCCAATAATTTATCCACCCGATCCAAAACATGCCGAACCCGAGCACCCGGGAGACAGCAAACTGTTCGATTGCTGGAATCTGGGTGACAAATTACCCTGTCTACATTCCTAATAATAGAGTCCCCTACCACCAAAACATGTCTGTTGCTCTGCCTATTCTGCCCTCCCTCTCCTCCAGTAGAACTGTTCTCCCGGCTGTTAGAGGGAACAGCTCTATCTGGCATTGCCATTCCTGAATGGACATCCCCAACAGTTTCACTCAATCTGGCAAATCTGTTGGTGTTTGTCAACTCAGAACTGGCCTGCCTCCTCCTGTTCCCCCTGATTCCCCTTCTAACTGTAACCCAGCTACCTCCCTGGCCATCCTCACTAGCCCCAGCTCCTCCCTCCATAGTAGGCCCAGCTAAACTGTGCTCCGTGAGCACCACCTCCCTTTCCAGTGGAGCAGTATCACTAAGTGCTGCAATTCTCCTCTCCAGGTCTTCAATTTGAACTTCCAGAGAGGCAACATGCTCACACCTGTCACAGAGTATGGACCCTGGATCATCTGTTCCAGTAGTGCATACATTTGGCAGGATGGACACTGAGTGAGGTTTCCACTGGACTGACTCATGATTATCAGTTACAAAAATACAGTGAGAAAACAAATCAATGTATTTGTATAAAGATTTCCTTTCCACACCTTAAACCAATCAAAACAGAAACAATATATAAGTTTGTTTTCTGTTTTTTCTTATAATACCCCTTTTCTTTGGATTTCCTCCTTTTATTTAATCTCCTACACACTAACTACACTTACATTAGAAATGATTGCAAGCTCGCTCTTCCCTTGTTAAAATAGACCCCACCTACTCACCTGTACAATGATAAATGAGCACAGGATAGAAAACACTGTCCTGCCCCACAGAACTGATTCAAACAGAACACAACATAATGCACACAGATAAACCTTTACACAGGCCAAGCCACATCCACTCTCACCTGGACACTGATTACAGAGCACAGGCCAAGCCACACCCACTCTCACCTGGACACTGATTACTGCAACAGGACAGAAAACTGTGCAGTGACTTACAGAGCGAAGTCAAACCAGACCCCACACAAATGCACCCAGATATAACTTACACAGGCCAAGCCACACCCACTCTCACCTGGACACTGATTACTGCAACAGGACAGAAAACTGTGCAGTGACTTACAGAGCGGATTCAAAACCAGACCTCACACAAATGCACAAAAATATAACTTACACAGACGAAGCCACACCCACTCTCACCTGTACACTGATTACTGCAACAGACAGAAAACTCTGCACTGACTTACAGAGCGGATTCAAAACCAGACCTCACACAAATGCACCAAGATATAACTTACATAGGCCAAGCCACACCCACTCTCACCTGTACACGGATTACTGCAACAGACAGAAAACTGTGCAGTGACATACAGAGCAGATTCAAAACCAGACCTCACACAAATGCACCCAGATATAACTTACACAGGCCAAGCCACACCCACTCTCACCTGTACACTGATTACTGCAACAGACAGAAAACTCTGCACTGACTTACAGAGCAGATTCAAAACCAGACCTCACACAAATGCACCCAGATATAACTTACACAGGCCAAGCCACACCCACTCTCACCTGTACACTGATTACTGCAGCAGACAGAAAACTGTGCACTGACTTACAGAGCAGATTCAAACCAGACCTCACACAAATGCACCCAGATATAACTTACACAGGCCAAGCCACACCCACTCTCACCTGTACACTGATTACTGCAACAGACAGAAAACTCTGCACTGACTTACAGAGCAGATTCAAAACCAGACCTCACACAAATGCACCCAGATATAACTTACACAGGCCAAGCCACACCCACTCTCACCTGTACACTGATTACTGCAGCAGACAGAAAACTGTGCACTGACTAACAGAGCGGATTCAAACCAGACCTCACACAAATGCACCCAGATATAACTTACACAGACCAAGCCACACCCACTCTCACCTGTACACTGATTAATGCAACAGACAGAAAACTGTGCAGTGACTTACAGAGCAGATTCAAACCAGACCTCACACAAATGCACACAGATATAACTTACACAGACCAAGCCACACCCACTCTCACCTGTACAATGATTAATGCAAGAGACAGAAAACTGTGCAGTGACTTACAGAGCGGATTCAAACCAGACCTCACACAAATGCACCCAGATATAACTTACACAGGCCAAGCCGCACCCACTCTCACCTGTACTCTGATTAATACAACAGACAGAAAACTCTGCACTAACTTAGAGCGGATTCGAAGAGTGAATTTAGATTCACCTAGGTTGAGCTTTACAGCCTGACGCTCACACTGTAATATGATCGTATAGCAGCAGCTGCAGCACTAGGGAGAGACACTGGGGAAGGCACACAAAGGGTTAATTTAAAGTGATAGATGCATATTTTAACAAAATCATATGAAAGAAGACATGAAAGCTGATATACAGATATAAATAAACTGTATTATTATCTATATAAAAAATGTTCTTGCCCATTTGCCCCTATGCACCAAGCGCCCCTGCTCTAATGTTTCAACTCATTTGGTAGGTGTAGTCCATATTATAGATAATTTCTCTATCACATATATAGTTGTGAGCGAGGGCCTCAGTTGCTGGCGAGGTCACTGGGCAAGGGCCTCAGTTGCTGGCATGGAGCGCCAAAGGCGCTCCATGCCAGCAACTGAGGCCCCTCGCGAAGCGAGGGACTCAGTTGCTGGCGAGGTCACTGGGCAAGGGCCTCAAACCCTCGCAAACTTCACGTCGCTACTCAAAAAACACGACACACAAATTACGACACTCGCTAAATTTTACGAGGAACGCAAACAACCTACGAAACACGTTACCACACATTACGACCTCGCAAACATCGGACGCAACACGCCGACATACAAACATTTAAAACACAATACTTACACACAGCACATACATAAAAACCTTACCTACACCAAGAGGGAGCACCCAGGACCTCAAAAACGTAACTTAGACCTCGATTTTACTAGAAATAAAAGAGTTTTGAGACTAAAAAAAAATCTAAGCGACAGAAAAAATGGCCGCCGAACAAAACGAAAACGAGGCTACAGCACTCTAAACTCGCAAAACACCACAACAAACTCGCAAAACACCACAAGAAACTCGCAAAACGCCACAAACCACCTACGGATATTCATACCACACAGTGCACACATTCAGCATGCTTACACAGCAGCTCCACACCACTAATGCTGCAGCAACATCAACACAGATTGCCAGCTCTTCAACACAATGCTTCAAAATAGGTAAAGTATATTCATTTAGTAATGTATTCCATATTTCATTATTAGACACCAAACAGCATTAGCTACCTTACAATTTCATTGCCGTCATTTTTTGACGGGCAATTCGCTAGTCACATATAATAGTTGTCAAAATGCGATTCGTCGTCACACTTTCGACCAAAAAGTTTGACAACTGCGCAATGCACACCGGCCACGCATGCGCATAGCTCATTGTAAGCCGAGCATGCGCATTGCGCAATGGCGGCCTGCACAGGCGCATTGTGCGGCAGCGGCCCGCGCAGGCGCATTGCTCAATGGCGGTAGCCCCAGCGCAGGCACATGAGGGGAGACATGCAGGGAAGGAGGTGGAAGGCACAGAGAAGAGGGGGGAGAGACACAGGGCAGGGAGAGGAGTGGGGAAGAGACACAGGGGAGGGGGGAGACACATAGGGGTGAGAGAGGAGGGGGTAGACACACAGGGGAGGGAAAGAGACATAGAAGAGTGAGAGGAGGAGAGACACAAAGGAGTGAGAGGAGGGGGGGAGAGACACAGGGGAGTGAGAGAAGGGAAGAGAGACACAAAGGAGTGAGGGGGAGAGACACAGGGAAGGGAGACGAGGGGGGAAGAGACACAGGGAAGGGGGGAGACACACAGGGGTGAGAGAGGATGGAGGTACACACACGGGGGGCAAGAGACACAGAGGAGGAAGGGAGAGACACTGGGGAATGAGGGGGGAGAGACACAGAGGAGGGGGGGAGACACAGGGTAGTGAGAGGAGGGGAGAGAAGAGACACAGGGGAGTGAGAGGAGGGGGGAGAGACACAAAGGAGTGAGAGGAGGGGGGAGAGACACAAAGGAGTGAGAGGAGGAGGATGGGGGAGGAGAAGGGAAGAGACACAGGGGAGGGGGGAGACACGGGAGTGGGAGAGGATGGAGGTAGACACACGGGGGAAGAGACACAGAGGAGGAAGGGAGAGACACTAAGGAATGAGAGGGGGGAGAGACACAGAGGAGGGGGAGACACAGGGGAGTGAGATGAGGGGGGGAAGAGACACAGGGGAGTGATAGGAGAGGGGGGAGGGACACAAAGTAGTGAGAGGTGGGGGGAGAGACACAAAGGAGTGAGAGGAGGGGGGAGAGATACAAAGGAGTGAGAGGAGGGGGAGGGAGAGGAGGGGGGAAGAGACACAGGGGAGGGGGGAGACACAGGGGAGTGAGAGGAGGGGGTAGAAGAGACACAGGGGACTGAGAGGAGGGGGGAGACAAAGGGGAATGAAAGGGGGAGAGACACAGAGGAGGGGGGAGAGACAAAGGGGAGTGAGAGGAGGGGGGAGAAGAGACACAGGGGAATGAGAGGAGGGGGGAGACACAAAGGAGTGAGGGGGAGAGACACAGGGAAGGAAGACAAGGGGTGAAGAGACCCATGGAAGGGGGAGACACACAGGGGTGGGAGAGGATGAGGTAGACACACAGGGAGGGGGGGAAGACACAGAGGAGGAGGGGAGAGACACAGGGGAATGAGAGGGGGAGAGACACAGAGGAGGGGAGAGACACAGGAGAGTGACAGGAGGGGGAGAAGAGACACAGGGGAGTGAGAGGGGGGAGAGACACAGGGGAATGAGAGGGGGAGAAACACAGAGGAGGGGGGAGAGACACAGGGGGTGAGAGGAGGGGGAAGAGACACAGGGGAGTGAGAGGAGGGGGGGAAAACACAGGGGAGTGAGAGGAGGGGGGAGAGACACAGGGGAGTGAGAGGAGGGGAGAGACACAAAGGAGTGAGAGGAGGGGGGAGAGACACAAAGCAGTGAGAGGAGGGGGCAGAGACACAAATGAGTGAGAGGAGGAGGGGGGAGGGAGAGGAGGGGGGAGACACATAAGGGAGGGAGAGGAGCGGAGAGACACAAAGGACGGGGCAAACACAGGGGAGTGAGAGGATGGGGTAGACGCACAGGGGAGGGGGAGAAAGACACATAGGAGGAGGAGAAAGACACAGGGGAATGAAAGGGGGAGAGACACAGAGGAGGAGGGAGAGACAAAGGGGAGTGAGAGGAGGGGGGAGAAGAGACACAAGGGAATGAGAGGAGGGGGGAGACACAAAGGAGTGAGGGGGTAAAACACAGGGAAGGGAGACAAGGGGGGAAGAGACACAGGGAAGGGGGAGACACACAGGGGTGGGAGAGGATGGGGTAGACACACAGGGGAGGGGGAGAAAGACACATAGGAGGAGGAGAAATACACAGGGGAATGAAAGGGGGAGAGATGCAGAGGAGGGGGAGAGACAAAGGGGAGTGAGAGGAGGGGGGAGAAGAGACACAGGGGAATGAGAGGAGGGGGAGACACAAAGGAGTGAGGGGGGAGAAACACAGGGAAGGGAGACAAGGGGGGAAGAGACACATGGAGGGGGGGAAACACAGGGGTGGGAGAGTATGAGGTAGACACACAAGGGAGGGGGGAAATACACAGAGGAGGAGGGGAGAGATACAGGGGAATGAGAGGGGGAGAGACACAGAGGAGGGGGAGAGACACAGGGGAGTGACAGGAGGGGGAGAAGAGACACAGGGGAGTGAAAGGAGGGGGGGATTGACACAGGGGAATGAGAGGGGGAGAGACACAGAGGAGGGGGAGAGACACAGGGGGTGAGAGGAGGGGGGAAGAGACACAGGGGAGTGAGAGGAGGGGGGAAAGACACAGGGGAGTGAGAGGAGGGGAGAGACACAAAGGAGTGAGAGGAGGGGGGAGAGACACAAAGGAGTGAGAGGAGGGGGCAGAGACACAAAGGAGTGAGAGGAGGAGTGGGGGAGGGAGAGGAGGGGGAAGAGACACAGGGGCGGGAGGAGACACAGGGGTAGGAGATGAAGGGGTAGACACATAAGGGAGGGAGAGGAGCAGAGAGACACAAAGGAGGGGGCAAACACAGAGGAGTGAGAGGAGGGAGGAGAGACACAGGGGAGTGAGAGGGGGGAGATACAAAAAGGAGTGAGAGGAGGGGGAAGAGACACAGAGGAGGAGGGGGGAGACACAGAGTGGAGGGAGAGGAGCGGGGAAGAGACAAAGGGGAGAGGTGACACACAGGGGTTGGAGAGGAGGGGGAGAGACACAGGGGAGGGAGAGGAGAGGGAAGAGACACAGGCGAGGAAAATGGTGGGAACAGACACGGGGAGGGGGAATAGACATGGGGGAAAGACACGAGGGGAAGAAGAGACACAGGTGAGGGAGAGGGGGGCAAGAGACAGGGGGGACAGGGGGGGAAGACACAGGGGGGAGAAGGGGTAAAAACACAGGGGGAAGGAGACACAAGGGAGGGAGAGGAGAGGGGAGATGAGACACAAGGGAGGAAGTAGACAGAGGGAGAGACTCGCAATGAGCGCCAAAGGCGCTCATCGCGAGGCCAGTAAAGTAGAGGGGGAGAGGCTCCCATTGTGTGGCAAACAGCATTGCCAGGATTCACCTTTTATTGCCGTCATTTTTGACGGGCAAGTTGCTAGTATATATATATTGGCACCTGTCAAGCATGCCGATTGTATCCGGTAATCTTTTTAATAATTGAGCCCCTTGCAGAGTGGATTAGGAATAACAAAGGAATAGAAGGTATAACAGGAATTAAGGAGAATAAAGTATTGTTGTTTGCTGATGATGTTATCACCATAACAAATCCTTAATCTTCATTGGGATTTTTAATGAAAAGTTTAGATTATTTTGGCAAACTCTCCTATTATTAAATTGAATTCATTAAAAAAGGTTGTTTTGCCAGAGAATTTAACAAAAGAGCAGATCAACATTTGGAAAGAACAATACCCTTTCGATTGGGAATCTAATTCAATTACATATTTAGGAGTACAATTCCAGTCCAATGTGAAGGAATTGGTTAAAATTAATTATAATAAATTGTATAACCACTTGTCTACTATTCTATTGGATTGAAAAGTTACAATGTTGTCCGGGAGGATTACTGCTAAAATGTCCGTCCTGCCCAGGATAATATATTTGTTTAGATGTATTTCTCTTCTAGTCCCCAAAAATATTCTAAATCGCTTACAAGCTTTATTATATCAATTTATAAATAAGAATAAAAAATATTGCATAAGACAGAGCATTGTTAGGAGGCATTACCGAGTATTATCGAATATTATAAAGCTGTTATATTGTCCAATATAATGGATTTCTCTTTTTCAAAATCAATAGAAAAAAGGATATAATTAGAGTAATCTATACTTTATCCAATAAAGCTTGAGCATTTGATTTGGCTTGGGGAACAGGACTTTAAAAGATATGCAATTATATCTTTAGGAATTAAATCAAATTTTACATTTTGGTTTAAATACAAACTATACAGGTATTAAGAAATCCTTCATTGATTACTCCTATATCTTACTTGGGCGATAAGTTAAATCTTTGTTTTCTGAAAGATAGGCAAGATTTTAATTCAACTTTTAAATCATTTGTAGTTTTGGTAAGAGACTTTGGTATATCCAATAATAGTTGCTTGGTCTTTAAGTCAGATTATAATCTATTAGAAGCTAGAAAATACACAGAATTTGAAGACTCATGTTTGAAGAGTGAGGAGAAACATTTCATTTCTAAATGCTATAAAATAATAAAAAACGATCACATGAATCTCACCTAGTCATGTGGGTATTTTTGGCTCCGTAGAAAAACGTGCCAGTTAATTTTAGGAAAAATTATGTTTTGGCTTCTTAAATGATTAATAACACATACTGTCATATGCTTCTTTGCTCTAAAATATTTTGCGAAATTGCATTAAATACAGCGCAATGCTTTTAGCATGAACTTAGGTCTGTTCATGGCAATATTTTGGTTCTTAAAGGGTTAATAAAGTATTTCTGAGAGGGGTTGGTTTTAAAATACAATTGAGAGTGACATTTAAAACATCCCAGTGATATAAGCATTCATTTCTTTTATAAAGGTCCAGTTCCGACTTATTCCATTCCGGCTTTTACACAGTTCTGTACCTGAATGGCACACACAAAATAAGGGCTATCAGTTTCGTTTCTCTGCAACACCTTATCCTACAGAGGAAACTCAGTTTAGCAGGTAAATAGTCAGACTTTCGGGTAAATAGTCAGACTTTCGGGTAAATAGTCAGACTTTCGGGTAAATAGTCAGACTTTCAGTTTGTTGGGGTCATTTATCCTGATTTAGAAGAAGAGCAGAATGGTCATTTTATGAAAAATCCTGTCTTGGCTGGTTAAAGGGTTAATAACGCATACTATCTAAAATGTGTGGAACTTTATTAAAAATAAAAAATAAAATAGAAACTACGCCGCACTTAACCATTATCTTGTTGGTTGATAGAAAAATTGAGTAGCAAATACAGGTAAAATAATTTACAGCTAAAATATAATAACTTGAATAAGATGAGTTTATATTGTAGACCAACTAGAGATGTAACTAGTCAGTGAGCAGTTGCCTCCAATAACCAACCTTGTGATAAACATCACATTACACAGTTATAAAGCAGGTTACTATTAGCACAGCCCTATGCCCCATTACAGGGACCTCCTATCTGCAGCGCTATGGTGTGCCCCACAAGCTAGCTGAGATACCTGTAATAATGCACACAAAGTGCCAACAAAATCAAGTAATTCAAAATATATCAATCCAAAAAGATGGCTAAGGTAAATTAAACTTGTATCACATTCACACAGCTAAAAACAAATCTGGATAGGATTCTGTTACAAAAAGAATCCAGGTGTATTCAGCAATTCAATCTCAAAATCCTGATGGATTAAATGAGGGAGGTTCTTTTACCTCATTTACATGAATTACAGTATATTTTCATGTAGTCATGTTTGTTCTGTTATCAATAACTCTATGTTCTAGAGGTATCAATAACGGCTATATATTGTGTCTTAGGGATTTTAGGGTCTAGCCCCAAACCATTGTTTTTACAACCCGTTTTTCCGAGTCTTGATGTGGCGCGCATGTGACACGCGCATCACGTCATTAGTATATACCGGCCCCCGGTATATGCTAATTTAGAGGAGTAGTATGAGAGGGGAGTTAAGGAGGGGGGAGGGTAGGAGACACGGAAGGGTTAGAGAGCACGGGGTAGAGAGACACAAGGGTGGGGGTTAGAGATGTAATTTGAGACACGGGGGGGTAGAGAGACACGGAGGGAGAGAGTGACTCCAGTATAAGCTGAGGGGGCCCTTTTTAGCCTTAAAAAAAGGGCTGAAAAACTCGGCTTATACTCAAGTATATACGGTATGTATTTTTTGCATATATATATTTTGTGTTTTGTTTGTACTTTGGTTGTACTGCATTTATTATATTTTTATGGGCTTTATCAAATACAATAGATTGTAATATATTCATAAGAACATGTGCCCTTTATTTTGTAACTCTCAATAAGCAGATAACATATATTAAAACAATCAATACCATTCAATGATTTTTTTCTTAAGTGGTCTGTTGAGGTCCCCCATTTTATAATATGTGCACTTAATGTGGAGGCATGTGCTAAAAAATAAAAATTATTGGTGTTCTGTAGGTTAGTGTACTTATGGTCCATTCTGACTTGAATTTCTTCATAATTGCGTACATGGGCGCATACATGCACGATACTGCGCATGTGCGCAATGTCATCAGCACTCAATCAATTCACATCTCCTCCTCATAAAGGTATTTAAAGTCACTAGAAACGCTGCTCTTGCTTCTTGACAAAGCCAATATAGGGCGAAACGGTACAGTTATACCCGTCAGGTTGCTCATTATCACTACCATGTTACACTATTTGTGATTCAGCCAAATAATTGATGCCCAATGGGGCTTTATATACATAAGGAAAATTATTTCTAACCCTTTAGTACATTGGTAGTTGTTGATTTCCTCAAGCTAAAACTTTGTGAATGTGATACCATTTAATTTACCTTAGCCATCTTTTTGGATTGATAGATTTTGATTCACTTGATTTTGTTGACACATTGTGTGCATTATTACAGGGATTTCAGTCAGCTTGTGGGGCACACCATAGCCCTTTAGATATGCGGTCCCTGTAATGGGACATAGGACTGTGCAACTAGTTACCTGCTTTATAACTGTGTAATGTGATTGGTTATTGGAAGCAACTGCTCATTTATAAGTGAATCTCTAGTTGGTCTACAATATAAACTGATGTATTGTAGTGGTAAATGATTTTACCCGTATTTTCTATCCAATTTTTATCAAATCAAAATAATGGTCAAGTGCAGCATAGTTTCTACTTTAAAAAAAGAAATTTAAATAAAGTTCCACATATTTTAGATACTAATTGATTACTTGTATAGTGTCAAGCACTGGCACGATTGTAAGACTTTTTTGCATTGTTGTTTTTTTGGTTAACGCATACCATCATATATTCTTTTGCTCTAAAATAGTGTTCTAAATTATATTTCACACAGCCCAAAGCTTTTAGAATGATAACTACTCTCACTCTCTAGAATACATCATTTACGGCTAATAGTTTCCCTGTTTTTCCCTTTTTCTAATCTAACACATGCTGTTTATATCAGACACACACATTACATGGAGTCATTTTATACACAAACAAACTTATTTTATATACAAATAAAACATGTTTCCCACACCCCCAGAACTGCCTACACAAGCATAGTGAACCTACCAATAGAAACACTACATTCACATGTGGATTTGAACTCTTTATTGACCTTGAAGCCAGGAGCTCAATGCTGAGATCTACAGATCAGTGCCTGACACCTCCTAATTCATTCTACTGGAAGACTACACACCCCATGATTCCTTCCTGCACAAACTGCCATCATTGATTGTTACATTCTATTAAAACATATTAGCTGCCTGATTGACCAAAACCAATTATGAATGTTCTGCTAATTTAAGCATGGATTTTCAGGGGTCACAAAAACTGCTGCTTGTAAACTCAGGAGATTTAGCACACATCAGGGTGAGTTTGTTAATGTTTATTTTGGTATTTTCCATGCTAGAAACAAATGTTTGCATACACTATTGATTCTTCTCAGATCAATCAGATGCATTAATAATCCATGAAATTTACATATGCTTTTAAATACACCTTGAGTGTGTCTGCTAAATAAATAACCACTAGGTGGCAGTCAATAGTTACCTATTAATTCTTAGCTCAGACAACCCCTCAAGTCACTCATGTACTTACCCATCCATCTATTACACCAAGAAGGAGTATTGAAAGTTACACTTAGAGACAGGTGGTATAAATTACGTTTTTAATTAACTAGTTAGATAATCTAGCATTCCTGTTCTTAGTGATATCTTTTTTTTCAGACAGACCTTTTAATTAGTGACAAGCTTTTAAGAGATAGTTCTTTATCAAGACATTTAATAAAAAAAACACAATTTTGATTTTTGGAAACGGTCTAAACAATCCTTCCAATAGATCTGTGGGAAAAATGGCAGTGTTGCAATAAGCATCCTACAGTCTCCCTACTCTTCATGCATTGTTTCATTTGAAGAACTCATTTGGTTCATATAGACAAACATATGAATTCAGATATTTGTATATGTAGTGTTTATTGTAATTATGTTTGTATGTTAACTATAAAAAAATATATAAAAGTAATGTATAATGTACATTTTATTTCAACAGCTTGTTTAAAAAGTAATATACTTGTATTAATGGCCACTGCCAAAAGTAACCAAAAAAACACAAGGAGTAACTATTGAAGTATTAAAAGAAATAAATGTCCACAGAAAAAGCAAGTCTGTTTTGCACAAGTGTACTTTTTCTTTTCCATACCGGATGGCTTTTCAATGTCATTTGTACACGCCATAGTCTGTACATCAGTCATGTGTATTTTCCTAAGTAACTGGGATCTTTGCTTGGGCTTAGACAGATGTCTTAAATGCAGTCCGACTGTACATTGGTAGGATCAGCACTCCAGGGTCATACAGTATGTGACCTAAGAAACCCCCCCCCATGCGAGTACAGTGGGCACTTCTGTTACACCAGCCTTTTATCAATAGGACGTGTAGGTACCCATTCCTTTTATTACTAGGACAATGAATACAGATCCAAGGATGTGAAATGTAAAAAAAAGAAATATATATAAATTTTTAAATGACAGTCAATTTTTCTGGTAAAAATGTTCCCTTTTAATAGGGGAGGGGGACAAAAGACCTACCCCATAGCATGACTATTTCCAATCAGAAGCTTTCACTTTAAAGCACTGGGGAATCCCCTGTAATGTCAGGTTTTAATAAAAAGAAACAGCAGGGGGTGGCAAATACCACCAAAACAAGTTATTAATAGGACACTGTAAATTAAAGGTTTTAAAACTAAGCCTAAAAGGCATGGGGGGGGGGGGGGGGGGAGAATCACAGCAGCACTAGATTTTAATTTGAAAGCAAAGTTCTGGCTCTAGGATCCATGAGATTGAGGAAGGTTATTTCTGAAGCTCTTTATTTCAGCCCTTTTACTCATCAAACCACCCAACTCTACAGTATGTAATAAACAAAATGGATGCCTGTACTTATAGGCCAAACATTTAGATTCCTCCTCGTAAGTTCTGTATAGTAAGCTTGCCTAGGCTACCATTACACTGGGATAGAGTGCAGAAACATTTTAAAAATTAAGGTAAAAATTTTTAAGATCAAATGTTCTGTTGTCTGAACACAACCTGTAACTTGTTGGCTAATTCGGAGCTCACAACACCGTACACAGGCAGTGTAGAGTAAGGTGTACAGCATTTCTAACTTTGGGTTAATACCAAAAAGGAATTTGTGTACATTTCCCTATACAGAAGTGGGGGGGGGAGGACCACAAGAATGGAACTGTTGGCTGTTTCAAATTTTTAAACATCCATGATAAAAAATAAAAATTCTATGAAGTCAGCATCTACATTTTGTTTTTAATGCTTTTATACAGAAACACCATTTTATGCCAATTGATTTGAAATTATTTTTCCTCAAGCTGTGCTTAATTTGCTGCTCATTGACACTGCTAAAAAGAAACATTTTATTTACAACTCCTTTGAAGGTTTTTATTGTGTAGTTTTGTTTTAGTAATCCAAGTTACCAAGTTTGTTCTTTACACTTTATGTACACACCAAGACACTTGTCTTAAACTTTGTTTAATGGTCTCAAATTCAGTGACAGATTTTGGTCAAGTTGTTTCCACTTAAAAATATGACTGATTTAAAACACTAATAACTTAAAAACTGCCACAAACAAAATGTTCCACAAACATTCCTTTCCTTCTGAAGCTTTTACGATGCATTGTAATCATTAACCAGTCTTTTACTATTAAACTTAAATGGCCAATTGAGACAAACAGTTCTGAGACCGATCTTCCACCGCTGGTTAAGACTGAGGTGGTGGGTAATTCTTGTACTATTCATTTGGATTTCTGGGCTTTCTGAGCCGACTTTGTGACTTTGCCAGATCCGGGTGCTTTCTTCTCAACTGACTTGATGACACCAACAGCAACGGTCTGTCTCATGTCACGCACGGCAAAACGACCTGTATGAAACAAAAAGGTACGTTTAGACTGAAGTTCTTTTTCATAGCTTATTTCAAGTAAAATTCAATTACAGCACAACTTACCAAGAGGAGGGTAGTCAGAGAAGCTCTCCACACACATGGGTTTGCCTGGGATCATTTCAACAATGGCAGCATCACCGGACTTCAGGAACTTGGGATTGTCTTCCAGTTTCTTACCAGAACGGCGATCGATCTTTTCTTTAAGCTCATTAAACTTGCAAGCAATGTGAGCAGTGTGACAATCCAGCACAGGGGCATAACCAGCACCAATCTGACCAGGGTGGTTCAGGATGATGACCTGTCAAACAGACAATTATTACTTTAACACAACTTTACATAGTCCCAGAAGTCATAGACATGTTATTGCTGGCTCCTAACTGGCTAGTATATTTTGCCATTTACATACCTGTGCAAGAAAGTGTCCGGCTTCCATTGGTGGGTCGTTCTTGCTATCACCAGCAACATTACCACGACGGACATCTTTCACAGACACGTTCTTGACGTTGAAGCCAACGTTGTCACCAGGTACGGCTTCAGTGAGAGCCTCGTGGTGCATTTCAACAGATTTTACTTCAGTTGTGACATTAACTGGGGCAAAGGTAACCACCATACCTGGTTTCAGGACACCAGTTTCCACACGACCGACTGGTACTGTTCCAATACCTGAGAACACAAAACATTTGGATCAGTTTAGGACTCAAGGCACCCATTACAATCGCATTTGAAAACATCCAAATTTGTCTGCAACATGGTACTGCATCTATATGGTATATTAAGCCGTTGTGCCCTTCAGGGGCTGTATATAAAAACCTTAGTTCAGGTATTCTTGGAGTGTTTAGTTAGTGCAAAGGAACTAAATATATTAAGGTATAGCAATTCTGACTGCTAAAGCTTTTGGGTGCACAGAAACTGGCACCACAATATATTAAATACATACCACCGATTTTGTAGACGTCCTGCAGGGGCAGACGGAGAGCCTTGTCGGTGGGACGGGAGGGAGGCAGAATGCAATCAAGGGCTTCAAGGAGAGTAGTTCCATTGGCATTTCCGTCTTTGCGTGTGATCTTCCATCCCTTGAACCATGGCATCTGGGGGGGGATGTAAACACGTTATAAACAAGGCATTGGAAAAAATAGCTTGAATGTTTAGACATGGGGGGGGGGGGGGGGATAAAAAAATAATAATTAATAACTGCCATTAGAACTTACATTAGAGCTGGGCTCCAGCATGTTGTCTCCGTTCCAGCCAGAAATTGGGACAAAGGCAACGGTGTCAGGGTTGTAGCCAATCTTTTTGATGTATGTGCTGACTTCCTTAACAATTTCCTCGTATCTCTTCTGGCTGTATGGTGGTTCAGTGGAATCCATCTTGTTAATTCCAACAATAAGTTGCTTCACACCCAGAGTGTAGGCCAGGAGAGCATGTTCACGGGTCTGTCCATTCTTTGAAATACCAGCTTCAAATTCACCAACACCAGCAGCAACAATCAGGACAGCACAGTCAGCCTACAAAAAAGGTGGTGTGTTAAATTGCAACTGAAGCACACACAAAAAATATTTTTTTTTTTCAGTAGCATTATCAATAAAACACATACCTGAGATGTACCAGTAATCATGTTCTTGATGAAATCTCTGTGGCCAGGAGCATCAATGATGGTGACATAGTATTTGCTGGTCTCGAATTTCCACAGTGAAATATCAATGGTAATACCACGTTCACGCTCAGCCTTCAGTTTGTCCAGGACCCAAGCGTACTTGAAGGAGCCTTTTCCCATCTGTTGATTAGAATTAGGAGGTCAGCAATAAGCTATGCTAACTGCAAGTCTAGATACTCATCTGTTCATATGAAAGCGGCTCAGGCTGTACTGCCAACAATCTACAGTGTTACATATTTCACATCACCCACGAGCTCAGGCAAGTCATGATGAAAACTACATGGTGGATGATTATAGTTTTGGGCTGCTTTAAGTTAGAATTTGTGTAAACCCTTTAACTATCACAACAGTGGAACTAATTACAGATGACTCATAGAAATTACCTATCAAGCTTGATTGAACTTATTGTAATAGTTTAGAATAGGTTTAAAACCTTTACGATATCTGTCCAATGATACATAGCATAGAGCCATAAATATTGGTAGGTTGCAAAGATCATAAGACTTTAAATCAAATGTGATGTATGCACCTGGACCCCACTAACCCTTACATTATTATTTATGTTTTATTAATGTAGTCTGGACATAATAAACTTGCAAGCTGCATTGCACTCAATGTGTCTTCACTCAACATCCACTTTTTTAAACCACCCTTTAAATTCAAACATGAGGGAATTGCAAAGCGTAAAATTATGCAGGATGTTTAAACTTCTCCCTCATGAAAGCAGAAAACCTGTTGCCATGTGCAGTATGCCCACTAGCCTTTCAATACATAAAAAATGTTTAATATGATCATGAAAAACAAAGTACCTCAGCTGCTTCCTTCTCGAACTTTTCAATGGTTCTCTTGTCGATACCACCGCATTTGTAGATCAGATGTCCTGTTGTGGTGGACTTTCCAGAATCTACGTGTCCAATGACAACGATGTTGATGTGAATCTTTTCCTTTCCCATTGTGGATTTTTTGATGTTTGGCGATGGGACACCTACAAAAAAAAAAAAAAAAAAATCATTAATTGCTAGCCAGTGTAAAGAAAAATATATTCCACACAAAAAAAAAGGGTACAGCTCACAAACAAGTCTCAGTGGGATTTGCATTTTTTTTTTTTTTAACAGGCATGAAAAAAAAAAAAAAAATTGAAAAAAGTTGAAAATGTTTAAGGATGCAATTATAAATGCTCAAATATAAAGTGTAAAAAGCAGCATGGAGATATACCGCCCACTTTCCTAGTGCATGTGGCAGGCCTACATGTGGTGCCGCTGCTCACTCTTTTGTCTTCAACTATGACTCATCAGCCACCATCTTGTGGGGGAGAACCTGATGAGCAGACACAGGGAGAGCAGCGGCCATCTTTATATTGTACAACTACTGCTGCTGCTTGAGAGAAAACATTTCACATACACACACTATGATGGGTGTTACAAAACTAAGATATATAAAAAATATGTTAAGTATGGCCTCAATACGTCAACTACCAAGAATCGACACCAAAAGCCAAGTCAGACTAAAATAAAAATCAGTCTATAAATAATGAATCACAGACTCCCTCACAATAAAAGGAGTTGAACAGCACCGTAGCGGACCCACATGGAAGCGACACCCCACACCCAGCTCTGCGGCCTCGCCATACCAGAGTCCTCCCCACACCCAGCTCTGCGGCCTCGCCATACCAGAGTCCTCCCCACTCCCAGCTCTGCGGCCTCGCCCTCCCCCTGTGAGACTACACACCCAGAAACGCAAGATGGCGGCCTCTGCTACCCAGTATGGAACAGAACAAAGATACCATGTGCCGCGCAACAACCAGCCCTCCACCCGCTATTACTACTATCACTTAAAGCAGATGGCTGTCCTGGATAGAGATACCACATGGATTGATAGTAGGGCGCGGGGACACCAAGCCTGGAGACCGTCACACACAGCTCCGCGCCCACAACACAAGGACCCTCTCATTACCGAGAAGGCCTCGATAAGCGCCTGAATGTAAGATGACGCCATATAAAATTAGAAGATAAAATACAAGACAGTCCTCGGTAGGAGCGGGCAGCTCGCGCTCTCTCCAGTAATCCACCGCAGGAGCAAAAAGGATAAACCACGAGCTCTGCTAACCAGCCAGGTACTAGCGTAGACTTGCAGGCCTCAGGCGCCGATATTCTCCGCCTTTCGCTTACCTTTGATAACTCGCCGCAGACCCGGTGAGGAAGAGAGCGATAATACTGCTCACGCGCCTTATATAAGAGCTGCGCGGGGCGGAGCTTGGGAAACGTCACTGCGCCCAGAATTCCTAGGCCTTGAGGGGGTGGAGCCAGTGGGTCCTACCAGAGCTAAGAGAGAAGAGAGAAGAGGGAGGGAGACCCGAGGGGGGCGGCTGTTGGGATAGGGAGAATAACTGCGGGAATCAGACTCATGGAGTCAACCAGTAAATTACTGTTTTATTTAATGTATTTACATAACGTGCTTGGTTACTAGTCGTATTAATCCCATATACTTCGGGCGTTACACCCAAATCCTATGAATGGCTTTATCTTCCACACACTTTTATAGGACTATAGGTGGACTATTGTAGTTGAATTGTTTTATTAAGTCTAGGCCGCAAACATCTTTTTCGACAGAATACAATTGGTTTACATGTAATATATATAATGTGTAGTATAATCTGTATTATTTCTGGGATACATTTGGTGCTGAACGCCTTCCAGTACTTTGGTCGGGTAGTGCCATGGCTGCCAGGCCTGCTTTGTCGCTGGTTAGCCAGTCACACTCCCTCCCGCCTCCGTGTGGTGACGTTGCTGTACGTGACTACCGGCTGGGAGTGAGCTCTGTGTCGCCACTCAGCGCGCGGATGGAATGTCCTGGTAGAAATGATCCTTAGTGCTAGGCCCATATGTGTATAGTGACTCCTGCACATGTCATGTTACATATAATGGAGAGGCAATATGCACGGTATATAGTTATGGTGGAGATACTCCAACGCTCAGACACATGTATTTACACGGTACCAAGTCGGTGTGTGTTCACTTTTCTGTAATGGAGGCTGCACGGTGCTGGGATTGTGTCTATCCACTGATCATCCGGTTTACTAGTACATGATGAGTTCCATACGGCGTGTACCTCGGTAATACGCCGGTAAAGACATAACTTCTTTATAAAGGTAGCTTGCTCTTTGCTGAGTGCCCTCGGTACATGCACATTCTCCATCATGGGCCCCATTACACGTGTGATTTATTACCCTACTAAATATATCACTCACATATGATTCTGAGACAGAATTAAAAATAATTACTAAAGGAAAATGTATATTTTCTATTTAAATTGGGATTTCCGTGCTTATTGTATACATATGTGTATTGGGACCTGTTGCATGGCAGGACTGATCGGGCTTGAAATGTATATAATACGTGCTGTGTGTGATCCGGCTGCACAATATTACTACAGGGATACAGAGGAAGGTGCCATTTTGCTGTGTGCAGTGACTCATGGTGACGTCACCGGCCTTTCCTGCTCTCTCTCTCGTGCTGCAGTTAACTCCATGCTGTCTGGGAGCTGCAGTGATGGGAAGCAGCACCTACTAACACTGTGTAATGGCACCATTATATTATATGCACACGTGTTACAGGACGTTATTTTAATATACTCTTGTACCACCATAACAATACAATCATTAGAAGGCCATTTGTACAAAACCAGAACATGATCAGTATAAATGTATTTGATAGGAGCTGTGTCTGTATTTATTACTTTGTATGTCGCTGAGCTGCTTCATAATTGAGTATATCTACTTTTAATTCTGAAAGAAATTTCAATAAACCTTATATTTTCTTACTAAATGAATGTATGTATTATTACTTTCAGCACCGACATCTTAGATTAATGGTAGCTAAATATTTCATAGGCCATCATCCATACTGCACCCCCGCTCCTTTCTATCAGAATATATAATTTTATATTGTCTTAATTTGTGAAGTTTTTCACACTACAGAACATGCATGCCCTTTTAAAAATATACTTTACCTCATAAATGAGTTAAAGTGTATTTTTTAATTATATTTTCTGCCTAAAGATTTGGGCCCTCATTCAATTGCAATTTGGCCAATTGAATAGGGCTCTAAATAAGCACATAACATATTTTTTTTAAAGAAGTTTTTAGTTAGTGAACATCTATCCAAAAGCAAGGTTTTCACTAACTAAAAACTTATATAAAAATATATACTATGGGCCTCATTCTATTATCGGCCGTAAATCGGCCGTAAGGCTGCGATTCCTTGCGGGGGTTCTGTTAACTCGCGATTCTATTATACGGCCCCGCAGGGATCTCCCCTTACGGCCGGCTGCATATCTTGGAACCGGCCGTAAGCTCTGAAATTTTTAAAGTCAAAAATAAATTCAAGCCTGCACTGTACAGCTCTGTAAATGCTAGGGATCATATTGGGGGACATGAGGATTAATAGTAACCCCCTCTCAAGCTTACACATCAGCCCAAATCCGAGTTTACATTAACTGTTTATTTTCCGGCCACAGCGTGGGCGGGTCTGAGGTGCTCCAAGCACTCTGGACTTTTTACATGGATATTTGACATATATTAAAAAATAATTTATTTACGGATTTAAGTATAGGGGAATGTTGTGCTATTTTTGCTAACACCTAAAATCACTTTATAGTCTTCTCAAAGTGCAGGATGGCTTTATTTGGGCTATATTATGTGCTTAATTGGTGCTAGCGGGACCTTTTTCCTGCAAGTAAGCTGCGGCTCGCTTTTAGCCTTGCAGAGAGGCTTCCTGGAGCAATAGAATAGCAACCAGACTTTTCTTGCGGCCGAAACTCTTGCCGCCGTTTTAGATCAAAGGCTTTCCTCCGGCTCGTGCGGCCGCAAGGGATAGCAAGGCGCCGGCCGCAAGCCTGCCGGAAGCCCCAGCCAGAGGGGAATAGAATAGCCGAATAGCTTGCAGCCGGTCCTTGCGGCCCCGCAACGACCTACGGCTGATAATAGAATGAGGCCCTTTGTGCTTATTTAGAGCCCTATTCAATTGGCCACATCACAATTGAATGAGGCCCTAGGTTTGCTACTTTTTGCATGTGTATTTCTAATATAGGTGAAGTAAGGGACCTATCCTGTTATATGCACACACGGGAAGCGCGCCACAGACGCCCAATGTAGCTGTCTCTAAGTGGCCAGTAAGTGGTTAGGGGTTTTTGGGTTAGGCTTAGGGCCGGTAAGTGGTGTAGAGGTTTAGGGGCTGAGGGAGTACATCAGGACGCAAGCACGCCCGGCACCAGGAGGCTTGCTGTGCGTGCACATAACAGGATAGATCTGAAGTAAGAATAGGTTTAACATGAAAAGTGTGGGCCATCTATTCCACTTGAGTCACATAAGTTTTTAGCAAAAGGATCCCTTAACCCTTTTGTTCTCACATAGTAATTAAAAACAATCATTCCAGGAAAGGCAAATATAAAGTAAAATAATTAATAAGAAGGAACGTATTACACAACACTCATCGGATTGTTACGGAGGGAGAAAATGGAGTGTGTGTTTACACGTGACTTTTTTTTTACCCCCAGAGAATACCCCCAAGGGTCTCCAGTTGCCCACCAGTGCTTCAGTGTAATCTTTACTAGTTGGAACAGTCAACATATTTAGCAGTCCTATCTATTCAAGAAAAAAGCTAATATTAGCAAGATCCTTAACCTAAGATGATGAAGATATGTTTGAGGTCAAATCGCTAAGATAATGCGCACAGTGCATATAGTCTCATAGATTTTACTACATGCTCCTAACAACCTACTCGCCTATATAGCCTATTGGCAATCTAATTTCTATTGTTATCCATTTTCTGTTATTTTCAAAAAACGGAAAACTAAAAAACATTCTTATCTGTTGTTTCACAGTTCTACACATTGCTCAAATATATTTGTTAGTTGCTGAAGTATATCATTTCCTAACCTTGGTGCGGGGTAAAATAAGTATTAATTGATAGATTTTTTTTTTAAATGTTCAATACTGTAAATGCCAAAGTAACTTAAAAGGCATTTTTACTTTACCCCTTTTTTTTTGTGTGTGTCGTTCAGTTGTTTCCAACTTTCTGTGACCTCATGGACCGTAACACACCAGGACATCTTTATGTCCATGGTTATGCTGATCCACTTGGTTTTCATGGCAGATATACTTATTCTTATGTGGTCTCCCATCCAAGTACAGACCAGGCACAACCCTGCTTGCCTTCAGAGTGGGTTGACCTCTTGGCGCCCTGCTTGGAATCGAACCCAGGTTGCAGCAGTGAAAGCACCAAATCCTAACCACTACATTCTACTTTAAAAAAAAAAAATGTTTTCCGTTGCTCATTCTCCAATTCAGACAATATTTTGCTGTCCTATCAGGGTTACGTTCCAAGCCAAAAATCGATACAACCATACAAGTGGCATTAATCAAATCGCCATCTATCAGTACACATCACTTTGATTATTCTGTAGTTACAGTACATGCAACTAGTGTAAACATTTTCACAAATACATGCATTTTTAGTATATGAAACAATAATAAAGAAATCCTATCGATTATTTTTCTGATTTCATCCGAGTGGAAAAAAAACTGCCATATAAATTGAAATTCTATGAACCTTACTGTTTTTAGTGTTTCCTAAATAAAGCTTGGAAATAACTTATGTAAGGTTAAAATTGTATATAATTACTTATTAATCATTATATCAAAATGGCACCTACATCCATATAGTCAGAAAAGGCTCAACATAATTGAGCTCTCTGTGCTTGCTTTTTTAACACACAAATTAGAATTATTTACTACCACCCATTGTGGTGGTAAATAGATGTAAAGGTGTGTATTCATTACCCTGTTTACTATCCTCAAAGAACAAAGGCCTCTGTTTTACATAACCCCCATTTGGCTTAGAAACTCATCAGTATGTAAATACTTGTAATTTCAATCTAAATTGAGCTCTAAAGTTATGCATGCTTTTTTTGTTCTGTACATTTGTCTTTTTTAGGTGACTTGGAAAAATACTTTGGTTTTACATACAAAAGAGAGCAATGCTTTCAGTATGACAAATCACATTGGACCCTTTAGTAAAATGTGTTTTATAGCCAAAAATTCAATGTCATTTTAAGTTATTTTTACTTGAATATTCTCATAGTCTCAAATACAATAATGTAGTTGACCAGGGTTGATGTCCCCTTAGAAGCTCAGTTATAATTGTTTCTCTCTGATTAAATTAAAACACAATAGTAAAATATTAAATAAAGTTTGAAATTTTAAATTAAAAACAGCTATATTACCTAGGGACAATAAAACATGTATTTCCTGGGAAAGAAGACTAACTACTTATTAAGCAAGTGTCAGTAATCCAGATCCTCCAAAGTCCACATCATTAGCTCTGCTAGGACATGGTGGGAATCCTCATATTAATGGAACCTTCTCTTGTCAAAAGGTAGACCATACTGGCCCCACAGGTCCAAACTAGTGGGGAGATCCTAAAACTATTTTTCATCTCTTCCTAGTCTTGCACACTTGTATATTCATTATTTGTGAGTTTTCATTAAAATGATCCCAGAGATATATTTTCTGTAGTCCGAAGTAAGGTGCGAGAGACTTGCAAAAATCATCTTTAGTATATTTTCCTAGCAATTTGTGTTAAAAATTGTACTTTACCTGCTGCCTATAAATACAATAAAAAATCCAGTATTAACACTTTTTTATGTTAAACCTATTTTTTATTGTAGCATTAAGTAATATTAAAAATACATGTGCACATTTAAAACACACTTTTCCTCATTAATGGCCTTTCTGGTACCTCTCCCGACCTCTCTTACTGTTCCAAACACTTTTGGTGTGGCGTGAATATTATCTTATTTGAAATATTTGACTTCATTTCAGTAATTCTCAGAACTATGACAAAGGTGGTAAGGGATAAAGCAGTGGCCATTAATGAGGCAAAGTGTATTTTTAAATTATATTTTCTGTCTACATATTCGGTTTGCTACTATTTGCCTGTGTATTTTTAATGTTAATGGTGGTCTAACTTAAAAAGTGAGTACGGTACTTGATTAAAGAAAAAAAAAAAAGCTTGAAGTGGCCCTTTAAGCACTGCCTGTGTGTGCTGAACATAGCATGAGCTTTAGTTCCTGTGTAGACATAAATGAAATATAGAAACAGATTTGATGGTAGGTAAGAACCAAAATTGTTATCTAGTCTGCCCATTTTATCTACCCCGAAAGTTTAGCTTCATTAAGCATCAGGGTGCCTCTTGCTTGTTCCAGGCATGCTTGAATTCCTTTAAGCCAGTTCATCTACTCCTATTTCAACATACACATATATATATATATATACTAGGATATTGCCCGTCAAAAAATGACGGCAATGAAATTGTAAGTGAGCTAAGGGTGTTTGGTGTATATAATGTGGCTGATGTAGCGTCGTTCGTTTTCTATGTCGTGCAAGTTTTTCATAATATTAGTTTTCTATGTCGTACGACTTTTTCAGAATATCCGTAGGTAGTGTTTTGCGTGTTTATGGTGGTGTTTTGCATGTTTAGGGAACTTCAGCCTCGTTTTTGTTTTGTTCGGCGGCCATTTTTTCTCTCGCTTAGGTGATTTTCGGGTCTCTAAACTCCGAAATTTGTGCTTAAATGGAGGTGTAACTTCACTTGCAGAGGTCCTCGAGGTCCTGTGAGTAACCTTTTTATGTGTTTGTTGTTTGTATTTGTTGTGTTTGTAATGTTTTTGGGGTTGCGTGGGTTGCGTCCTTGTTTTGCAATCTCGTAGGTGTTTTTCGGCAAATACGTAGGTGTTTGGTGGTGTTTTGCGTCTTTAGACTGCTGTAGCCTCGTTTTCGTTTTTTTCTGCGCCCATGTTTTCTCTCGCTTAGAGAATTTTTTAGTGTCTAAACTGCTTTAATTTTAGTTAAATTGAGGTGTAAGTTTAGTTTTCGAGGTCCTGGATGCTCCCTCTGGATGTAGGTAATCTTTTCATGTATTTGTTGTGTGTATTTGTTTGATTTTTGAGGTTTTGATGTGCGCGTGTTGCGGCCGTTTTTTGCGAGGTCGTAATGGGTTGTAACGTGTCTTGTATTTTGTTTGCGTTACAATGCAAATTTTGTGAGGGTCGCAGTTGCTGGCATTCTGGGAAGCCGAGCAGAGACATGCAAATGTGCCCACAAATGCTTCGTTCTTCTATCCATAACCATGTTAAACATGGCTTCCTTTAAGCTTATGCCCACTGCATTACACAGCTTTTATGCAAAGCCGAGGTTGGATTATACACATGCTGGGAATCCTACCCACAGACAGCCGTTTCAAGGTTACTAGCTATCATTAGCAAGGAGCGGGATCTCAGCTTGTGTTGTGAACCTAATGAGTAGGCAGTTCACCACAACAATCATTTGATATATGGTGGGCAAAAGAGCAATAGAAGCCCTCCACCGGACATATGTAGGCAAAAAGTTGCAGTAAAGCTAGAAAAACAACATTATTGCCCCTCCCTCCCGATGCAAAGGTTTTTCTGATGATATCACATAATATGAAACATGATATTACTGATGACATCATACTAGACCCGCCAATTATGACAACTTAATGGTAGCATTCTTCTTACAAGTTTAATTTATGAGACACAAAATAATGAAACCATTGATATATGAAACTTGTGATAATTAGTGTTTTAATTTAGGCATGGTGTGGTACTGTGTTAGCCACCGAATAAAATAAATTAATATGACAGAGTTAGTACATATTAAAAGCCAACTGTGTCTGCCATTAAGAGGTATTTGCTGTATTTTGGCTTATACTTCAATTAAAAGCCTATTTAATAACAACAACAAAAACATATAATGATTAACTCTTAAGTTAGCCACAATCAAGGATACAACGTTGAAAGACTTTTCAGTTGTATCTCAAAATACATAAAAAATAAACCTGCTGTCACCCATCTAACTTCACAGCCCTCTCCCCAAGGCCCACCAGACACAACATGAGTTAGGCTTCATACAGTGTAAATACAAACTAGGAAAATAAATTCTTCACAGCCGGTTGAATATTAATAGTCTCACTATTGACACAGTGTTAAATCTAAATTTCTGCGTGTCTGGTGAGTTTTGAGAAGAGGTCACCACCACTACAGAATGCAGACAAACGACAACTCGTTTTTATCCATGTATTATATCATTTAAAGTTGAAATTAAATATAAAAAACTGTCACATTTCCTAATCAACATGCATTATTACACATACAAGGCAATGTCCTTTAAGGTCCTTAAAGATACAGGCAGCTCCATGCAAATAACAGCCATGTATATGCTCATTTTTACAACAAATACTTGTATACATATAGCTGGTTTTGATGAAAACAAGTACAATTGAATAAGAGGAGTGTTTTGCAGCAGACATGTTTTCTTATGAGGACAAACATGGGGGAAACACATTTATTTTTGTATGATTTTTGTTCATGGACCTTCAGTGCACATTTTTTAATAATGTTTGAACATTTTGAGTGGGTTTTATTTGTTAAAAACTGACTTTTCAAAATGTCTGTTTGCATATAGTGTTTTTCCACCAGCAGGTCTTAAATAGAGCAACTACATTTTTTTAATTGTTTATAAAACTTTAGTGCAAGCTTTTGCTTATTTTTTTTGTGTTAAATTGATTTAAAAGCTAAACAGTGTCCTTGTAACAATTTAATTTAACTAATTAAAGTGAAATGTGTTGTTTTATTAAAGTGTTTGAAAATAAAAGCTGGTATGTTTTCCCAAAAATAAATTGATTGGTGGTGACTGTTGCTTAATAAATGTGTATATTTTATTGTTATTTAAAATATAAAAATAGCTTTAACTAGATATAAGAAGCAAAATGTGCATGTACTTAAAAGTTTGGCTTAGCGGGACATAGGATGCAACTTTTCTATCATGTATTTAATAGAGCATGCTTTAAACATTATAAGTGTTTTTTTGCATGGAAAAAATGTAAATTTATAATAAACTAACTGTAAATACCTATGTGTGAACAGAGAGTAGTTATGACGCTGGATCTCACTGGTAGACACTTATGGCTCATACAGGTATATTGCTGCACATTGGCTAACAGGGATAAACCCTCAGACAGTTATACATACAAAGCAGTATATTCTGCTCCGGGAGCTTCATTTTCAAAAAAGAAACACACTGTTCAACATTATCAAATACCCTCTTTCAGATGCAACAAAGACAAAAATGCTGTAAGTGGCCCTTAAGTTTAGCCTGATGATAGCCTTATGCCAGCCAGCTTTAAATTCCTTAAAGGACTACTGTTGCACATGTACAAGTAAGGCTCATTTGTTTGTTTGCTGTGCATAGGCTAATACAAGCAGTATGCAGTTTATAATAAGGTTTTTAACTGTGTTTTTCCTCCATCAGAGCTCCATATCTCCTGCCCCTGACAGACACAGGTAGGATTAGATGAGCAGCTCTGCTTAGTGGGAAAACTAACAGCTTAATAGCTAAGAAAAATATGTTAACAGTTATTTTAAACTGCATCTTGTTTTTAATAGTCTATGGCCCTCATTCAATTGCAATTTGGCCAATTGAATAGGGCTCTAAATAAGCACATAACATATTTGTTTTAAATAAGTTTTTAGTTAGTAAACATCTATCTAAAAGCAAGGTTATCACTAACTAAAAATGTATTTAAAAAAATATGCTATGTGCTTATATAGAGCCCTATTCAGTTGGCCAAATTGCAATTGAATGAGGGCCTATGTCAGGGGTGAGCAATTAATTTCCCACAGGGGCCACATGAGAAACTTGGACTGTTGTGGAGGGCCGAACCATAGGCTGAACTTAATCCTGCTCAATATTAATTTTATAGCTTTATTTTCTCAGTGCAGGAGCAGTATCTACAGAATGCTCTCCATCCAAGATAGTCACAACACTGCTGCTCACAAGTTGCCCCCTTTTACAATTGGCAGTGTTTTTTTGTCCAGGACACACATTTGTATCCCACTGTAGGCCACTTTAGAGGGCTGGACAGGGACAGGTCTATGCCCAGCAAAACCACATATGAGCTTTACTTGTAAATACACTACAGTGGCCTTTTAAATGAATGTAACTCTACCACATAAACTGGAAGCCTGTGGCAGTTATGTACTGCTGTAGTACTTCGCCACATTAGCAGTATGTATGTTCCAGCTTTCAAAGTTGAGATAAAGACTTCTTATTCCTGTGGAAGATATTTCCTTATTGAACTTCAAGAAACTTTTTGTCCTTTCTGCGCTATAAGCTACACAAATTTAAATCATTTAGTATTTTCCTTTAGATGTTTTCCTCTGTATAAGGAAAATTGGATATTGAATGATATAGGTGAACATTTGATAATGTATACCTCCCCTCATATATAAAGATGAACATTCTCCAGAGTTGACGACCAAATAATAATTTACATTATTGAAATTTCATTTTTAAATTTAAAATTCTATAATAGTATACAGTGCCTTGCAAAAGTATTCACCCCCGTTGGCATTTTTCGTGTTTTGTTGCCTCACAACCTGGAATTAACATGGATTTTTGAGGATTTGCATCATTTAATTTACAGAACATGCCCACAACTTTGAAGATGTTTTTTTTTTTTTTGTGAAGCAAACAACAAATAAGACAAAATAACAGAAAAAGTTAATGTGCATAACTATTCACCCCCCCTAAAGTCAAAACAGCCCTCCATTCTTTAAGGTGTTAAGTTTGTTTTTTGTCATGTACTAACCCCCTGTACAGCGCTACGGAATATGTTGGCGCGATATAAATAAAGATAATAATAATAATACTTTGTAGAGCCACCTTTTGCGGCAATCACAGCTCCAAGTCGCTTTGGATAAGTCTCTATGCGCTTGCCACATCTTACCACTGGGATATTTGCCCATTCCTCCTTGCAAAACTGCTCCAGCTCCTTCAAGTTGGATGGTTTGCGCTTTAAGCAATCTTTAAGTGTGACCACAAATTTTCTATTGGATTGAGGTCTGGGCTTTGACTAGGCCATTCCAACACATTTACATGTTTCCCCTTAAACCACTCAATTGTTGCTTTAGCAGGGTGTTTGGGGTCATTGTCCTGCTGGAAGGTGAACCTCCGTCATAGCCTCAAATCACACACAGAGTGGTACAGGTTTTGCTCAAGAATATCCCTGTATTTAGCACCGTCCATCTTTTCCTCAACTCTGACCAGTTCCCCAGTCCAGGCTGCTGAAAATCATCCCCACAGCATGATGCTGCCACCACCATGTTTCACTGTGGGGATGGTGTTCTTTGGGTTATGTAATGTGTTGGGTTTGCGCCAGAGGTAGCGTTTTCTTTGATGCTTGAAAAGTTCAATTTTAGTCTCATCAGACCAGAGCACCTTCCTCCATACATTTTGGGAGTTTCCCACATGCCTTTTTGCAAACTCAAAATGTGCCATTTTGTTTTTTTGCTGAAAGTAATGGCTTTCTTCTGGCCACTCTGCCATAAAGCCCAACTCTATGGATCGTACGGCTTATTGTCGTCCTATGTACAGATACTCCAGTCTCTGCTGTGGGACTCTGCAGCTCCTCCAGGGTTACTTTAGGTCTCAGTGCTGCCTCTCTGATTAATGCCCTCCTTGCCCTGTCTGAGTTTTGGTGGGCGGCCATCTCTTGGCAGGTTTGCTCTTGTGCCATGTTCTTTCCATTTGGTTATCATAGATTTGATGGTGCTCCTGGGAATCATTAAAGATTTGGATATTTTTATATAACCTAACCCTGGCTTGTACCTCTCAAAAACATTGACCCTTACTTGTTTGGAGAGTTCCTTGGTCTTCATGGCAGTGTTTGGTTAGTGGTGCCTCTTACTTAGGTGTTGCAGCCTCCTGGGGCCTTTCAAAAAAGGTGTGTATATGTAATGACAGATCATGTGACACTTAGATTGCACACGGGTGGACATCATTTCACTAAGTATGTCACTTCTGAAGGTAATTGGTTGCACCAGAGCGTTTTATGAGCTTCATAACAAAGGGGGTGAATACATACGCACATGCCAATTTTCTTTTTTCTATTTCTAAAAAATAGTTTTATGTATATATTCTTCTCATTTCACTTCACCAACTTAGACTATTGTGTTCTGACCATCACATAAAATTCAGATAAACAAAACATTGATCTTAAGGCTGTAATGTAACAAAATAGGTAAAAAGTCAAGGGGGTGAATACTTTTGTAAGCCACTGTATTTGCTCGCTTATAACATACAGTACATTGATGTAATTAGAATTGTAAATGACTGTGCACTAATAATTAAAACAAGAGTATTGTATTTGAACATATAAAACAAATGACCACTAAGTTGAATCAGCAAATGATTATGATAGTAATTTTGTGCTTTTTGGTATACAGGAGTGTTTGTGGGTTGGGAAGGGAGGTACTGCTGTATTCAATCTAACGCATCACAACAGCAGGTTTTTCTAGTATGGCAGCTTCAGCCTGAGCTTGCCTTGTGAGTGCAGGATTTAGGCTTATTGATGACTGTTTGAGCTCCTCTGCAAAGCACAAGCCTTTATATCAACCTAAAGGGTGTAGCTAAAGAAAGGCTGATGTATTGTAAATCTACTGTTTATTATGAGCAAGGTATATTAATAAATTCAAATCTTCATCTAAATTAGAAGTTTTTAACTTTTCTACATTAAGGTATCCACAGAAAAAACAAATATAATTTGCTTGATATGGACCCTTCTGCAGAGCTTATTTTGTCATTGAGCCTTGTTGTCTTTATACACTGACATAATATAATACTGCCTCTTTAAATATGAGAGTGAGGGCTTCGCTATGGCAGAAATGTATGCATGTGCTGACCAAAACATGCCAAGGGCCACACGAGATAGGCAAAGGACCATGTTTGGCATAGGGCCTTTTTCTCCCCACTCTAAATAATAAAACGTATATGTACCTGATATAAGTGTGGACCTAATGGCAGTCCAAGGCTTGTGATAGTGGTGTTCCTCAAGTAATATTGCTTTGTCAGATTTTCAGAAGTTTCATCAAAATACCTTGATATTTAGAACTAAATAAGTAACTTTCATTTCCATTTGAAGATTTGAAAGCATGGAGGACTACTTACCGAGCTGGAATTAGTGAAATGAGGTAATTAGATAGGAGGCTAGAGTTCTGGCCATTACTTGGAGGTGAGAGCTGTCATGAGGTGCAGTATTACTATGGAAAGCCATTGTAGGATCTGACTGTGGAGCAGCAGATAGTACATTGAACAACATTGAGGGCCTCATTCAAATCGGGGCCGTAAATCGGCTGCAAGTCTGAGATTCCTTGCGACCAGGTTACGGCCCCGCATAGCGATATGTCTACGCTGCTATTCAAGTGGGCGCCACCGCAAGGAGGTCCAGTTTACGGCCGATCACAAACCATGCTATTGGCAGTAAGCACTTCCATACTTGAACAGGATCGCTGCCACAAGCCCGCAATTTTGGAGCACTGGAAATGCAAATATAAATTCAACACAGCACTGTAAATGATGGGGTACACAATGGGTGACATGAGGATTAAAGGCACAACATTCTCAAGCTGGCACATCGCCACAATACAATACTTGATTTCATGTTTAATTTATGTCCAAAGTCAGACGGGCTTGAATTACGAGTAACGGGCTTGGAGTTTAATCAAGCCCTTCGGACTTTGGACGGAAATTAAACGTGAAATCAAGTTTTGTTTTGTTGCGATGTGCCAGCTTGAGAATGTTATCCATTTAATCCTCATGTCACCCATTGTGTACCCCATCATTTACAGGGCTTTTCAGTCCTGTCTTGAATTTATATTTGCATTTCGAGTGCTCCGAGTTTGCTTGCTTGAACCACGAGTTAGGGGCTTGAGGAAGCAAAAAATAAGTTATGGGCTTGGAGGTCATTCAAGCCCATAGGACCGCATAGGTCTTACTTTCAAAACGTTGCACTAATGAAGCAAATAAAAAAGCCATCCTGTACTTTTATTAAAAGCGAAAGTGATGTTAGGTCTTAGATTTAACAGCACAACATTCACAATCTCTCAAATCGTCAAAAATAACTACCGTACTTTATTTCATGTTAAATTCCGTCATAAAGTCCTACAGGCTTCAACCTCCAGGCCCGGAGGTTGGATTCAAAAGTTCTACGTGCTTTGAGATTGAAGTTCGTAAAGTAGGACTTTATGACGAAAATTTAACATGAAAAACACTATTTTTATTTGTTGATTTGAGTGTAGGGAAATGTGCTATTAATTCTAAGACCTAAAATTATTTTCACTTCTAATAAAAGTACACAATGTTTTTTTATTTGCTTAATTAGTGCTACGTTTTGTTAGTAAGACCGTTGCCAGACCTCTGGTGTAAGTAAGCTGCCGTTCGATTTTATCGATTTATGGGCTTGACAGAAGATCGTAGCAATTGAAAAGCAAATTGGGATTTCTGGTGGCCGCAAGATCAAAAGCTTTGACACAAGTAAGCTGCTATTGAGCAAATCGCAAGGGATCGCAGCTCGAGGTTCGTAATCCGATCGGAGGCCGCAAATTGAATAGCTAACTAGCTTGCGGCTACTTATGCAAAAAACGTAGGATTTAATATGAAAAATATGGTACTTAATATAAATATGGCATTTTTGTCGCATTATCTTCTTATAACTTTCTTTATTCCTGATATTATTATTTTGTTTCTGGTTTCTTTCTGCTCTGTTTCTGTCTCAATACAGTTTTATGGTACCTTACTCCCTATTACCTGCAAATATTTACAACCCTGCTTATTTTCTCTGATCTACACTCATGAAGTATTCTTCACAGCTGACCAAACAAAACATTTTTTTTTTCTTTTCTCTTTTTGTATCTAAAAAAAAAAACAACCTGTAATTTCTTAATTTCAATGGGAATCTTATATCAGTATTAGCGACTTGCCCGTCAAAAAATGATGGCAATAAAATTGTAAGGCAGGTAATGCTGTTTGGTGGAGACATTAATTTTGTTGGTGTTCCGAGATCCTTTGGCGCTCATTGCGACCCTCATGCTAATTAAATAATTAATAAATGACTATACTTTACCTATTTTGAAGTAATATATGCAGGAAGCATTGTGTTTAAGAGCTGACAATCTGTTTTGATGTTCCTGCAGCATACAATGTCGGTTTGCACTGTTGTGGAGCTGCTGTGTAAGTGTGAGCAATGTGTGCAGTATGTAGTGTAAATAGTGTGTGTGCGTGAGAAAAATCCGTTAGTGTAGCTGTGTACTTCCACATTGTGTAAGTTTGTGTTGTAAAATGGCGGCTAATGTGTATGTGGTACGCAAGTGTGGCTGATTTAGTGTCCTTGTTAAGAGTGTATCTTGGACCTCGTACGGCTTTTTCGGAAAATCTGTATGTGTTTCGTGGTGTTTTGCGTGTTTAGGGTCCTGTAGCCTCGTTTTGGGTTTTTTTCGGCGGCCATTTTTTCTCTTGTTTAGGGGATTTTCGTGTGTGTAAACTCTTGAATTTGTACTTAAATTGAGGTGTAACTTCACTTGCAGAGTTCCTGGGTGCCCCCCCTTGCTGTCGGTAAGCTTTTTATGTGTTTGTTGTGTGTATTAATTGTGTTTTTAATGTTTACATGTGCGCGGATTTCGGGCGCTAAGGTCGTATTTTTGCGAGGTCGTAATGTTTTTTTTTTCTAAGTCCCGCGGCTTGTATTTGTGGATGCTAAGTCCGTAAATGTTGCGGTGTAAGTCCCGCCTGAGACTCATTGCAGCCGACGTGGGAGCCTTCACCTCCGCAAATGTGGCCCCTTGCTTCACGAGGGGCCGCATTTGCGGGTCTAAACTCCGCAGTTGCTGGCAAGGAGCGCCTTCGGCGTTAGCAACAACCCGCATGCTCACAACTATATATGTGATGTGATAGCTCCGGACTTGAGAAAGAGAGGAAGCTCTCGAAAGCTTGTTATATATTTATAAATATATGTTTGTCCAATAAAAAAGGTATCACTATATACTGCAATTCTCTGATTATTCATCTATATGTGTTTAGATTTATAATATTTGATAGGTTGTGTATGGTGTTTTTCTTTTCTTAACCTGAGAGATTTGTAATAAAAATAGAAGCACGTTTTATGTCTGAAATACAGTAACCTTTGTTAAAACTAATATAGGCGTCTTATATTACATATTATATAAGACAGTGTTACTTTAAATATTCTCCATAGATAGTTACTTCCTCCACCTCTCTCTGCTATATTCAACAAATATCCCAATTGCTATCATGTATAGTTTTAATTTCTACTATAACTGAGAACTTATCAGCATTTCCCTGTCTCTATGCATCATATTGTGGGTGTGGCTTAATTTGAGTTTATGAGTGTTAGCAGCTCTGAGCAAGGGTCATAATAAGAGAGACAAGCAAAGAGTTTAGTTCAGCGGTGGGCAGTGGGAGAGCATGAGCATCTTCCACAATTCACAGTCCATCTCTCTAAAACTAGCAAATAATAAACAACTGAACTCTTCAATACTTCTCATTTTCTATACCTCTATTACCAATTAATTTATTTCCAAGAGAAATATTATCATCTTGCTTTGGTTACAATAAAAATATTTAAACCACTATGATACTCTAATAACCCTTTAAGTGTCCAATAAAAAATGGAAAATCCAGTTTACAGTGGCAAATTATTTTATGTATATACATATTTCCCAGAGTTCCCCTGTGCCTCTCCCAGCACATATCCAGTCCTCCCTACATCTCTCTTACCTAGAGCAAGTACTCAGACTCTGGTTAATATTACTGCTCATCAGTACATGTTTTTTTCAGAAATTCTGTTAAGAAACAGTCTGTAAGTGGCTAGTACATCTAGTACCAATAGAAACATTGGGCCCCATTCAATTGCAAGCCCGCAACACGATCTCTGTAGTCCATATGTCTGCGGGTGTGCTCCCGTTCGTCTCCGAATCTGGAGCTATTTAATTGATCAAGCCTGCAAGTTACTGGCCAAAAGCCGACTCCGTAAACCATGCACTGGTTCGTAGCAGTTAAGGACAGGAACATAATCAATTAAGCAAGGCCGTAACCTCCCATTTCGAATCAGCCAATAGAAAATGAGACTGTCATTATTACGGCAGTAAAACATGGAGGTTACATGTCAATCAATTAGGTTCGGGGGTCCGATAGGCGATCAGACTTGCATATCCGCAAACTAAAGCATTATGAAAATGAATGCAATACTGTTCTAGTCCATGTGGGTGGCCTGATATGTATTAACTCATTCATACCCGAGATAGTTTTAACCCCGAAATGAAACATAAAAATAAATCTTATATACTGCCCATTTGCGAGCTTGAGACTGTTGTGCAATTAATTCTAATGTCTTTCGTCTCTTTCCCCGTTATTTACAGTGCAGAATTGATTTATTTTTTGCATTTACAGTGCTACGAATCGATGTTTAACCCCCATGCGAGTTCTCTCAAGCGTTTGTAGGATTTTCTCCTTCATTTGCCATTTATGGGTGTGAAAACATTTGCGGGCTTGGGAAATTGGAGCAATTGAATAGCGATTTGCAATTTTAGCCATCGTAACTCTTGCGAAAGTGAAAGATCAAAGGCTTTGTGAGGCGGTAAATTACGAGTTTAACCACGGCAAAGTTTTCAAGGCAGTAACTCGTAACCCATTTGGAGCCAGCAAAAAGACACCAATTGAATAGCAAATTAACATGCGACCTCACTTACGGGTTACAGTAACATGCAAAAGCTCAAATGAATCGGGCTCATTGTATACATGAGCTGTTAAGGGCAGACCTGTGCATGGACTGTTTGGAAGGTTTGATTAAGTGAAAGCAGAGCTTTTAGACACTTGTTAATAAAATGACGTTTAGATATGCAAACAAACAGTTTATTTCAATCTTAAAAACAGGCAAACTCCAATGTCCCTTTAAGTTTGAAAACAGTGCCATCCATTTTTTTGCAAAGTGTTAATATTGTTTTTTGTCTTGTACTTAACCCCTGTATAGCACTACGGATGATGTTGGGTTGTTACAAATAAAGGATAATAAAGCTGTATTAATAAAGAATAGACTCTTAACCTACTAGTAGCATTCCACTGCACTGTACCTCCCATCCCCCAAAAGGGTCTTAATGTTTTTTTCACCCATGGTGTGCCTCCTAACACAAAGGGTTTTTTTCAGCACATGTTCAAAATGGTGTTAGATTTTCTCCTTTATCTTCCAAAGATTAGCATTTCAAATCCTGGAGGTGCCATTGTATTGCTATTTGCTTGCAATCACCTCACAGTGAGATTTCCTGGCAGTGTTAAGTTTGTCATTTTGACTGTAAAATTCCCTCAAGATGAGAGGAAAAGTGAATTTTTTTGGATAGATGTCAATTTCTACATTTATTTATCTACAGTTGGGTTTCTTTTATCAGTAAAGTATGTTTCTAATTAATAATGTGACTATGTACGAGACATAGAAATACATATGTTACTATAGAGAATGTGAAAACATTTTAATTATGAAAGTGATTTATTAGAGACGGATACATTTGGTTCAAATAATAATGATGTAGTAGCCAAAGAGGCTCTCCAGACTATGCACGTTTTGTGGAGAACGTTGATAGCAGGTGCTGTCTATGTATTAGGCGAGAAGTTGAATAATATTTTAGGATGACCACATGTCCAAGTTTCAAAGGCAGCTCTTTGGCTGAGACCTCTGCCACAGGTTAATATTTGTCCTGGAAATGTTCCTAGTAAGGAGGTTAGATAGGGTTAGATGAGGCTTTAGACCTGAATGCAAGATTATTATTATTTTAATTGTGGATTTTAATAGATTATTTATGCATATTCTTTGGGAGTTACAGTACAAAAGGTGTTTAAAAAATTATATATTTATATGGCGACATAAAGTATCAGTTCTGCATTATGGTATTCTGTATGAAATAAATTTGTCCTAAAAAAATCTCAACGTTAAAATTTGCCTCACTAGTAAGACAAACTAGTCTCTTTTATACTTGATATATCAATCACTCATTTGTCATAAAAAAAAAAAACACTTTTGTTATGTTTAAGAGTTGTCAATAATATATGATTTCGGACATTATTCCCTTCTCATTTTACTCCTCCATATAACATGGCATCCAACCTCATAGTAACACAGAGGTTTCCATTCAGCAACAATAACAACTCGGTGGGAGGTAATTGTAAGCCATTGATAAGACTAGCTGAGGAGGTAGCGTCTCTGGGCCTCATTTAAATGAGATTTGGCCAATTGAAAAGGGCTCTATATAAGCACAGAGCATACTTTTTTTTTACAGAAGTTTTTAGTTAGTGAAGACCTGGCTTTTGGATAGAAGTTCACTAACTAAAAACTTCTGTAAAAAAAAAGTATGCTCTGTGCTTATATAGAGCCCTTTTCAATTGGCCAAATCACATTTGAATGAGGCCCTCTGGCTCTAATTGTACACTTTTCCAATAAAATTGCCATCCTAAGATTTACTTGTGGTTAATACAAATCAATTGCAAACATACTTTTTTAGACTTGCAGTTTCTAAAACTATAGCAACTGGAACATTTGTGTGCCTTTAATTCTTCACTCCAAAATCAAGTTGTTTTTCCCCAGTTACTCTTAAACAGCATGAAAACTGATTATATTGTAAGTTTGTGAGTTTTCAATCATGCATGGCACTTTGGGGAAAGCACTATGGACACCGGAATTTAAGCTCAAAGACAGGGCCCTCCATTCTTTGCAATGTGTTAATATTGCTATTGTTTTTTGCCTTGAACTTAACCCACGTATATCGGTATGGAATATTTTGGCGCGTAATAAATAAACAATAATAATACTATTTTTTTTCTAAAGTGGAATCCTGTAATATTCCATGTTGCTGTATTGTTTGCATATTATTCAGCTTCTTTGATTTGCTCATTAGGCTTACAGTTTGCTTAGGTGTCTCTGTAGTGGGCAAAATATAGAGCTACAATGTTATTTGGCACTTATACCCCTCTGCCACCCTTATCATGCCACCCTGAGCTACACATTCACAATACAGGAACTGCAAAATCAATTCTTAATATCTCAGAAAAGATTGTTTGTAGAAGTAAACTGCTAGTGCAATGTATATACAGTTTTAAATACTCTTTACAATTAAATCAACTTCTTGTTGTGGTGACAGACATTTTAAAGCACATTAAGCCATTTGAAAAAAAAAAATACAAGTAACTAGATTTTATTGATCTTACTTTATTTGTACCTGGTCTTACCATGTCCCTTCCCTAGCACGGGATTTTGTGTTTGTTTTTTGTCACAGGTATCCTTATGATTGCAGACAGGTATCCTTATGATTGCAGCAAAGGTAATAACCACCAAGTAATGTCAGTAGAAACACAGCCAGTCAGTAGAAAGCTGTTGGATTTATTATATGGGAAACATGCTTCTAAAACACCCTATTGATTATGCAACTTGTGAAATATTTCAACTTGACACAATAAGTAGATCTGTGTAGTGTGTGGATGTATTTTGCTGGTAAGAAAACATGACCTTGTATCTTGCAGTGTAGCAATTTTGTGATATGCTCAGTTTTCCTGCAGAAAACTGAATAAGTAGTTCTTTGTGCTAAAATTGTGATGAACAGGAACTGTATGCGATTGTATACAATTAACAGATTTTATCCTGAATAAGAACCAATATGCAGAAATAGTCTGCACTGTATATCTAACTACAGGGCTACTGTAATGGTCCATTATTTTTAATAGTACATATCATTATATGCACAAGTTTTTAATTTAACATGATTAAATTGTAGATTTTTTTGTAAGACCACTTAAACTGAAAAACAACAACATATTTTCCAACCATATTTGGACTAGAGCTCCTCTGATTTTTTTTTTTCAAACTGTAGTAAAGTCTGCAACAGACTGTGGCTGCCTATTTAGAGCACAGCTTTAGCTGCAGAGCGTGAGTGGGTGTGACCTGCACTTCCTGCCATATATTGAAATATATAGGAGGAACTCCTGACCAAAGACCAGGGAAAGCCAGTGATAAAATCACAATAAATGTAAACGTTATTAGACCGATATCTACTTAAAGAACCACTGTGTTCAGATTTTTTTTTCTATATGGTCTTGTATAACTAGATACAGAGAGAAATGTTCTAGAAACTAAAATAAATAAACACAACCTTTATTTTTTTTAATTTTAGATGCAATTATTTATTTACTGCAGACTTCCATTTCCTTTACAGGGGCGGCTACGGTCTCTGCAGGGTGTCTCCTTGTATATTACAGGGCCAGTTCATTCAGCACAATTTAAAGCACACCACTCCTAAAAATATGTTGGAATACTTTTTGAATTTTTTAAATAGGTGCCCTTTTTTTACAGAAAAAATATAAAATGAAGTTCTGTTTACGTGAGAATTGGGCAAGTCCCACAGGCAGACTGACAGCAAGAGCTGCATGCACAGAGCAGAGCATAAAGAGGGTTAACCCTCCCCAAATTCATCCGTGCAGGAAAATGACTGCTAGAAACTCACAAATATGGTACTTGTGTGTTAACTGATGGCTAATTACATTCCTGAATGCAGAGAAAAAACATAAATCTTGTGTTCACCAGAGCTTGCACCAACTGGTGTTGGCATGTGTTGTTAATCATGGAACAGTCAGCAGTCTGTTTGTAAACAGACCTAAGACTGCAGATTTTTAGCTGTTATTAGTGTAATAAAAAAAAAACAATAGATAATTTTAACAAAGAATCGTATGCTCTTTCACCTCAGGAAGAGGACTTATAGTGAGGTAAATGGCCCTTTAACGAGCGTACCATTAGACCTAATGAACGCCCTGGCAGTTGTAGATGTCACATTCCCACTGTGCAGCTATAAACATCCTGTATTTTCTCCTCCCCCCGCAGAAAGCAGATCACTAAGAACTAAATGGTAGATGCCACAGCAGCATAATTGTTTATATAAGTAATACATTATAGGTTGTATTTTTACTTTTTACTAGTATTTTCAATTGTCCTTTATGGACTGCCACACCACATCCAAGATTAGACTATTTCAAGCAAGGTATAACCCAGGTTAGCACTGTTAATGCTAAATATAAGTTAATTCTAATTAGAAGGCAAAATTATTGAATATACTGTATTAAAAGCTCTTGATTGAGCTCAGATTAAATTATTGTGATCATTATCATTTCTTTTCAGAAAAACAAAAAAGGAAAAAAGAGAGAGTACAGGCTCTAATGGTGAAATAAATCTAAAATTCCTACTCACAATCTCTGTTAACATCTCAAGTATATATATATATATATATATATATATATATATATATATATATATATATAGGTTGAGGGTGTGTAAAAGACGAAGGATTGTAATTTTAGAACACATATGTTGATTGTTATTGTGTAATGATTACATATTTAATATTTTTTTATTCCCATGTTGTTTTTAATTTAGCACTCTATTATTATTTAATATCCATAAAGCTTGCATTTTCGTGTACTTTTCCACCTTATTATCTAATTTGCTATACAAATATTCAGTATCTGTTAATAAATGTATCATACTTTTAACAGTTTGTAAATCTGGTACTTGCCCAGCTACTCCTTATAAAGAAGTAATCACTGTCCTCAAAGCATTAATATATGTGTATTAATTACTCTGGGCCTCATTCTATTATCGTCCGTAAAAACAGCCGCAAGGCTGCGATTCCTTGCGGGGGTTTCCGTTATCTTGGAATTCAATTAAACGGCCCCGCAAGGATTTCCCCTTACGGGCGGCCGTATATCTTGCAACCGGCCGTAAACTCCGAAATCTTTTAAACGCAAAAATAAATTCAAGACGGCACTGTAAAGCTCTGTAAATGCTAGAGATCATATTGGGGGACATGAGGATTAATAGCAACCCACTCTCAAGCTTGCACATCAGCCCAAATCCGAGTTTACATTAACTGTTTATTTTCCGGCCGCAGTGTGGGCGGGTCTGAGGTGCTCCAAGCCTCTGGACTTTTTACATGGATATGTGACATAAATTTTTTTTTTAATTATTTACGGATTTGAGTGTAGGGGAATGTTGTGCTATTTTTGCTAACACCTACAATCACTTTATAGTCTCCTCAGAGTGCAGGATGGCTTTATTATGTGCTTATTTGTGTGCCTGCGGGACCTTTTTGCTGCAAGTAAGCTGCGGCTCGGTTTTAGCCTTGCAGAGAGGGTTCCCGGAGCAATTGAATAGCAACCAGGATTTTCTTGCGGCCGAATCTCTTGCGGCCGTTTAAGATCAAAGGCTTTCCTCCGGCGCGTGCGGCCGCAAGAGATAGCAAGGCACCGGCCGCAAGCCTGCCGGATCCCCGGCCGGAGGGGAATAGAATAGGCGAATAGCTTGCGGCCGGTCCTTGCGGCCCCGCATCTCCTACGGCCGATAATAGAATGAGGCCCTCTGTATTTTACCCCCTGGGCATTTCTGCACATTTTATTAAAGGCCATATTGGTATATTATATACAAATATTATTTTTTGCAGCCCCACCACTTGCGGCAAAAGCTTATAGTGGACTTGAACCATTTATATGTGACATTTAACTTTGTATTCCTTAATACTTTGTGTACATTTTCTTTACTGCAAATTGATGATATTTTTGTACATACCTCCATCATTGTTCTTCACTTTTCCAAAATGTTGTTTCCCCATAACATCATATATTCTGGTTTTCCTAATTTACTTTCAGTATACATTACTTTGTGTATATTTGAAACTATCCCCTATGTTGTTCCTGCTACATATTATATATAACTAAACATGTTTTAGATAACGGGCACATATTTATTCGAAGAGAAATATCAAGCAGCAATTACAAAATGCAGTTAACTCATTTTAATGGAGAACTTCTTTGATACACTGTTTGTGTGGAGCAGATTTTCACCAGCAACTGCTGAGGCCAAGTTCTCACAGGCAAATAACGCAGCTCCTATTATGTTGTGTATATCTATGTATTGTCACACATCTTATCTATTCAGACTACAACTGTGTACATCCTTATGGAGAATGTTGGAGTTCTGCAAATAAAGCCATCTTACATATATTGTAGGAGTTGCACTGTTGGCCTGTATCCATGTCTGTGCTTTAGGCCTATAACAATTTTGCTGTGTTTCTGGCTCTGGCTAGAATGTCAAAACAGCAAATGTATAATTTGTAAGAATATTTTCCAGGCAATATGACACTCCCTCTACCAACTCTTCCTTATGAACAAAAAAAATATCCTGTTTTTCAATCTGAGATGTAAACAATTAGAGATAGTGCTTGCCATTGCACTGCATAGTGCTCCCCAGTTGTATTATTCTAGTATTACTATCATCATAATTCATAATAGTTCAAATGTATAAGACTGTTTATTGGCATTTAGGTTATGCAGATTTTTTTTTATTTCTTATTTTATTAGAAAGTAGAAAGTTACATTGAACATTCACAAGATACAACTACAATGTATAAAATGTAAATTTGTTTAATCATTATTGGTTGTCTTCTGTTACACTACTACATTTCTTATATTGGGATGGAGGGGATGCATGGAAGGGTAGTAGGGAGGGGGTTGGGGTAAAGTATGCAAAAAGGAACATCAGGGAGTCAGAAAGGTATAATATCACCCAAACATTAATAGTAAACAATTATAAAGGCCTTTTGAAAATGTATGCATTAGTGATGTACAGTATGTACTTAGAGTATCCCAGTCGTTTAGTCAGACCAATTGAGTATCGGTGAAGTATGGTAAACAAATTGTCTATGAACAGGTCTCTGATATTATATTTAAGGCTAATTTCAACACTGTGCACATATTTAACATGGGTAACAAATTCCACTTTCAGTTCCAGTGGACATAGGAACTGATTAATCACAGCACAGTTACTACGAGGAGAACGGCCTAGCTGTGTTTTCATGGATTCTGGCTCTTATATACCCATGGCTTCTTGCCATAAGTACAAATGTCCACAGGAAACAAACAAAGTGACGAAAAAGCAGGGATTGTTAAAATCTGAAATAAATACTAATCGCCACCATAAAGATCAAATTATATTATATACATGTTAAATACAAATTCACTCTGTCCCCCAAAGCAATCAAGTAAATACAAGGGAACAAAGCAGAGGACTACACCTCAAAAAGATGATTTATTACAAGAAGCACTAGCATTTTATGCATTTACTGGACTGTAAATGCAGCCATGTAATAAACTGATTTTAGTATAGAATTTCTATTTTTATTTAGGTTGGAATGTATTTTTTTGTCTAGTGCTTTACAGTGTCAAGATACAACAGTTATAAGTACAATATAAGTGCATTTTCATAAAGGCAACACATGAGCTATATAGACTTTATCTAAAAGCTTACAATCTAGTTATTTCAGGGAAAGACACATTCAGAGTAACTTTATAAACATTGTAACTTGCTGTTTATGGTAGAACTTGTTGATATCTGTTTATGTATCAGGCTTTGTCCTTTTTTTGTATACCAGCTAATCCTGAATATCTACCCACACCTTTGCTGTATATTGTACAAAGATGTCTGTTAATGTCAATATACTCTCAAATCAAACATGGAATGTATCTAAAATTACTGAATTAGATGTTATAAACAGGTAAAATGTTAACATAACACAGAGTGACATAGCCCTTTGCTTCCTAAGTAGTGGTAGAGCTACTGTTGGTGCAGTAGATTCAAAGTATCAAGGTCCACAAAAAGGTTGGGCCCTCTACTACTGACAGTAATTGAGGAATCTTAATAAATGTTAATCTGATCACCATAGGGGTGATCTGATCATCTACATATATTTTTGGCATTTTTATTGACCTCCAACACTGGTTTTAAACCTATAAAGTTTGATACCTTACAGCAAGACTGATGTATGCAAATTAATTGCTACAACTATTTTAGATAATAACACATGTCTCCCCATACCCAGTGGGTACTGTTCTGTTAGAGAAAAAATATAAATAGAGGTGGATGGCAATGGTAGGGGTAAGATAGGGAGAATAATTACAGAATGTTAGTACGGATAGGGTTGGGAAATTTAAGATGCATTAAAAACACAATTGTTATTTTCATTAGATTTATTTATAGTTGAAATGAATGATTGTGCTTTCTTTGGTATTATGAAAAGTGTTACTGGCTTGGGTTAAGTGTTACTGGCTTGGGTTAACTGCTACTGGTTTGGGTTAAGTCGTACTGGCTTCAGCCTCGTTTTGATCCTGTTTGAGAAAATTTACGTTTTTTACTCAATTTTTTTCCTCGCTTAGTCGATTTTATATCCCTGAAAAACTGCAATTAGAGCTGAAACTAGCTTGCAACCTCACTTATGCTCCCTGGCAGTCCCCCTGAGTTGTGTGTGAGGTTTTTAATTTATTTTGTAAATTATTTTTCGTTTTTTGGCGGTCTTTCATGTTACGGGCTTAGGTTAAGTGTTACTGGCTTCAGTTAAGTGTTTACCGATTATATTATATATATATATATATATATATATATATATATATATATATATATATATATATATATATATATATATATCCGTTATTACCTAACGGCAGTAAATCTGCTGAACAATTTATTCCAGACCATTGTGAAGTGTCCCTAAGATAGACATGTAAACAGCAACTGTGTCTGTGGAAATATATCCAGCCGCTACCAGACCCCACTACTGTTATCAAAATAGAGATTGCTGTATCAGCAGTTCATATTCATCAATAGCAAATCAATTTGATATTATAGCTCCTTTTGTGATTTCATTATGTATGTCAGGTGACAATTTAAATAATTCATTCCTAATTTGCCTTCTCTGTATTTGAAAACAAAATCTGATGTGGCTTTTAAATAAATGTGTCATAGAGTTGAAAGTACATATTATGTCTAATACTTCCTTCCCTTATTATGAAAACAGTAATGGAGAGCTGCTGTAACAAGTCCCACAGATGATCAAACATAGACAGCATGCAGTTATGATAGTGATTTATTTGTGCAGAAACCAACAAGGGCCAGGCCTGGGGCAGCACATTATCAAGGGGCAGTATGCTGCCTCAAGTTGTTTGGGCTGAGCAGTCAAAACATGTCTGTATGCATGTAATGTCAATGTGCAGTGACAGTTCTGTGTATAAGTATACATGGCACTGCCTGACATATTGTATAATATCATAGGTTGACAGGAGGGAGAGTAATGAGAGAAATGGAAGGAGTGACACCTCTGATTGGACCTAGAGCAACATGAACAGTAAGAGCAGGATTTATAAAAAATTATATTTCTCTGTATGCGTACACTAGGATAATGGAATGCATTTTTGTTTCACATTAAGCATGGCATTTGATATTGTTTCACTGAATGTTTTTTTTTTACTGCATATTAAACCAATTTTAATGTATAATTGCAAGATATTGTTCCTGTTAGCCAATGTGCATGAGTACAGCTCTATAAGCCATACTGGTCTGCCAGTCTATACTACAGACAGCTGTACTCCTGTTAGTTACAAGGAACTTTAAACAGGTTTTAATTAATATTTTCCCATGTAACTAAAATAAATATATATATATATGTAAAAAAAATAAACTAAATAATAATATATGTATATATATATATATATATATATATATATATATATATATATATATACAGTTGTGCTCCAAAGTTTGCATACCCTTGGTAAAATGGTAATATATGTACATTTTTTTTAAAGAAAACATAAGTGAGCAGGCAAAACGCATTTCTTTTATTACTTACTAGGAAATTGCCCATCAAAAATGACGGGAATAGCATTTTAAGGCTGGCAATGCTGTTTGCCACCTTGTGTCTCCTTTTCCCCCTCCTCTCCCGCCCTTGTGTCTCCTTTTCCCCCTTCACTCCCTCCCTTGTGTCTCCTTTTTCCACCTCCTCTCCTTCCCTTGTGTTTTTTTCCACCCCTCTCCCTCTACTGTACCTCCTTTCCACCCTCTCCCTTTCCCTCCCCTGTGTCACCTTTCTCCCCATCTTCTTTCCACACTCTCTCGCTCTCCTGTTCCTCCTTTCACCCTCTCCCTTCGCCCGTGTCTCCTTTCCCCCTCTCCCTCCCCCCCTCGTGTCTCCTTTAACCTACTCCCTCTCTTGTGTCTTCGTTCCCCCTCCTCTCCCTCCCTATTCTCTCCGTCCCCCCTCCTCTCCCTCACTTGTCTCTGTTCCCCCTCTTCTCCCTCCCTTGTGTTCCCTTTCCCCCTCCTCTGTGTGTGTTACCTGGATTTAACCCTGCCAGCAGCGGTGCACTTACCGTCTTCTCCTCCTCTTCGGCTCCCATCCTTCAGCCAGAACTACTTTCTGGATCAAGCTGCGCATTGGGCTTGCGCATCCTGCCTGCGCGATAAGCGGCTTGATCCAGAAAGTAGTTCTGGTCGAAGGACGGGAGCCGCAGAGGAGGAGACGGTGGTGAGTACGGGCCGCAAGCTACTGGCAGGGTTTCCAGGTAAGCCGGGGAGCTGGGGGAGGCAGAGGGGGAGATGAGAGAGAGCCAGAGGGGGAGATGAGAGAGAGCCAGAGGGGGAGATGAGAGAGTGGCAGAGGGGGAGATGAGAGAGTGGCAGAGCGTGAGATGATAGAGAGGCAGAGCGTTAGATGATAGAGAGGTAGAGGGGGTTGAGAGAAGACAGTGCCGCTGGCGATAAGCGCCTGTGGTGCTCATCGTGAAGCCTTCAATGAGCGCCTTCGGTGCTCATGGCAGCCTAAGTCCTGCAGGTTCGCGGTCGACGGCTTGCAGTTGCAGCCCTATGGGCCGCAAAAGCATTACCAACATCGTAAGCGTTCCGAACAACCCCGCAGATCCACAACTATTATAGTGATGGGATTCATATTCAACTGTAGGTTATAACAGAATGGCACAATCATAAAACAAAACATGGCAACAAAAAAATAATTAAATGACCCTGTTTAAAAGTTTGCATACCCTTAGTTCTTAATACTGTGTATTGCCCCCTTTAGCATCATGATGGCGTGCAGTTTTTTGTAATAGTTGTGAGCAATACAGATTGTTGCTAACACTTGCAGGCTCGCATAGCGAGCCCACTGCAACTGCAGCCCTTGCAAAGCGAGGGCCGCAGTTGCTGGCAAGGAGCGTCAAAGGAGCTCCTTATGCTGGTGGAGATGAGCGCCATAGGCACTCATCCCTACGACCCCGTACGACTTAGGCAGCGACCACCAAAGGCGCTCATTGCGCTGGTGGAGATGAGCACTATAGGCACTCATGCCTACGACCCGCGGAACTAAATCTCAATTACACCATTCACAATGCGAGACGAAAAAAACGTAAATGAGGCTACACGACCCCAAAACACGCATAACACCACCAAGCACATAAGACTTTTACACAGGCACGTACGAGGTATAAAATACACTATTAGGGACAACGGAAAATGCTCCACACCCGCGTAATGTATAGACAATCGCAGCCATTTTACAACACTAACTTACAACTAATAACATTACCATTACAAAATTCCCAATTACACAACTAAACAAACGGTTTGGCTTAGCGCATGCAACCTATTTACACTGCACACATTGCTAACACTTACACCTCAGGTCAGCAACAGTGCAAATGTACATTGTATGCTGCAGGAAAATTAAAACAGATTGTTAGCTCTTCAGGATATTGATTGCTGGATATATTAATTACAAATAGGTAAAGTATATTAATTTATTATTATTTAATTAATTAATTAATTAGCATTAAAAAAAAAAATATATATATATATATAGAAAAAATAAATGACCATGGGAGAGGATCGCAATGAGCCACAAAGGCGTTCAGCCTGGGGCTCACAATGAGCACCCCGAGGGTGCTCAGAGGAGCAAAAGTACACAAGGGGAGAGGCTTGCAATAAGCGCCAAAGCCAATCAACGCGCCCCTTGCAATGACTGACAAAGGTGCTCAGTCCACCAAAACTACACGAGCGGAGAGCCTCGCAATGAGCACCATATCGCTCATTGCGAGCCATGCGATGAGCGCCAAAGTCGCTCAGTGCAGGGCTGACAATCAGTGCACAGGGTGCTCAGAGAACCAAAAGTAGAGCAGAGGAGAGGATCGCAATGAGCTCCAAAGGTGCTCTGAACGTGGCTCACAATGAGCGCAGAGAGTGCTCAGAGGAGCAAAAGTACACGAGGAGAGAGGCTTGCAATGAGCGCTCAGCGCGGCCCTTGCAATGAGCGCCAAAGGTGCTCACACCACCAAAATTACATGAGCGCAGAGGGTGCTCAGAGGAGCAAAAGTACACTGGGGGGGAGGTTCGCAATAAGCGCCCAAGGCGCTCTTTGCGAGCCTTGCGATGAGCGCCGAAGGCGCTCAGCAAGGGGCTTGCAATAAGCGCTGAATGTGCTCAGACGACAAAAAAACTTACATTGGGTGCCAAACTGCATTCCCAGCCTTACAATTTTATTGACTGTAATTTTTTGACGGGCAAGTCGCAATTATAAATTATCATAAAGTATTGAGGTGTAATAACTAGTGGGTGGGCGCGAAGGGCTGCTGGGGGGGGGGGGGGGGCGAGGGGGGGCACTGTCTGCACTGGGGGTAGCTCCGCTCCTGGCATGCTCTGACAGCAATTGCAAACCTTTTGAATGTTGTCCATCAGTTTGAAGCTGGTGTGTCTTTGCTTGAGAATTAAGATGCTGCCTATTAGTTGCAGCACTAGTCATAACCAATCATTTTCAGTTTATAGATATGTATTCATAGTTAACACTATAATGATACCAGTAACTTACATTTATAATGTGTTATACTATATTAAATCTCACCAGCAAGTCTATATTAAATCTCACCAGCAAGGAAATTATTATTATCCTTGCTTATAAAGTGGCAACCTATTCCATAGCTCTAAGGGGGATACAAAGAGTACATAAGACATACGTGACAAAACTTACATACTGTTACAGAGGGCCCTGCTCTTGTTTGAGTATACCGGCTAAGTGAAATGATTCACAGATTTCTTTTTTTTTTCTTTTTTACAGCATGTCATAAAGGGAGTGTCAGATGACTTCCTACTTATTCCTGTACATCTCGCAGCTTTCACTTTCTCCCACACAGACAGACTTTACTCTTTATATTCAGAGTGTCTGATTCATGATTAGATGAGCACTTGTCATGTGTAAGTGAGCTGTCAGTATACCGTGAGTTTCCAGAGCAGCCTTTGATCTAGATGAAAGAATAATGTGCAGGGAGGTAACCCATGTTCTAAGATGTGTATGTAACTGTATCATCTTCTTTTCATATGTTAAGGTTCAAGAGGGGATCCAAACAGTTTAGACACTAGTCTGAATAACTGTGTTAATTAGCTATTGGTAGGATATAAAGTATATACGTTAAAAAATGCTAAACCTTCACTTGATGTTAATAATTTCAGTAGGTTTTGATCTCTTGTATTTCTGCATGCTCAATCAAGCAAGCCCGTAACTTCCCATTTTAAATCAGCCAATAGAAAATGAGACTGTCATTATTACAGCAGTAAAACATGGAGGTTACATGTCAATCAATTAGTTTTGGGTGTTCGATATGCGATCAGACTCGCAAACGCGAAAAATACAGAATTATGAAAATGAATGCCAATACAGTTCTAGTCCATATGGGTCGCCTGATAACTCATTGATACCTGAGATCGATTTAGCCCTGAAATGAAACATAAAAATAATTGAATGGGGCTCCAGTTCTGTAGGACAAAATTAATACTACTTTGCAGAGTATATATGCCTTGCATGGCAGAGTAATAAATAGATAATTTACTTTTATAAGCCACCATGTAGTAAATATGCTTTGTAACTACTCCTCAGACACAACTGTATAAGATGTTTAGCTTTTATGTCTATTTACACTTTTTATTTACCCAAGATCAATTAAATTTAAGATTCCTAACCTTAAAAAAAATGTTTTTTTATAACTTTGGAAACTACCCCTCATTGATCATGAACTTTATTAAAATATACTCTGTAGTTGTTTAATCTAATTTCAAACAAACAGAAAATGATTTAGCCATTTCAAATGAATCTGTTAATTGGCCCACTGCATGAAACAGACCCCACAGTAACTCTGCACGTTAAATAAAAGTCTTTTAGATATTTTGTATGACGCGGAGGCTGCACAGGCTTCCTGGGTCAGCCCGTAGCGTTGCGTGACCCAGCGGAGCCTGTGAGGACTTTTCTGCCAATCAGCTGCGTTGGGGCGTGTCGGTCGTCCGCGTTCGCGCCTTTTTTCACAGCAGCGCGGCGTCCCGACTGAAATCCCACCCATCCACCCTGTTAATTTGGTTGTTTGTAAAAAATGTAAGATGTAAATATTAATTAAAAAAAAAATTAATAAATAAAAAAAAAAAAAAAAAAAAAAAAATGAATGAAGAAGTTTTGTATTCAAGAATTCGTGGAGAAGTGGCAAAAAATGTTGTATTTTGATAATTTTGGCTTGGCGGGAGGTGAGTTGCCCGGCCCACTGGCCGAAGTGGGCGTTGGCCCTACCTCACAGGGCGTGCTTAATATAAGCATTGGGGCTTTGGGCAGGGCCCAAAGCGTGAGGTCGCTGTCCGTGGCCGGGCTCCTCCCCTGGTAAAAAGGATTACGGTAAATAAAGTTATGTGTTGTTGTTTACAATTGTTTATAATAAAGCTGTGGCCCGTTGTTCTCCCATTTCAGTCGTCGTGTCCTTTATTTATCACCTTAGCCTAAATGGATCATGCATGGGTCATGATCAAATATGTATTTGATCCACATGTCATCCTTTAAACTTGGATGGAAATAATGAGCTCTTAAACCTGATAATCCCATTCAAAATCTGTCTATACTGTAACTGAATTGCCCATTTGAGGACAGTAGACATCTGCTGGGTAAGTGATTATACATGTGTTATAAACAAATTACAGGCTATTTTTAAAGTGTTTCTTAAAAAAAGGAAGTAGAGGAATAGCACACAGATTGCAGCTGTAATTAAGCTTTTCAAATTTGATGTTGGTATCCTGCTATACACAATTTCAAAAGTAATCATTTTTTTCTACGTTTCAATGCAGCACTATACATGCATGTAGATGCAGTAATACTAAGCAACATGTGGATGGAGTCACAATGACCCTGCTCTGTATCTGTAACTTATAAAACGGATAAAGGAAATTGCAACATTACCACTAAGTAGTAGGTAATGCCTCATGGCAGTAGTACTAATAAGCATGCTTAGCCTGCTTGATTGCGTCTTAAGATGTCTTATATTTGTATATTAATAATTGATTTTTATAAAGTTCTGCTCCTACACAATGTTGATATATATATATATATATATATATATATATATATATATATATATATATATATATATATATATATATAAAAAAAATTCTCTTTTAACTGTTTTTCTATCTTTAGTGATGCATGGTTAGATGTATTAGTTGACTGATCAGACATGTTAAACTAAAATAATATTGAAAGCCATATATATGCATGGGTGAAGGAACTTGGGACAAATTCCCCCAGATTTTGTTTGTATGTATGTGTATAGAAGCTGTTTTGAGGTCTCTGTATACCATGAACTATATACCGTATATACTCGAGTATAAGCCGACCCGAGTATAAGCTGAGGCACCTATTTTACCACAAAATACTGGGTAAAATGAGTGACTCGAGTATAAGCCGAGGGTGGGAAATGTGCTGCCCCCTGTGTCCCTTTTGTGCCTTCTATGTCCCCCTCTCTCTCCTGTGTCTCTTCTCTCCTCTCCCTTCCCTGTGTCTCTTCCCCCCTCTCCCTTCCCTGTGTCTCCCCCTCTCCCTCCCCCCCCTCATTCTCAACCTCCCTCCTAAACCCCACTCCTCATCCTCAACCTCCCTCCTCAACCCCCCTCCTCATCCTCAACCCCCTTCTCCACCTCCCTCCTCAACCTCAACCCCCCTCCTCATTCTCAACCCCCTCCTCAACCTCCCTCCTCATCCTCAACCCCCTCCTTAACCTCAACCCTCCATCCTCAACCTCCCTCCTCAACCCCCCCGTCCTCAACCCCCTCCTCAACCTCAACCCCCCATCCTAAACCCCCCTCCTCATCCTCCCTCCTCATCCTCAACCTCCCTCCTCATCCTCAGCCCCCCTCCTCATCCTCAGCCCCCCTCCTCATCCTCAGGCCCGCTCCTCATGCTCAACCCCCTCCTCATCCTCAACCACCTCCTCAACCTCAACCCCCCCATCCTCAACCCCCTTCTCAACCTCCCTCCTCAACCTCAACACCCCATCCGCGAACCCCCTCCGGCACCCGGTATATGCTAATGACGTGGCGCGCATGTGACGTCACATGCGTGCACACATTAAGACCCAGAAGGAGCGGAGGCCGGAGCAGGTAAGTGAGGAGGGGGGGGGTATTTAGTGGGGTAGTATGAGGGGGGATTAGAATGAGGGGGGGTTGAGTAGGGGGAGGGAAAGAGACACAGTGGGTTAGAGAGACATGGGGGAGGGGTAGAGAGACACAGGGGGGTAGAGAGACACGGGAGGGTAGAAAGACACAATGGGGGTTAGAGAGACACAATGGGGGGTAGAGAGATACGGAGGGGTAGAGAGACACAAGGGGGGGTTAGAGAGACACGGGGGGGGGGGGGGAGAGTGACTCGAGTATAAGCCGAGGGGGCCCTTTTTAGCCTTAAAAAAAGGGCTGAAAAACTCGGCTTATACTCAAGTATATACGGTACCCATCAGAATGATGTTGCTCCTACACCACTGCTGCATTTTATGCATAAAAAGGACAGATTAAGAGGCTAGCACTTTACAGAAAATTGAAGACTGTGCCTAAAGTTTGGACCCTCCGTTTTCATGTAACAAAACAAGAATTAGGAGGATGTACAGGAGTATAAGCCGACCCAAAATACTGGGAAAACTTAGTGACTCGAGTATAAGCCGAGGGTGGGAAATGTGCTGCCCCCTGTGTCCCTCTTGTGCCCTCTGTGTCCCCTTCTTGTGTGCCCTCATTGCCCCCTTTCTCTTTCCCCTGTGTCTCTTCCCCCCTCTCCCTCCCCTGTGTCTCTTCCCCCTCTCCCTCCCCTGTGTCTCTTTCCCTCCTTTCTCTCCCATGTATCTCTTCCCCCTCCCTCCCCTATGTCTCTTGCCCCCTCTCCCTCCCCTGTGTCTCTTCCCCTCCTCTCCCTCTCCTGTGTCTCTTCCCCCTCCCTCTCTCCCCTGTGTCTCTTCCCCCTCCCCTGTGTCTCTTCCCCCCCTCTCCCTTGTGTCTATTTCCCTCTCCCTCCCTTATCATCCTCCATATCCTCCCTCATCATCATCCCTCCTCAACCCCCCTCCTCATCCTCCCTTCTCATCCTCAACCCCCCTCCTCATCCTCCCTCCTCAACCCCCCTCCTCATCCTCCCTCCTCATTACTTTACCCCTCTCTAATTACATCTCCCTTTCCCCTCTCTTACCTTCCATCAGCTGCTCCTCCTTGCGTCTTCCGGGTGTGTCTGGACCCGGCATATGCTAATGACGTGACGTGCATGTGACGTCACATCATTAGCATATGCCGGGTCCCGACACAGCTGGAAGACACACAGAGGAGCAGTTGATGTAAGGTAAGAGAAGGGAGAGGGGGAGGTAATTAGAGAGGGGTAAAGTGATGAGGAGGGAGGATGAGGAGGGGGGTTGAGGATGAGAAGGCAGGATGAGGAGGGGGTTTGCGGAGGGAGGATGAGAAACGAGGGAGAAGGGGGAAAAGAGACACAGGAGAGGGAGAGAGGGGAAGAGTCACAGGGGAGGGAGAGGGGGAAGAGACACAGGGGAGGGAGAGGAGGGAAGAGACATGGGGTGAGAGACACGGGGGAGGGAGAGTGCAGCAGGAGCAGAGTGACTCGAGTATAAGCCGAAGGGGGCTTTTTCAGCATTAAAGAAAGGGCTTAAAAACTCAGCTTATACTTGAGTATATACGGTAATTTAGTGGTATGGGGAATTTAAATCTGAAATGCCTGGCCTATAATATAGAAAAATAATAAAATAAAAAAATGTTATTGTAATTTTGACACTCAAGTGGAAAATATATAAATCATGGCTGGAATGTAGAATGTGCTACAGTATAGAAAGCAAGGTAGATAATGGAATATTTTATTAGCATATGTGGAAAAAGTTAATATTCAACTTAAAAAAAGCCTAATGGTAAAGCTTTTTTTTTTAGAAAGAAGAGAGGTAATGGTGGAGAAGGTAGAAGATCAGGGGACAGCAGACACATTGCATCATTTAATGCAACCATAGCTCTACACAAATGTGAATACCTTCTCATATCCACACACAACTTCCACCACTTTATGGATTCCTCATGGTCCTGCAGAGGGATCAAACTTTTTTTTTTTTTTTTTTATTAAAATCTAAATCATCTCTTTTTTTCTTGATTAATTATTTTTTTAGTGAGACTCAAAGTTTTCCAACATTTATATTTTTGTTTTCATTGTGCAGTGGTTCTTTACATATCAGCGTGGGATTATGTGTTTGGTACTTTAATGTTTAAATTACAACTTTGCAACCTAGCAGAATATAGATTATGACAGGTTGAATCAATTATTATAGGTTTTACATTTATGCATTGCTTAGGATTTTTTTACAATTGTGTGTTGAGAAGTACAGCTAAATGTCCTCAGAAGAAAGTAACTGCAATCACATGTTATAGGTAAATACTTTAATGTTTTTAATATTTGAATATGTGGAATATACATATGAGCTGGTTGCAATAGCCTAGTCATGAATATATAACATATGGTGTAAAGAAAATGGACAATATATGGCGTGATTATAATATTGGCACACAGAGCTATCTTGAATATAGAACAAGACAAAGAACCAAACATAACAGAGAGGAACGGCACCCCTCGTGCTAAAGTTGTGCTACCTAGAGGAACATATACAATTTATATGGAGTATGTGCTTCTTTATGTGACATCAAGTGTACTGTTTGTTACATGGTATTACACATCTCTGATATTCTGAGCAAGGATTTGCCTTGGTAAACTTACACCTCTGGGATGGGTTCCAACAAATGTAAGGTGTTGACATGAGTCATCAGGCTGGGGAGATTTACAGTATGGATCCCTTCAACCAGGACTGACCGGACTTGGTGACATGGGAACTATCTTTTTGGTCACTCTAGCAAAATATTAGTACTTAACAACACAATGCTGGCTGTTCCTCATAATTACATCCAAACATGTTAGACTGCATAATATATAGTCTTGGCGCCTTAACCCCTGTATAGCACTACAGAATATGTTGGAGAATATGTTACAAATAAAGGCAAAGAATATTAATAGTCTCTCATAGCCAGTGGGGATATTGTGTGATTGAAGTCCATGTGGGCTAATCCAGGTATGTTACATGTCAACATGTGGAAATCAGCCACGGGACTAAGATTAACCTTTTAGATGCAAGATTTAAATGTTTAAGCATCTTTAATTGTTTAAGCATGGCATGAACCCAAATAACTTATTTTTAATATATTGTTAATATTTATGATTTCAGATGATGTTTCCATAAGAATCCCTGTCTTGTTAATATTTCGTTTTTCAGGAATGAGAGCAAAATAAAGGTGTAATAAAGGTGTCAAGTGAAAGATACACTCTAATGCTACCCTTTTATACATATTTACATATGAAGTTAGGTAAGAGAAAACTTTTAAGATGTGTAGAGATAGATAAGCGTGCCTTCCCATTTACACAGAAGCTAAAGAGTGATAAGGACTGGCTGTTGCCTTCCACCCCCCTCTGCACGCCCAGACGAAAGACAAAAACTTGTCTGGAATCAAACCCAGTTAACCCATTTTTTTATATCGTGGAGCCAGACACACCAGTTCCTTAGATCTTTTTTTCTTAGGTTTTCTACCAAAACTAATTAACATATCAATGGTATTGCAGTTTTTAGATAGACAGCTTGAGACACTCGGAGACTATTTTGATTTTTTGATAGGATAACTATACAGATAAGATGAATGGACTTAACTTGTATAACTAGTTCCCATTCCCTAAAACTAAGTATGCTTAGAAGACAAACAAATATATACAGTTTATAATATTTGTGTTTTTATTATTTTTGTTAGAAATTCCAAGTTAAAATGACTTGATGGATTTTCAGTGCAGCAATTATAATCAGAGATTTTATTACCGAGATCCACATTACCAAATGTTATGTGATACCGAATCTCCTTGACATTGCTAGTATGAAACATTATCCTACCAGCACCTAGCAGAAAAAAATAAGACAAAGCCTGTAAGACTGGCAGTTTGTATGCATCAAGATTTCTGTGTACACACATTTCAAACATTTCAAAAGTATTTTTCCCCATAAACATTCAGTCAATGTTTCACTTGGGAAATTGGAATTGCAAGCCTCAGGACTTTCTATTTGTCTGTAATATAACTAGGCTTGAAAAGTTACTGTAGAAAGTATCAGTTCACAAAATGACTCTACATTTATTGTAAATCTATTACAAGGCCTTTAGATGTGGTTTAGAAACATAACTGTCAGGCTTTCTGAGCTACAATTTGTAACTTGTGGGAACATATGTGACTTGATAATAGTTTGACACCCACTACAACAGGATAATATTGCACTGAGACAAATGTGCGCATAGATGCTGATATATTCACAGCTTTGCATATGCATATCATTGTTAGCTGACAAATGTACATGTTATCCACAAGAACTGATTTTATATATTTAAATGCAGACAAGCAATCATATATATTACTAGCTACTTGACGGGAATAAAATGTTAAGGCGGGGAATGCTGTACCTTCAGCCCTCATTGCAAGCCTCTCTTTCTGTGTAGTTTATAGGCCTGGCGCTTGAGTGTTACTGTTTTCAGTTGTGTTACTGCCTTGGGTTTAGTGTTAGTGGCTTGGGTTAAGTGTTACTGGCTTTCGGTAAGTGTTACTGCTTAGGGCTATTTTTTTACATCCTTCAGGCTACTTTTATGTCCTTCGGGCTAGTTTTACGTCCATGGGTCGCGTTTTTGTAGTTTTGCAGTTTTTCGGCAGCCTTTTTTTTTTCTAGCTTAGGCAATTTTCAATTGTGAAAAAACTGCAAATATGCATCAAATTAACTTGCAATCTGACTCACAGGCTCCCTGCCTCTCCTACTGTGGTGTGTGTGTAAGTCAATTTAAGGCATATTTGTTGTTTTTTTAATGTATTTTCAGTTTTGTGGTTCAGACGTTAAAGTCATCATTTTGTAAAGGCGCACAATGCATGTATGGGTTTCGGCCCTAAGTCGTATGGGTCGTAAGTCCCGCATGCCTCACCTGCTCGCCTCTATTCGCGAGGCTCACAGTGCAATGTGCGCCTTCAGCGCTCATTGCAGGCTAAGTCCCGCTTGCATCAACTGCTCGCCTCACTTCGCAATGCTCGCAGTGCAATGAGCGCTTTTGGCGCTCATTGCAGGCTAAGTCCTGCTTGCCTCAACAGCTCGCCTCGCTTCACAAGGCTCTTAGTGCAATGAGTGCCTTCGGCGCTCATTGCAAGCTAAGTCCTGCGTGCCTTATCTGCTCGCTTTGCGAGGCTCGCAGTGCAGTGTGCGCCTTCGGCGCTCATTGCCGCCTAAGACCCGCGTGCCTCAGTGATGGGCTTTGTGGTTCACTTGAAAGGCTACATATGGATCCCTTGTGTCCTCAAAAGTACCATATGCCTAATTATATACAACAGCAAAGAGTTACTTTTCCCTGTGTGTGGAAATATGAAATACAGCATCTGTTTTTTTATTGGGGGGGGGGGGGGGGGGGGTGACATTAGTAAAAACAGAGTCATGTGGGTGTTAAGGTAAAAAACAGTAAGTATGCTCAGCAGATCATATTATTCTACTCCACCAGACACTTTGGACTCAAGACTACAGTAGAAGCCTATGGTACTGTGTGTTTTTAAAGATAAGTATTGTCCACCAGAGCACTAATGGTCATACAGATATTCACAGGCACTAAACTCAAGATGTATTGGGCCCAAGAGTACAGAAAATGCTGGTGTTCTACAAATAAAGTATAGTAATAATAATAGTACTACTGTAAATCCATATCTGTGTGAAATTTTGCAATAAGGATCCAATGAACACAACATAACAATATATTCTTTTATATTTGCTCATTTGTTTGGATTTATTTATTTGCTATTTGTTTTATAGTGGTGTTTTTCCATTTTAAGCAACAGTGTACATATTTAAAAAGCATGTTTTTCTGTTATAAGTATTTGGAAATAAAACATGCAAACTATGATAGTTATTTAGATACATTTGACATTTGTAATGGACTTTTATACAAGTACAGAATTTTCTAATCCATAGTTATTTTTTTAACTTTAGGATTGTTGTCTTTTTAAGTTAAGTTTGGCACAGTTATTTGTGATTTTTGGCGGGGTCTTTCAGGAGCATTTAATTGAGGTTACAAGTCCTCTAACTCCCAGGCAACTTTTTGAGATAAGCCTTTTTTATATGCAAAACTCCATTCTTTTAAGCCATTTGCCTTTCAAAATCTAAATGTAATGCAAATTTCCTAAAGGTGTGGAATTCGGGGCATATCTAGCTATTCAATCTAATTCACTGAAGCTGGGCTTTACAACCTGCTGGGTCAGTTTGCCCCTGTTTATTTTAGTTTTGTGATAAGCTTTCAATTCTGTTTTGTATTGCATATCTCTTATCTCTATATCATTATATTAAATAAAATTATATTAATGGGATTCTTCAGCCTCAACAAATAGAGGGTATTTTGCAATATATGACATATGTTATAAAATTATTAAGAAAAAAATACATTTTGTTAACAGGTTTCGCTGGATAACCCACCAGTTTACTGTTAGCTGGGATACAGCTGCCATGTTTCACTTTGCAGATCCTGTTGTCACAGATGTGCAAAATGAAAATTCTACGTGAACTCAAACATGGCAGCCTACATCACAGCTCAAAGATGGTCTATCCTGCTGTGTGGCATGACAGGTAGGAAGGATTATTGCAAACAAATATAACTTCATTTGAATCAATTACACACTTGGAAACATACACTATCCCTACATTATATATATATATATATATATATATATATATATATATATATATATATATATATATATATATTTTTTTTTTTTTTAACTGTGCATAATTGTTATGTAGCATGAAACACATAACTGGATTTCTCCATTTTTGGGAAGGGCCGTCCCACTCATGATTTTACATTTTGATCTTAATAGATACCATTTTTATAGATAAAATCTACCTTTCTTATTTGTATGGAGTAATGAGTACTTAGGGAAATATCTGTAACCTAACTAGCGTGCCAATATATGAGAAAAATGTCAGTACGAATCATGAGTTACTAAACTATAATTTGGAAACCTGTAATTGTGGTCTATTTTATACTCGTAAAAGTGAGATGACTTGGATGTCTTTTAAAAACATTGAAGTTGTGCATCTGCATATTTTACCAAATGCACTCTGCAAAAAATCTCACATGCTCTATTTCTACATAAAGTGAAATAGTGTAATGTTTTATTTTCCTATATAAATACACATACAAGAATTAGCATTTTATGAACGTATTGATACTTTTATAAACATATTGCTGTTAATTGGATCACTGCTTTGCATATCTTTGGAGTTTGATAACGAATGGAAACAGACATCTATGAGGAGCACTCACAGGGCCAGATGTAGTCAATTTGTAGAATAAAAAAATAGAACATGGAGAGCTTTTTATAGGAGTTTTAAAAGTCCCTGAAGCCTCTGGCCCATAAAGTCAGAGCATATCTAGTCTGACTCCATGGTGCATATACTGCATGCCTTTTTCTTATTTATGTAAATTATTCACATTATATATTTTTTTATATATATATATATATATATATATATATATATACTACACTCTTTTAGTATCAACTATGTTGTTTCATTTGCATGGCTGAGAGAAATAGGCTTCTTATTTGATTCAATACAGAGCATAATATAACCATTAGATCCACTAAGTATTATATTGGCTGAGCAGAGTTTGCAGAAACATGTAATGTCTGCAATGGTAAATGTGCCATCACTGACTTTCATAGTTCCCAAGTTATACTGTATATCTGTTAATGTACCCCATACATTCTTGTAATGTCCTCTCATAACAGTTACTGATTTACTAATAAGCATAATCTATATTGTGCATTAACTCTCAGATTTACTTAATGGACCGGTGAATCTTATATATTATGTAGTAAATAGAGGAAACAAAGTAAGGAAAGAAAGAAAAGAGAAATATGTACCACAGGGCACCTAAAGTTAACCTTTTATCATGGTGTTACCTGTGGATGATAACTTATCCTATAACCTTGGGGGTTCCTATGGACCCCCATTGTATCTAACATTGTCCTCCTAGATTTAGCAACTCTTATAGGAGCCATGCACTAACACTTTAGGTAAAATCTCCCATAGCACAGGGAATAGTTCATACATTCACAAATACCCTCTATCTAGGGGCCTCATTCAAATGTGATTTGGCCAATTGAATAGGGCTCTATATAAGCACATAGCAATGTGTTTACAGATGTTTTTAGCTACTGAACTTCTATCCAAAAGCAAGGTCTTCATTAACTAAAAACTTCTGTAAAAAAAAAAAAAAGCTATGTGCTTTTATAGAGCCCTATTCAATTAGCCAGATCGCATTTGAATGAGGCCCTATGTCATTTGAACCTCAGAGTCTCCATAAATTTGTTTCAGAATTATCAGAATAGGAGATTGGCTGAGTTTGTAAATTTTAAATTGCCAAAGAGACCCTATACTCTTGAAAATGCTGTAGTATTATATAGTATTAGTACAATACCCACCAAATATGTGTACAAACACTAGTCTTCCATTTAGCTCTTAGACTTTTAGGGAAAACAACAGAATTAACTGGAGAAAGTGGGACATGACCCTGGAAAACAGTGTTTTGCATAAAATGTGGGACTTTCCTTCAAAAGAAGGGTATTTTTATACCGAAGACGAATAGGACAAATTCCTCTGAAAAGGGGGACTGCCCCTCCAAAAAATGAACATGATTTCAAGAACTGTAGTTTTGTCTTGAACATACCACAATATTTTTATAATTTAATTCAACAATTTTTGCTGGCTCACGTTGATCTTTTTAATCCTTGTGAAATTCAGTAAATATATTGCACTGAAATCAATTACCATGGTCAGTGTTTAAAAGATAAACAGAATTATCAGTTAGAACCAGTCTGTGTTTATATAGGGGAACTATTTCTCTCCTGCTTCCTTGTAAGTGAATCAGTTTGTGAGTCTCAAGGTAGATATTCCATTACAAAATAATCTCACATCTAACAAGCACTAAGGACACACTTCCTGGGGAACTCCTTAGAGGATTTCAGGCTAGGAATTATTATACATGTAGATGTAGGCCACTCCCTACAGACACTGCCAAGTACATAGAAATGCATCTTCACCTGTAGTGCCATCTAGAGATTCCTCAAGCATAGTACAGAAATAATCTTTTTTGCTATATATTTAAATGCAAAGATTTGGAATACCATTTCTAAATTCCTAAATATTTAATTAGACATAATACATGTCCTCTCAAATACAATTATTTCTTTTGGAGGAAAATTCACCTTTTTAAGAGAAAACCCATCTGTCCTTCACAGCCCTGAAAAGAGATCCAAATTTAAAGATTAATCCTATTTTAAAAGACCACTGCGTAATGAAAAAAAATATTTGTTTGAAAACTTCTAAGAGCATAATTAAGCAGCAAAAGTCATATAGTTAGGGTTTTATTAGAACAATACAAATGGTGATGTATCTCCTGGGCCCCTGGGGCCTGCATGATACATCAGAAAAAGTTGTATGTGTGAGGGGGGCATTTACATTTCTGGAGAGTTATGGTTGCATTTCCTGAAGTAAGGAGTCTGCATCTGGGCAAGTGAGGGGAATGAGTGTGTTGTCAATTTCAAGTGATAGGAATGGGTGTGTTGGCAATTTTAATCTTATCCAATTATGTTAACAAAGGCTCTTTGTAGCCTCCTTCACTTCTCTTCTTTCCACTGATAAATACACATCTCGGGATTCAGCTCTGAGGAAGAACTGTAACACACACTAAAAGGATTCCTATACTCATAAACAGTCTTTATAATTCACCCCCTCCCCCATGCTTTATGTACATGGCTTACACAGCTGCTAATATTGTTAGTTGATAGATATTTGACAAATAGGGTTCTCTTTTTTCAACTGCAATAGTCCTTTAATCTGACCATGTGCCTCCATCTTTCATACAATATTCTCTATGTTCTCCAAAATTGCAGATGCAGAAAAGAGTTCATGTTTCTACTCTGAGGAGTTTATATTTTTGATCTGTAATACAGTATTTGAGACAAAATGTGTGGAAATATAGGCAGTTGTCCTGTAATAGCTTGGTTTTACCCCAAAGGTCAGGGAGGATGATAAGAATTACAATACTAGTACTTTGTTATCCAAGAAGTTTGAGTCTCAGGTGACAGATCAGTAAACACTCAATTGGTAAGGAGTACAGAGACAGAGTGATATGGTGAGAATTACAATACTGAACGACGCGGAGGCTGCACAGGCTCCCTGGGTCAGCCTGTAGCGTCACGTGACCCAGCGGAGCCTGTGAGGCTATCAACCAATCAGGAGCGTCGGGGGGCGTGTCGGAAGCCCGTTTCGCGCCATTGAGCAGAGCAGCGCGGTCTCCCGACTGGATGGACGGAGGTCTGAGGTCCTGCAGCTACAAAAATACAGTAGGAAGGTTTAATTACTGAGATTTCACCCCAGCTTACCAGCATATAAGGGGATATCACTGTTGAGGCTAACCTTGTCTGTTTTTGTGTTCTTTTCCTCCTCCGTTTTTTGTGTGTGTGTGTGTCCCTGTCTCCCTGTGGTGTGCTGTGCCTGTGTGTGTTCCTGTGTCTGTGTGTGCCTGTTTTCTGCTTGTTGTGCCCCCTGTTTGTTCCCCTGTTAGCTATTTCTATGGATCCAGAAGGCTTAGAGGCCTTACTGGCTGAGGTTAGGACCCGTGCCTTAAGCCAAGGGGTCAGGTGGGTGCAGGACAGGCTGGGACCTCCCATGCCTTCTGCGCTTGGAGCTCAGCACATTGTACAAGAACAGCCTGCGGTGGCTGGTGTCCTAGCCAATCCTGATGCCTCCAGGGAAATTTTTTCCCATCCCACCACTGTAGGGCTGCCGGACCCACGTCCATCAGGTAGCAGAGACACCAGAGATGGGGGGGTTACAGGTCAGGGCGGCCGGGACCCTATACCCCCCAGGCAGGCGAGCGCCAGGATCACGGGCGGTGGGGGTGAGGGCCTAGCAATCCGGCCACCACCTGCCAACTTGCCTAAAGGTCCTAGGCCGCGACAAAGGTCGCGAAACACCCCTCTAACACCCCGCAAGGGGGGTGCAGGGGGTAAGAGAAAAGCCGGGAGTCCTAAAAAGGCTCCTACAGGCCCTCACGGTGCCAAGCAGACGGTCCCTGGGGTTTCCCTAATTAACAGTGCTTCTGGTACTTTACAGGGACGCCCAACTGGCAGCGAGAGGAGCATGGCGACGACGAGAGAGAAGAGATGGGGTCATCAGAGAGATGAACAGCCAAGACAGCATGGTCATGATTGATGACATGCCTGTGACAGCGGCAGTGGCGAGGCTAGGACGCCCCACTCGAGCTAAGAAGGCTACGAGCAGGTACAGTCCGCTGCTATTTACGCACACACCGCTAAGGCGTAGCAGAGTAGAGACTGAGGGCGATACGGTTAGGCCACAGCGCAAAGGGTCTAAGACTGACCAACAGCTGGATATTCCAAAGCCCGAGGAAGTCTCAGGGGGCCCCCTACAGGGGGCGGCGGAGGCAGTGCTAGCCTACTCCAGCCGCGCAAGCTTAGCTGACCAGGACCCTTCCTCAGACGAGGAAAGGGCGGTACGGGCGCGGGCATGCAGGTCGCGGAGAGCTAGTGACTGTTCTTCTGGTACCCACAGATCCAGAAGGAGATCCCGGTCTAGAAGCAGAAGATCTTGTCGGTGCAGCTGTGCTTGCACTGGATCTGAGAGGAGAAGCCCGCGGAGGGCCAGACGGTCAGAGTCCCCGGAGCGTCAGGAGAGACGCGGGGATACTCCGTTGGCCGTATCTACTCCTAAGCTTCCAGAAGCAGGTGAGCGCTCAGAATTGAGCTGCGCAGCAGACAAGGGTGGTTTTATTGGGTCATTAAGGACTCTATTAGCTGCGCATAACATTGCAGGTAGCGAGCGCGAAATGGGAGCGTGGATAGGGGGGCTAGCAAAGGGTGCATGGTCCCAGCCAGCAGCGGTAGTGGCGCCAGCGAGCGCGAGCGAGGCGCTAGCTAGCTTGCGCGCGCCCGAGCCGGTAGGCAGCGCAATAGCAGCAGTTGGGAATAACACTGTGGGGGTTACCGACGCAGCCATGAGGCCCATAGTCCTCTGCTCGTTGGATAATTTGGGTGCACACCTTCCACAGGAAGTAAAGGAAAAGATCTGGAGGAGGGAGTTTATAGAGTTGTTTTCCCTTCTCCCTATGTCTAGGCAAACAGACCTGGCCGAGAGGGGCCCCAGGGAGGGGAAATCCTTTGCTAGGCTACCCAGGACGTTTGATACCTGGCTGCAAGCATTTTCTATTTGGGCTTGCGTACTGTGTGAGCGGCACCCTGAACAGAGTTCGGGATTGTTCGTCTACATAGACGAAATTCGGAATGCTCACAAGGTTTATGGGGGTACAGCCTGGTGGCGGTACGATGAGGAATTCCGGCAATACTTGGCCTCAAGGCCAAGTATGGCGTGGAGCGACAAAGCGGTGGCGTATTGGCTAAACATCATGACACCCATGAGAGTCACGACGCCCTTTCGGAGCGGGGCCGGTGGAGGTAAGGGCCCCACCCACGCCTCAGGAGCAGGTCTTAAGACCTGTTTTTCGTACAACGAGGGGGTCTGCAGATGGGCGCCTAACTGCAGGTTTAAGCATGCATGCTCAAACTGCGGAGGTGAACACCCCCTGTCTAGATGCAGTAGACCCAAAGAGGGAGGCAGGGGCGAGCCTCCTGCAAAGGGGCAAGACGCCCATACGCCTCCCCGCCATGCTGCCGTGGCTAAAGCGCTACGGTAAATTGGCACGCACCGCCGAAGCGGCGCGCCTATTGGAGGACGGGTTCCGAGAAGGATTCCGGATTCCATGTGGGGTCGACATTCATGGTTTTCTTGTCCCAAACCCGAAGTCGGCTAGGGATTTCCCAGGGGTAGCCAAAGCTAAGGTGCTTAATGAAGTAAAATTGGGGAGGATGGCCGGGCCATTTGCGGCCCCGCCCATCCAGGGTTTAGTTGTGTCTCCTCTTGGGGTGGTCCCCAAGAAGGAGAAGGGTAAATTTAGACTGATCCAGCATCTCTCATACCCCAGAGGCCGTTCGGTAAACGATGGCATATCAAGAGACCAGGCTACTGTGTCTTACGAGTCATTTGACCGGGCGGTCGATTTGGTGAGGAGGAAGGGCCAGGGGGCCCTTATGGCAAAAGTGGACATCGAGGCAGCATTCAGATTGCTCCCCGTGCACCCGACAAGCCATCGGTTGCTGGGGTGCTTCGTAGACGGAAGTTACTTCGTTGACTTATGTTTACCCATGGGATGCTCGATATCCTGTGCTTACTTCGAGGCTTTCAGCAAATTTTTACAGTGGGTTGTGAGCATCGAGGCGGGGTACAAGAGTGTTACCCATTACCTGGATGACTTCCTTTTTGTTGGCCCAGCGAGAAACGACGCTTGCCGTTTTATGCTGGAGGTGTTCACCGAAATCTGTACAGAATTCGGGGTACCATTGGCCCATGACAAGACGGAGGGCCCTACGGAACAATTGACTTTTCTGGGGATTCGGATTGACTCCTGCAAAATGGAGTGCAGTCTTCCCTTAGAGAAGGTGGAGGACATGCAAGCCGAGATTACGGCGCTGCGGGGCGCACGGAGGGTGACCCTGCGGCGGCTGCAATCAATATTGGGGAAGTTGAATTTCGCGTGCAGAATTATCCCCATGGGGCGGATATTCTGTAGACGGATGTCTCTGGCTACGGTAGGGATTGCGAAGCCGCATCATTTCATAACAGTCTCTAAGGCCATGCGCGACGATGCAGAGGTATGGGCAATGTTCCTTGCAGACTTTAACGGGCGGGTGGTCCTTCAAAAGGAGGGCACCACCAGCGCAGAGCTAGACCTGCACACCGATGGTTCTGGACCGATCGGTTGTGGGGCGTATCTCCAAGGGAGATGGTTCGCTGCGGCATGGCCGGAGGAATGGGAAGAGGCGGGTTTACTGCTGAACCCTACATTCCTGGAGCTGTTTCCTATGGTGGTAGCAGTGCACTTATGGGGTCCTTGTTTCAGGGACAGGCGAGTCATTTTCCAGTCGGGTAATAAGGGGTTGGTTGAAGCCGTGAACAACATCACGGCGGCATCCGTACCAGTGATTAGATTGCTTAGGCATCTTGTGCTATGTTGCCTTCGCTTGAACATATGGTTTCAAGCAAGACACGTGACAAAGGTGAATAACGGAATTGCTTACGCCCTCTCTCGGTTTCAGGAGGATCGTTTCAGGGCGCTGGCTCCTCGTGCGAACGCTCTGGGGGAGCTCATCCCCGAGGAGCTCTGGGAGATTGGAGCTGTCAGGTAACGAGACTCGTGAGACAGTCTGTTGCCCCAGCGACGTGGAACGCTTATAGACGCGTGTGGGCTAAATGGGATAGCCTAGTGGCACTGGCAGGTGGTGCCACGACGGAGGACAAGAGCGTAGGGATCTTGCTTTGGTACCTGCTGCGGTGCGCCGAGCAAGGCGAATCAAAACCCGTAGTAGGGAGACAGGTCACGGCGCTTGCTTTTATGTTTAAGCTTGCTGGGCAGAGGGACCTTACTAAGGAGTTTCTAGTGCGCAAAGTGGTGCGCGGAATGTTCAGCGGTGCGCAAAGGCCAGATAGTAGGCGGCCAATAACATTTGCGCTGTTGCTGAGATTGGCTCAGGAATTGGTGGTGGTTTGCAGGGATCCCTTTGAATCTCTACTTTTCCGAACGGCTTTTTCCCTGGCGTTCTTCGGAGCGTTTAGGATAGGGGAGTTAGTCGCGAACATTAGACACGGTTCGGGGGGTCTGCAATTGGTGGATACCTGCCTCAGGGAAGGTACGGTGGTATTGTGGTTGCGGAGGTCAAAGACTGACCAGGTGGGTAAAGGAAGAGAAGTGGTTCTGCATCAGGTTGGCACAGAGTGTTGCCCATATGCATGTGTAGTGGAGTACCTTAAGCAGCGACCGGTGGGACGGTGTTCGCTGCTGGTCCACGCCGATGGAACGGCACTGTCTGTGTATCAGTTTAAAAGAGTTTTAAAAAGCGCACTGCATCGGCTCGGTTTCAAGCAGTCCGACTTTGGGACACACTCCTTTCGGATTGGAGCTGCCACTGAAGCGGCTAGGTTGGGGTTGCCCGACGCGGCAGTAAAGCGCATCGGGAGGTGGGACTCAGACCGTTTTCGTTCCTATGTTCGGCCTAATGCAGTGGTTTAATGGTGTTGCTTTCTACTTTCAGGGGAACAGAAGCAACTATGGATTGTGGGCCATTCCTACGTGTACTGGGCCCATAGGTTAGCCGCAGTTACCGAAGAAAAGGCACAACTGGGCTTTCCTGTTACGGACTTACGCGTAAGGTGGTGTGGTATTCGGGGTCTGCGATGGGCGCAGCTCGACGGCCTCTTGGAAACGTACGCACAGCGTTACGGGCAGCCCAGTCTTATCATTCTTCATGCCGGCGGGAACGATTTAGGGACAGTTCCCATGAGACGAATGCTAAAGGTGATGAGACGAGACATCGAGAAATGGGTGAAGAAGTTCCCTGGCACGTTCCTTATCTGGTCTGAGATGATCAAGAGAAGATCATGGCGTAACGCGCGCGACCCAGTATGTTTAGATAAGGCTAGACAGAAGATAAACCAGCAGATCGCGAGCTTTGTGAGAAAACAAGGTTTCTCGGCCATCCGGTATAAAGATTTCGAACCGGTCGGCGCAGATGATTTTTTCGCAAAGGATAAGGTTCATCTTACGGAAATAGGGTACGAGTTGATGATGTTGGAGTTTAGGGAGAGTGTTTTGCGGGCTTTGGCTTTAATGTCCAGCAGGGGGGGATCGCAGCCTCGGGAGGCGTCCCTCGCATGCTCCGTGGCGGGAGGTGAGTTGCCCGGCCCACTGGCCTAAGGGGGCGATGGCCCCACCTCACAGGGCGTGCTTAAAGATAAGCATTGGGGCTTTGGGCAGGGCTCAAAGCGTGAGGTCACTGTTCGTGGCCGGGCTCCTCCCCCGGAAGGAAAGGACTAAATTAGTCATTTGAATAAGTTACGGTTGTTTGTTTACATTGTGTTAAAATAAAGCTGTGGCCCGTTGTTTCTCCCAACTCAAGTTGTCGTGTCATTTATTCCATCAACTAGCCTGAATGGATCATGCATGGGTCATGAACGACGCGGAGGCTGCACAGGCTCCCTGGGTCAGCCTGTAGCGTCACGTGACCCAGCGGAGCCTGTGAGGCTATCAGCCAATCAGGAGCGTCGGGGGGCGTGTCGGAAGCCCGTTTCGCGCCATTGAGCAGAGCAGCGCGGTCTCCCGACTGGAATCCCACCCACCCACCCTGTATTTTGTTGTTAACAGATGTTATGGTTTATTCTTTTAAAAAAAAAAAAAAAAAAAAAAAAAAAAATAAGTATATATAATATAAAAAAGAAATATTGAAATTAATATATATATTTTTGGTTAAAGAATTCGGAGAAGTGGCTATTGTATGTTGTGTTTTGTTAATTTATGTCTGTGCGGCGGGAGGTGAGTTGCCCGGCCCACTGGCCTAAGGGGGCGATGGCCCCACCTCACAGGGCGTGCTTAAAGATAAGCATTGGGGCTTTGGGCAGGGCTCAAAGCGTGAGGTCACTGTTCGTGGCCGGGCTCCTCCCCCGGAAGGAAAGGACTAAATTAGTCATCTGAATAAGTTACGGTTGTTTGTTTACATTGTGTTAAAATAAAGCTGTGGCCCGTTGTTTCTCCCAACTCAAGTTGTCGTGTCATTTATTCCATCAACTAGCCTGAATGGATCATGCATGGGTCATGAACGACGCGGAGGCTGCACAGGCTCCCTGGGTCAGCCTGTAGCGTCACGTGACCCAGCGGAGCCTGTGAGGCTATCAGCCAATCAGGAGCGTCGGGGGGCGTGTCGGAAGCCCGTTTCGCGCCATTGAGCAGAGCAGCGCGGTCTCCCGACTGGAATCCCACCCACCCACCCTGTATTTTGTTGTTAACAGATGTTATGGTTTATTCTTTAAAAAAAAAAAAAAAATAAGTATATATAATATAAATAAGAAATATTGAAATTAATATATATATTTTTGGTTAAAGAATTCGGAGAAGTGGCTATTGTATGTTGTGTTTTGTTAATTTATGTCTGTGCGGCGGGAGGTGAGTTGCCCGGCCCACTGGCCTAAGGGGGCGATGGCCCCACCTCACAGGGCGTGCTTAAAGATAAGCATTGGGGCTTTGGGCAGGGCTCAAAGCGTGAGGTCACTGTTCGTGGCCGGGCTCCTCCCCCGGAAGGAAAGGACTAAATTAGTCATCTGAATAAGTTACGGTTGTTTGTTTACATTGTGTTAAAATAAAGCTGTGGCCCGTTGTTTCTCCCAACTCAAGTTGTCGTGTCATTTATTCCATCAACTAGCCTGAATGGATCATGCATGGGTCATGAACGACGCGGAGGCTGCACAGGCTCCCTGGGTCAGCCTGTAGCGTCACGTGACCCAGCGGAGCCTGTGAGGCTATCAGCCAATCAGGAGCGTCGGGGGGCGTGTCGGAAGCCCGTTTCGCGCCATTGAGCAGAGCAGCGCGGTCTCCCGACTGGAATCCCACCCACCCACCCTGTATTTTGTTGTTAACAGATGTTATGGTTTATTCTTTTAAAAAAAAAAAAAAATAAGTATATATAATATAAATAAGAAATATTGAAATTAATATATATATTTTTGGTTAAAGAATTCGGAGAAGTGGCTATTGTATGTTGTGTTTTGTTAATTTATGTCTGTGCGGCGGGAGGTGAGTTGCCCGGCCCACTGGCCTAAGGGGGCGATGGCCCCACCTCACAGGGCGTGCTTAAAGATAAGCATTGGGGCTTTGGGCAGGGCTCAAAGCGTGAGGTCACTGTTCGTGGCCGGGCTCCTCCCCCGGAAGGAAAGGACTAAATTAGTCATCTGAATAAGTTACGGTTGTTTGTTTACATTGTGTTAAAATAAAGCTGTGGCCCGTTGTTTCTCCCAACTCAAGTTGTCGTGTCATTTATTCCATCAACTAGCCTGAATGGATCATGCATGGGTCATGTATTTTCTCCTTATTTCCACCTAGTGGTCAGATGTCATAACATGCAAGAGGGATTTTCAGCTGATTAACACTGTTTAGAGTTCCCAGTTATGGTAGGAAAGTACCAATAAAATAGGGAAGTTATTAACAAAGATGTTTTGTAGTACAAAAACAGATTTGGATTTGCTACATGTTGTGTGCCACTGAGTTCAAGAGATCCTCCCAAGAGATTAGTTTTTTTTATCGGTACCTAATTAGCTAATTACAAGGTTCATAAGCTACTTCTGTATATCACTTCTGACATACTAGTAGAGTTTGACAGAATGAAACTTAGAAAACACCAGGAAAAGAAAGCCTTCTCTTCACCTTACTTCTTGAACTCTTTGCTGCCTTTGGCACAATTAACCACCCTCTCCTCTGATATCAACAGATTTATAAATTAATTTTCACATGTACTATATGTCTGAATGAAAAAGGGCAGTTTTAATACTTCATTCAATATTATTTATATTATTATAGCAGGCTGAAGTCCTGTTGGTGAGCACATTGCTATATACATTACAGGCCCTAGTCTGTGAATCTTGAATTCTCCCATACCAAATATTTCCTCTCCCTTCATTCAATTCCACAAATATCTTTTTGCATCATTAGTGGTGACCTCTGTGATGCAGTTACATGGATGATGTCTGTCAGGTGTAGGAAAGGCACTATAGTGCAAGGTCGCCTTGTCTTGAAGTCACTGAACGGTCTTTGCCAGTGTATTGCTGCTTTTCAGTTATTTACAGCTTTACATTAAGTAATATATATATATAATTAAAACTAGGAGTATTTCCATGTTATAATCTAAATATAATATAGTTTTTAATAGGTATTCCAAGTAAACCACCAATACAATCAGTAATAGATACAGGCTACTTATTTGACAACCCATTCACTGATAAGATCATCAACAATGATTACATTATTCTGAACCAGGATAACTAAATGCCAGGTATAATGGCTAATACCAGCCAGATTAGTCATAGCACATTTTTGTCTTCACAGCATACAGGCTTGGTTGAAGGTGTGGTTTTGAGCTAGCTGCTATTTGGCTCCTGGACATTATATTAATGTCATAAACATTTTTGGTGTTTTATTCATGAGAGCCTGGAGGAGGCGGGTAAAGGAAGCCCTGGCCTTGTGGTATGTCAATCTGCATAAACATAATAGTTACATATAGTTATGTTAAGACAACATCTATACATCAATTGACCCTGCTATCAAATGTGTATGAAAGTATGAAAAACTTCAAGAAACATTTGGGTTGTACTGTGTCTTATCTAGCTTGAAAGGGTATCACATATGTTTTTTTCTCTAGGATTTCTCCAATATATATATATACTAGCGAATTGCCCCTCAAAAAATGACGGCAATGAAATTGTAAGGTAGCTAATGCTGTTTGGTGTATAATAAATATGTAATACATTACTAAATGAATATACTTTACCTATTTTGAAGCATTGTGATGAAGAGCTGGCAATGTGTGTTGATGTTGCTGCAGCATTAGTGGTGTGGAGCTGCTGTGTAAGCATGCTGAATGTGTGCACTGTGTGGTATGAATATCCGTAGGTCGTTTGTGGCGTTTTGCGAGTTTCTTGTTGTGTTTTGCGAGTTTCTTGTGGTGTTTTGCGAGTTTAGAGTGCTGTAGCCTCGTTTTCGTTTTGTTCGGCGGCCATTTTTTCTCTCGCTTAGATTTTTTTTTAGTCTCTAAACTCTTTTATTTCGAGTAAAATCGAGGTCTAAGTAGCATTTTTGAGGTCCTGGGTGCTGCCTCTTGGTGTAGGTAAGGTTTTTATGTATGTGCTGTGTGTATGTATTGTGTTTTACATTTTGTAATGTTCGCGAGTTGCGTCCGAGTGTTGCGAGGCCGTAATGTGTGTGAACGTGTGTCGTATGTTGTTTGCGAGTGTCGTAATGTGTGTGTCGTGCTGTTTGGGTTGCGACGTGAAGTTTGCGAGGGTCGCAGTTGCTGGCATGGAGCGCCTTCGGCGCTCCATGCCAGCAACTGCGGCCCTCGCTTTGCGAGGTCCTCAGGTGCTGTCATGGAGCGCCTACGGTGCTCCATGCCAGCAACTGAGGCCCTCGCTTCGCGAGGGTCCTCAGTTGCTGGCAAGGAGCGCCTTCGGCACTCCATGCCAGCAACTGAGACCCTCGGGCAGTGCCCTCGCTTCGCGAGGGCCTTGGCTCGCTGTGCGAGCCCGCAGCGTTAGCAACAACTCGTACGCTCACAACTATATATGTGATACATAGATCTTAATAGAAGAACCTCTACAGTGTTACGTTTTCATATCTACTAAATATACCATTACACTTAACGTGTTATTACATTAAATATACAAGATAACCAACTGGCTGTGATCTGAAGCCAGTTGAATGGAAAATTCAATCTCATATCTCCCCCGCCTCAAAGGAGCTGTGATTTAGGCAGAAATCGTGCATCAGTTTTCTGTTATTTTATTATAATTTAAAGGATTGGTATGGTCAATCCATGGTGGCATCAAATGACCATCCCCATGTTTTTGCTTGGTGAGGCTATATCAGTTCACACTGAATGTTGTCCAAACTGTTGAAGTTGTGTGGTGGGGATTATCCCAAGCCAGTCCAGCTCAAAACAAAACAGAGCCATTTGTAGTTGTCCCTCTCTTGACCAGTATAATGATAATTAACCCTTGGGGACTCTTTTCTCTCTCTAAAGCTCCATCTGGTGGCTGACATATTCAGTTAATTTGGACTCTATTATTTTATTTTTTTTCCCTCTTGAGCATTTTTAGTGTCTAGGAGCAGAACTCATGTAGATTTTACTGTATTGTGAAATATTAAGGTGAGTCAGAGCTCCCTCCTTTCTAGGGGTACAAACTTACCTGTTCCTGATATACAGTACATTATGGTGGCAGCCAAGGATAATGCAAGGGTTGGACACAAACAAAAGCTAAACGACAGGCGTAAGCAAACTATGTTTAACAATGTTTATGTAATGGAATCTTTATGTATATTTGCTCAGCATTCAAGGGGTTTATTTATTTATTTTTTTATGTACCTTTACTTTGCCCCTAATATAGTTATACAACTATGTTAGGGGAAAAGTGGAGGTAAATAAAAAGGTCAAAGCTGCTGGTTCTTGCACATATAGACTAGCCTATGATCAAGTCTAGATCCAGTTCTTAAAGGATCATTATTGTAATTTTATGAAGAACTTTACTTGAAAGTGTACATGTTTTTAAAATGAAAAATACCAAATTCAGCCTCTAATTTATTTTATATGCATTTATGTTGCATAAGTATCTACTATGTTGTTATCTTCTGATAATTTCTTGAGGTCAGAGGAGACTTTGAATATCCAGGAAGTTTGTATCTGCACAATTGGAAACGTGGCATCTACAACTGCCAGTGTTTTCATTAGATCACATTAAAAACTCATTATTTTACAACAAAACACTCTAGGGAGATAGTATCAGTCTAACAGAATCAGCTGAACAAAAGATCCCTGTAGTATAGAATAATTGAGATAAAAATGTAAAAACTGTGTTAATTTGTTTGTTTTTTTTGCTTTCTAAAAGCATTATGCTCATTATTAAATTTAGTTACTTACAAGACTATATGGAAAACTTGTAACCCCAGTGATCCTCTAATCCCCACCATTTCTTAGAGCAGCAGTTCTCAACCTTTCTAGAGCCGCAACCCTTTTATAAAAGTTCCCAAGTTTTGGCGACCCCTAACAGTAAAATTATAGTCAAATTACATGCAATTACAGTTTGTGATGGTTTTAGGTGACCCCTGGCAAATCATCATTCGACCCCTGACGGGGTCGCGACCCACAGGTTGAGAACCACTGTCTTAGAGAGAACCTAAACCTAAATGTTATGCCCCGTCAAGATTGAAATTTTACAATTTTTTTATATTATCATGTGTTCTAAAAAACATGGCTTACATTAATGTATTTTGGCTACTTTTTGGACATACGATTTACATGCTAGATATTAAAACAAGTTAATCGTGTTATCAAATCTGAATGATTTTTTTTTCATTTATTAAATAAATCTAAAACTAGCTCGCACCACATAGGGCTTTTATATCAGCGGGACCACCATTTTGCATTTATATGCACAATGGTATAGAAAATGAAATTGATTTGGTACGATGACAAATGCAAATCACAGGTAGGTGACATAGTATATACTTAAATCCATCCCGAGTGCCTTTCAGCTGTGTTGCTATAGTAATTGGTAGGCCCCGTATTGCTTAGCAACTACAAGGCTAAATTCAATGAACTTTTCACTTATAGGGCTTGTTTTACAAATTCAATAAACTCAATGATTTGACTATTCTTAAAGAACTGCAAGTCTTAGATGGAGTCACACTGATGTACTTTCAGAGGCTGCATTTATGTGTTTAGAATCATGAGAAAACTTTTTGTAAGAATATATGAACATTAAATATTTTGTTTTTATTTTGAAACCAGATGTTTAGGTCTGAAAGATCCCTTTTCAACCACTAATTCGTGTCATGTTCTCCTGAGATGAGGACCAAGTGCAGCTTCTATGTACAGCAACTATGTCTGGGGATTCTCAGATTGTGTCATTGAGGTTGACATCTCAAGGTCATATTTAAATCCTAAAGGCTTGGGGCCTCATTCAATTGCGATTTGGCAAATTGAATAGGGCTCTATATAAGCACACAGCATGTTTATTTTCAGAAGTGTTTAGTTTAGCAAGGTCTTCACTAACTAAAAACTTCTGTAAAAAATATGCTCTGTGCTTATTTAGAGCCCTATTCAATTGGCCAAATCGCAATTGAATGAGGCCCTTGGTATGAAGGTTTTCCCCCAAATGAACACCAAGGGCCACCTAGCAGATACATAGTAAAACTAAGTTGGACATGTAACACCTGCATGTGGTAGTAAAGGGACACAGCAAAGGTTCCAGATATTTTATAGGTGTTTTATCAGTTGAATACTATTAAAATAAATTAATTTACATTTTTGTCTGTTAATCCGCTTTTCTGATCATCCACATTAGCCTTTACTTTATGTGTGTGCTAGAGTATAATCAATGCTAAGCATTGCTAATTACGCCTTGCTGGTTCTGTACAATGGCAAACACTGTTCACCCACTCTTTATACATTCCAGGTCACTTTGTCACTGCTTCTGGTTCCACCAGTAACACATGCGTGTTGTCATATCAGCTAAATGGCACTCAGTTTGCGTCTGTTTTATAGTGAATGAACTCATTTATGAATTGAATTGCAGCGGCTTCAGGCAAATAACATGCCATCAGTTTTAAAGCCCAAAGAAAATAGTGAAGAGTTTAGAGTATACACGATTAGCACAGAAATTATAATTAGTTGTATTAAAGATTCATTGCAATGCTAAGAAATTGTATATATAATTGGACATATGTGTTATATTCTACTCATACAGTGTTTATTTCTGTATACTTCTTAAAAACATAAAAACATTTCCCTGTTTGTCTAGTAACTGCCATTTATCCCATCCACATCGACATCCACCTCTATATAATCAGACCGTTTGAAGTAGTATGTCCTCTGATTTATTCATAGTTGCATGGTTGTCTGGTGCTTGCTCTCCACATGACATTACCAACAAGACCTATCACAATGTAATAATGCACAGGCCCCACATGTGATGGATTATGTGCACGAGGATGAACTCACAAATTAGAACAGTACTCTGAAGAGCTCACCAACACCCTTCTAGCCAATTGTAAGGGGTTGTGGTAAATGGATGATCCCTATAGATTAGCAACAGGAACAAAAAGTAGTACATATGTGTGTCAGAAATTTTCAAATACACTTGCAGACAGAAATATCACTGCGTAAAGACATTTCTGTGCATACACAAAAATTTTCCATGTTCACTGTATCACCCTTCAAATGTGCTGCCGTAGGCCTGGGCCTCATGGGTCTAGATAGAGACAAACCCCTGGTTTAGTTTAAGTTGATTGTATATGTGCTATTATTGTGTGTGTTCTGGGCTAATTACTGTCAGCCTTATTAAATTGCGATTCAGCCAAATGAAAAGGGCTCTATATAAGCACATAGCATATTTTTTTTTACAGAAGTTTTTAGTTAGTGAACTTATATAAAAAAGCAAGGTCTTCACTAACTAAAAAATTCTGTAAAAAAAATGCTCGGTGCTTATATAGAGCCCTATTCAATTAGCCGAATCGCAATGTAATAAGGCTGTGTGTTTCCCCAGTGACTACGGGCCTAATTCAAATCACTCTTAATGTTGCTACATATTCGGCAAATATTACTTATTGGCACTAATGAGTTCTTAAGTCAATAGAATGCATATAAACATTTATAAAAAAAACACGCAAAGCCATATTTATGAGTTAAAGGCATTTGCAAGTAGCTAATAGAATATGGCCCTATGTATGGTGAGTTGGTGATTGATTGCCTGTGTACAGTGCTGGTCAGTGTTAAGCTAACATTACTTCTGTGTGCTGTGCCAATATTAGTAAGTGTATACTTCTGTGCCCTGTCCAGGTCAGTAACTCTTTGTGTGGTATGTATATGATACATTTACCTATGCTGTGTTGGTTAATAGCAGCTTACAGTGTACAGTGTTTACAGGGTGAGTTTCAGTTATAAGGAAAAAAAAGTTACGACTAGGTAATCATAATACACTATGCATACACAATGCCTCTGATAGTATATATACTTCATTTTCTCATAAGATGTTAACCACTGACATTGCAGAAAAGAGTTGGAGTTCTTCAAAAATGTACAATCTATGTTTTAAGTTCCTCTGTGTCTTCCCCTCCCTATATCTCACTCCCCCACTTCCTCAAAACGTATCCATCATTCCACTAACAGGAATTCCTTTATTCCTTGAAGCCTGGCCCTTCTATCCTATTCCGTTGAGCCCTGAGAGCATTTTCCTCCCTCCCCACCATCCACAATTGAGTAGTTTGTCTTTATAGATACCTGTTGACAGGTAAATTAGATGGCCCCAGTCCTCCCATCTTGCCCATTTGGATTAACCTCCCACAGTTACTCCACTATCTCTCCTCTGCTATGACATGCCATACACACACTTCACTCCTTCCTCTGGCCTGTCATAACATCCCAGCAAGAAAACACATCACACTTTGTGTTCTGCCTTTTTCTAAAGTCATAATTTACATTAATCTTAAACTGTTTGTACTGTTTTGTAACTTTGTAAAGAACCCTGGATAAAACTCCTATCTATTTATGAATGCAAACAAACCAGTAAAACGTTAAAATATCTGGTCTAAGTTATTAAAGAGACAGAGTGGAGGTTACAAATATTGAATATTTTAAATGTTTACCCTTTAACAAGTACTATATCAAACTAATTAATAACTGATTTGTATTAAAACATTGTATTTTCTTACATTAAACTTACAAGATTCCATTGTTTACCTATCAATGAGCCTTTCTGACACAAACCACCAAGCAAAGGCTGATGTGTGGCTTTCTAATGGGGCTATTATTGACAATAATTGGTAATTACTAGTAAGCTACTCAGGATATTTATTGTTTTCAATGTGCAAATAACAAGACTGAACATGCACAGGCACCAGGGAACAACTAGGCTGATTAGGCTACCGTAACTAGACTCTGGGTAATACATTTTGAGCCCCAGGAGTAATTGGCAATTATTAGAATTAACCACACAATTAGAAATACATATATATATATATATATATATATATATATATATATATATATATATATATCAGTTTTTTGCATAGTGGGCGGATAAGAAAGGTTAATTGATAGGTAACAACTGCAAATTTCTGAATACTTGTGCCGCTGTTTCTGTGGTAGATTCTGACCACAGTCATCTGTTGCTAATGTAAAGATATCTGTCCTGTATTGTTCCACAAGCATGCAACAGCTCAGCACTGTGTGCTCACACACACTAAATCTCTTTTTGTTTCACTGGAGCGGAGGACAGCTGCTGATCCCATCAGAGCTGGCACTTTCCGTCCATCATCTGTAAAATGTGCTCTTAACCCTTCGAGCCCTGGTGTCCCTGATATATATATATATATATATATATATATATATATATTTATATATTTATTTATTTATTTATGCTATGCTTCTGTTTTTCTCTATAACTAAAACCTTACTGTGATGTGAGGGTTAGAGAGAAATAGAGAGTAAGTGTAATTAATGGATGGTGCTAACTATGATTGTATGGTGACCCTTGCAGATATACCCCCCTATATATATATATATATATATATATATATATATATATATATATATATATATATATACACATTTTTTTCCTGAAATTTAACAGTTCCTTTGCTTGTGGGAGTACCAAAGGGTCTAGTCAGTGTATTAAGCCCCTATAAAGAAGCGGGCCCTGACATAGCGCAGCATAAAACCAGAATACACCATTGATATATATATATATATATATATACATGTAAACTTGGATGGAGCCAAAATGCTACATTTGGACGTTCCTGTCTGATTTCTGAATTTGTAGAACACAAAATACTACCCTTCCATAGACAAATTGCTGACTGTGCATCACGGTTTTCATTGCAAGTTCAATGTGATCACTTTTTAATGTGTTGATATGCTTATTTATTTTATGAATACACCCTGGTGTGTCTGGTATTCAACACTGGATATTAAAGGAAACATTTTGGCTGGCTGACCAAGAGATTTCTGCCAATATTAAATGTCAGCTGTAGTAAATGTGATCACTTGATGATTTGTCTGGCAGAAGAGCCGTGAAATTGTCTCCTCTACGTTAAACTCGTCTACTGACTTGCTAATAAGAGTCCAATGATTTATGAAGAGGACAGTAGTTTTTGGTGATACTTTTTTATAGACAAACAAAACAGTGCTTTATAGGGTGAACACTAAAATAAAGAATTGTGAAATATACTTTGTGAAAAATGCATCTTTCTTGGTGAAAGCTTGCTTTAAATATTGAATTGTTTAACTTCTGATGATCATTTTTGCTTCTTCCCTGGATATTAGCTTCAATCATTGTATCAGCATGTGTCAGTTTCTGCATAATGCTATAAATCCATGAAGGGTTTATTAACCAAGGCTAAATTGGCATTTTATTGAGTGCTTTGTACTTGTGGTGATTTGATAATGTACCCGATTACTATCAATAAATATCTTTAAGTCCTTTTTTCCCCTTATTAGACTCTGCCTTTGCTTTATGTCATAAGAGCCTCATTGTATATAAATAGAGTACCTAAAGTCCAAACGTGAAATAGATTACCAGAGAGATATATGATCACTTATGAGGATGAGGAGGAAGTAAAAAGGAAAATTGGTTTAAAAAGGAGACATTATTCTCAGATTTATTATACTGATATATATCACAAAATAAACTACAACTCCTAGTATCCCAACACACTTTAAAGGGCGATTTTTCTTTTTTAGTGTTTTTTAACTTGTTTTTATGTGCGCCGCTGTCAACCATGTGGTACAATAAAACTTTCTTTGTAAATGTAAATATGTAAATAGATTTTTCCCCATATCTTTGATTGAGTGATTTGTTAATAAACTATCTAATAATTTGTGATACTGCACCACCAAGTATGCTCTCTGATACAAACTTTATATAGTAGGGGTTTGGGGTTAAGCCCTGATTGGAAGTTAGTATATCATTTTAAAAGAAAGATTGCGTTTCTTAAAAACCAAATGTCACTAGATGTCTTATAGAGCAGCTCTGTGTATACTCTTATAAAAAATCAGCCTTATTAAATTGTGATTCGGATATATCTAAAGGGCTCTATATAAGCACATAGCATATGTTTTTTACAGAAGTTTTTAGTTAGTGAAGACCTTGCTTTTGGATAGAAGTTGACTAACTAAAAATTTCTATAAAAAAATATGCTCTGTGCTTATATAGAGCCTTTTCAATTGGTCGAATTGCAAAATGTTCATTACTGCCTTTGGTCCAGATGGAGGTTCTTGTGGTTTTCCCAGGCTATCGGGACTGCTAATTGTTTGTTTCCCACGGCATACAACATCAAAGGCTTCAAGAGCCTTTTACCTCCACCCATCAATCTAGCCACCCCCACCGTGAAAGCTTTCCAGGACTATATAATTTACTTCATGAGTGGTGTATACCTCCATTGGGTACAGAAAATGGGGACATGGAGAGGAAATTGAGGTTTGCATGGTCCAACCAGTTCAGGCTTATGGCATAAATGGAAGGGATACCAGGTGGGAGATGGCAGGGTATACACTAAGGTGCCACCCTCATCAGGGACTCTATTACCCCTCCCACCCACCTACGTCATTCTGGGTATTAATTTACACTCCAACTGATGATACACAGGGAATCCTGGTCATAGTTCAGAGGTCTAACTGTCAGTGATACCCAACTCCAGTTCAGCTGACCCTGTTCAATCACACAAAGTAAACTGTGAAGTTGTTTATTTTACTGTAGACTGCAAGCATGTCTCAACATTGGAGTGGCATTTTAAGTACACATTACTATACCAGATTACTATAGTGTTCTTCTACACTATCACTTTACAGGCTGCTAAGGAAAACCCTGTATCTTTACCTCTGTACCCAACCTTTTTCTAACAAAATATTAGACAGTAAATGTTCGGTTATTCAAAGGCATTACTACCCTTGCTATCAGAAGGGACATCTTTGTAGAAGATATTGTACTGCTGGCACTGATTCATGACTGGGATCTTCTGCTTATGATCACGTTTGCAACCCACTTTATACACAGTTCAACCGGTGTTACATGAACTGTATGCAGCTCAACTTCTTCTTCAAGTAAAGAGCCCCACAGACTTGGCCATGCAGCTGAATCAACTTCTCCTTCTAGTAAACAGTCACACAGAATTGGCATTTTAACAAATGCCCATGCAGATGGAGACACCAAAGTAACTTGTGATACTCTGTCTGCTACAGACACCACATATGACTGGAATTCCACATATTGCTTCAGAGACCCCTGAAATATAGAACTGTTTTACTCCTAGTGCAATAGCTAGTTTCCACTCTTGTAGAGTGCTTTGGGAAAAAAAGCCCTTTATACAAATATTCTAAGCTCAAAACAGGGCCCTGCAATTTTCTGCAGTTTGTTAACATTGTATTTTTCCTTGTTCTTTTCCCCTGTATAGCGCTACGGAATATGTTGGCGCATTACAAATAAAGTTAATAATAATAATAATAATAATAATAATAATAGTGCATTAAACCTATTGAATTCACATGGATTATAGCAATGGAATTAAAACTAAACCTTTATTGAATCTAGTATAAAAAAATCCTCAGTATACATAATCAATAATAAATACTTGCTAATTTTGCCTAGCAATGAATGAAAACTAGTAGTGCCTAGTAATACACTAGCTAGGACTTCAATTGGTGCCTTCTATCTAGAAGACTACTCTTATGGCATACTCCAGTACTAACTTAAGGAACACCTAGCCAAAAGCTAAGCTAATTAACTAAAATATTTTTGGGGAAAAAATATGTTATGCACACAGGAATGTACTACTAATTCTACCACCATATCAAAAAAGCACAAGCTCCCTCCATAAAGAGTACTATAAATCTCATTGTAACTGTTGTGAGATAATTATTAGGATGGTGCTCTCTTAAATAATAAGGCTATATAAATTAACACAACCCACTCAGTATTAAATTGAAATAGATTCCAGACATAACATTTGTAAAATAGGAGAGAGGCTTACCTTCCTTAATGAAGTCTTCAGCATGAGATACTATCTAAAAGCAACATTTAGCAGTAGATTAGTAGAACATGATGCCCAGGCACCCTAAGCAAGCTAGCGTGCTCCAATACACCACTGAAATATCATCTTTATATTGTCTCACTGTACCTTCCAAATGAAAAATATACACCTTCAAAACAGTCCTCTAACATATGCATTTTGATGCTAGGCATGTACTAATAAACAGACACACCAAAACCGTGCAATTTGCTCCAGTGTATAAGGTAGAGGAAAAGACATGCACAAAGATACATACATACAGCTGGAACATCCAGATACCATTTTTGATCAAAAGAAAAAAAAAAAACATCTGTAAAGCGCATACTAGACTTATACAAATAGAGCACCCACTAAGGTCAAGCTCAGTATGAAAAATTAATATTTGTTGAGAATGTGCGATTTATCATCACAAAGAAAAACAGAGTTTAGGTCTACTAGATCCAAACACAATCATCATTACTTGCTTTCATTTTTCTCAAACACGTTTTGTGAATTTGTTTCTGTGGAAGTGTCTGAACATGTCAGGCTTAGTCCATAGCTTCCTATCATTCAATATTTATTATTCCGTTATTATTTCTGTATAAAGTAGGACTTGGGGGCCACCTTCAGTCTGGCATACTAATATTATTATTTCTGTGAGAAATTAAAGACATCAGAGAGCATAAAAAAAGAAAAAAAAAGAATTAGCATTGCATATTTACTCTTCTGTTGTGATTAAAATGTGTCAATGTTAAATTACCAAATTAAGACATGGCTTCATTCTGATGGTAGTAATAATATTTTTTGTGATATGATTCCAACTTTGGATATACCAGAAAAACATCCAAGAAGACTGGAATCTTCTTCACTATAGCAATTGTATAATGACTGTTAGATCATCAATCCCCTCTTCTTTCAATGTTACTAAGCTAAGTATAACTTAATATTTTATTATTCATTCTTTTATGTTTTTCTTTTTTAATTAAAAAAAGTTTAAATATTTTGCAAGTTAAACAACATGTAAAGCCAAAATAAGCAGAGTAGTTCATGATAGGGACAAAAGTAGGAAGTTGGGTATTTTAGATAAGAGTGCTGCTGATCCTTTTGAATGTGAGGAAGTAACTCTGCTGGCTATAGAAATTTTAATAAAGGAATAGAATTGCGGAGGCAAAAATTTGGTGGTATCTTAGGGTTTAGTGGGTCTGGATTTTTGAAGATCATTATTAACACAATCTCTTACCAGTCATCAATTTTAGCCAAAGATGAAGAAGTAAAACCAACAGTAATTAAATCAAACCAAATAAAAAAATCTGAGGGGAAGTATTCAGCTAATTTTTGATGAAAATTTGTTGAAAGGAGAACATAAATAAAATTTCAAAACAACTACACTATATGAATAGACTCTTTGTTTAGTGTAATGGAGAAAATATGAAAAATAATTAATAGCAATCGATAAAAAAAAACCTGGCAGTACCATCGAAAAATAATAGCAGATGTCATCTTCTATGGTACGCTACAAAGAAGTACAATGAAAGTGTGAGATTATAGATATACAGGAGTATATATACTAATACAGAAGAGGAAAGCCTTCTCCCAAAAATGTACACCTGGAGGGGTAAAATGTGATTACAATATCAGGAACATCTCCAGACAGCATGGAGGAGGAAGGACAAGGTGAGATGCAAGCCTGGTACTGTGAGCTCTATTAAATGGCTATTTCCTGCCCTGCCACCAGGGACAGGTATATGTTGTGTCTACACATTTAAGATCTATCCTTCCAGGATCTAGAGTGTGATTGGAGCAACTGACCATCTCCACCTTGCCCTATAAATAGTGAGTTAGACTGAGCCTCTGTGTTCAGTCATGGAGATCTTGCTCCTTGAGCGAGCATATTCCTTAATCAAATGGTATTTTATCATGGCTTGTTGTTTGGATTTCCCATCTTGTCTTCACCTGCACCTGACCCCTGGGCCATTTGACTTTGCCTTTGCTTGTCTGGCCCCATCCCAGAGTTACTTGCTTGTCTGGCACATCCCAGAGTTACCTGCTTCGTCTGGCATCATCCCAGGAATACTACTCAATCCTACTCAATTAAGGGATTATGATATTTTCAGCATCCCACCTGATGCTTGATTCATTTTCAGAGGCATTTTACATGTGAGTCTCAGTATGTGTAACTTTTGGTTGGGAAAAAGGGCTTACATACCGCAAGTAAATTGCGAATAGATGCATAAAAAGCAATTTGAAATTTGAATGAGACAGTGCACTGTGACTTAGTAGAACTGGGCATTTTCCCTAATCAGCTTTGCTTTCACGCAGAGCTGAAAAAAGGCTTCATTTGATCGGGACCTTATTAAGTAGCGGTGACATGTGCACAGTAATTTAAGAAAAAAATATTTAAATAGGGCACTTGCATTCTCTCACTATTAAGAAGCTGCTTACATATTTAATCTAGGCCTTTTTGTTCCAATATAAGCAGAGGTGAACTGGTGCATCATATCATCATTGCAACAGAAGTCTGATCACATATGGCTCTTTTACCATTCCTAAATATAAGAAAGTGTGCATCCTGCTTTGCCACTACATAACCAGAGCATGAGCAAGCATTAATCAGCTATTAGCCAACACTGTTTTTGAATTTATCAGATTAAAACTGTGAATTAATACCTGGTCTATTTGCTTCATTTCTTCTCAGTTTTGTTTAACACACACCATTTTGCGTTCTCTAAAACACAAATACAGACAAAACAGACATACATTTTGAAATTGTCTCCCAGTGAGCTTTTTAACATAAGAGCAGCTTCTGTTTAATCCTGGGATTCATTTAGGTTATATGCCGCCTTGGCGTATTCACATTTGTGTGCCCACAAAGCCCACTTACAGCTCCACCTTTCCTCATGCTATATCCCAGTCATACAATAACCACTATCTTGGTTATTAAATCATAGGTGTGTGTGTATTTGTGGATGCATAGACAGTAATGTCTTGCTGCATATAGACATTTCTATGCATATGTATACACTATTTTGCCTGTGCTAACCTAGGTTTGTGCTTCATGGGTTAGGCCAGAAACTGACCCTTTTCATAAAATGAATGTACTATTAAAAAAACAACTGAGAGCTAGCAATATTACTTTGTATATCTTCAGTTACACGTATGTTCCTTTTTATATATCAGCTTATCTTTTGCTCTGAAGCTTTGAAATGTAACTATAATATTCTTCCACTTTCTGCTTACATTATGATATCAGTTATACACTTTTATGTGTTACATTCCTGGGCCACTGGTTAATTTTCAATGCTTATTTTAATCTTCTTTGTTTCTTTAGGTTAAATACATTCCCTTCCTATAAATGTAGTTTCATTTTACAAAGTGAGAAATCAAGGAAATACACGACTGTCAACATTTCAAACATCATATATGGGTGTTAATTGAAGCCAGCGGCAAAATGTGAAAAGGTTGTTAATCTTCTTTCCTATTTTAGATTTCTGTCAAAGAGGATAAGAGTATAATCACACATTACCACACACCGTTATTGCAGAAATGTTCAGTGACAATGTAAAATTGCACCAGATATGTATATTTCAATACACTGTATGGAAACCACTGTAGTTCCATAATCATACTTATAGGGTAGTTCTTGGTGCTGTAAGCATGCACGGGGAAGACATAAAGGTGCCAATATCCACTTTTGGGCCTATTATTGTTGAGCACTGACCAAAGTTATTTTCCTCTTCCTCCTACATTACTATGCAGGTATGTTAAGAATATGCTCTGTGACAAGCTATCAATCTGTACTGGGTTTGTGCCCTTGTTCCCTTTTGATGGAGGAACACAATTACAGGAAGCTTTAACTCTTTTCCAAATTTACTATATTATATTCACCCTCAGGTAACACTTTCATCCCATATCAACCAGTAAATGTGTTTGCCTTCCCCTCCCCAAGAAGAACATCCAGAACTTTGGGCCTTAGATGTAGTACAGTCCGTGTCAACTTACATCTTCAGAACTAAGGCATGGAAAAACAAAAACAGCTTGTTCATCCATCCCTCGGGAAGAGAAATCTACACCTACTACCATGGGTAGATGGATAATTCAGTCGATCAAGAACCCATATACACTATTGGGCGAATCAGTTATGGAAGGTTTAAAAGCACTCTCCACAAGGACAGTATCTACTTCTTCTGCTATTTCATGTAACTTTTCTCCAGAAGAAGTTTGCAATTCAGTAGCATGCTCATCCTTTACTACTTCTCTGAAGCACTATAATATTGATATTTTGTCAAAACAAGAGACACAATTTGGTCTGAAAGCTTTAGAAACTGTAAATTTGCACTAATAAATACCTTGAATTTATTTTCTTATTTTTTTTTCTCCCATCTTATTAATTGAGTTTGGGTATTAACCACAAGTCATTGCTGTCATTGCTACCATGAACTTCCAGAAAAAGTAAAAATGTATATGAAAATAAAAAGTAATTTTAATTTTCAGAATAGTTCATGGTAGCAATAACCTTTCACACCCTTACATAGTTATGTGTGGGAACAAGACCCCATCCAGAGGGGAGGGGTCTTTCGTAGACTAAGCTTAACTCCTAACCTGAGCAGAGGGTGAAGCATAGTCCACAAGTCATTGCTACCATGAACTATTCCAGGAAATTAAAATTACCTTTATTTTTGATATACAAAAATATGTAGCAGAACTTGATTGTGAGGCTTATCCACAGGGCTAGGAAGCAGCTTTAAAAATATGTATTTTAATGTGCAATTTGCTATTAATGATTGTTTGGAGTAGAACAGGTTTTGCCTGAACATTTCATTCTTCAGAGATGGTCAGCTCTGTTTACTGAAAACACAGGATGTAGGCATAGAAATAGTTACGTGAGAAGAACATAATATCAACAGAGAAGCAATTTGAAAGATACAGTGGGGGAAAAAAGTATTTGATCCCCTGCTGATTTTGAACGTTTGTCCACTGACAAAGAAATGATCAGTCTATAATTTTAATGGTAGGTGTTTTTTAACAGTGAGAGACAGAATAACAAAAAACAAACAAACAAGAGAAACAATGTCAAAAAAGTTATAAATTGATTTGCAGGTCAGTGGGGAAATAAGTATTTGATCCCCTATCAATCAGCAAGATTTCTGTCTCAGCAAGATTTCTGGCTCCCAGCTTATTACCTGTATAAAAGACACCTGTCCATAGAAGCAATAAATCAATCAGATTCCAAACTCTCCACCATGGCCAAGACCAAAGAGCTGCCAAGGATGTCAGGGACAAGATTGTAGACTTACACAAGGCTGGAATGGGCTACAAGACCATCGCCAAACAGCTTGGTAAGAAGGTGACAACAGTTGGTGCAATTATTCGCAAATGGAAGAAACACACAATAACTGCCAGTCTCCCTCGGTCTTCTGCTCCATGCATGATCTCACCTCGTGGAGTTTCAATGATCATGGGGAATCAGCCCAGAACTACACAGGAGGATCTTGTCAATGATCTCAAGGCAGCAGGGACCATCGTCACCAAGAAAACAATTGGTAACACACTACGCCGTGAAGCACAGAAATCCTGCAGCGCCCGCAAGGTCCCTCTGCTCAAGAAAGCACATGTACAGGCCGACTGAAGTTTGCCAATGAACATCTGGATGATTCAGAGGAGAACTGGGTGAAAGTGTTGTGGTCAGATGATACCTAAACCAAGCTCTTTGGCATCAACTCAACTCGCCGTGTTTGGAGGAGGAGGAATGCTGCCTATAACCTCAAGAACACCATTCCCACCGTTAAACACGGAGGTGGAAACATTATGCTTTGGGGATGTTTTTCTGCTAAGGGGACAGGACAACTGCACAGCATCAAAGGGAAGATGGACGGGACCATGTACAGTCAAATCTTGGGTGAGAACCTCCTTCCCTCAGCCAGGGCATTGAAAATGGGTCGTGGATGGGTATTCCATCATGACAATGACCCAAAACACACAGCCAAGGCAACAAAGGAGTGCCTAAAGAAGAAGCACATTAAGGTCCTGGAGTGGCCTAGCCAGTCTCCAGACCTTAACCCCATAAAAAAAATCTGTGGAGGGAGCTGAAGGTTTGAGTTGCCAAACATCAGCCTCAAAACGATAATGACTTGGAGAGGATCTACAAAGAGGAGTGGGACAAAATCCCTCCTGAGATGTGTGCAAACCTGGTGGCCAACTACAAGAAACGTCTGACCTCTGTGATTGCCAACAAGGATTTTGCCCCCAAGTACTAAGTCGAAGGGATCAAATACTTATTTCCCTCATTGACCTGTAAACAAATTTATAACTTTTTTGACATGCGTTTTTCTTGTTTTTTTGTTGTTATTCTGTCTCTCACTGTTAAAATACACCTACCATTGAAAAGATAGACTGATAATTTATTTTGTCAGTGGAAAAACGTTCAAAATCCCGCCCACTGTACTAAATAAATATATATGGGATGATTACAAAATGTTTGTTGGTCATTCATTTGAATGTCCTTTCCATTATATGGACTTTCAATCACATGTTGAACATTTCTGAAGGGCACGTCTAAGAATGTGAATGCACACAAAAGGTACAGAGTAACAGTTAGTACATGATCTACATATAACCAATTAGATGCACCTATGACTCCATGTTACTAGTGTAATGTGCTCTTTTTATGAACTATTATTTATTCACTAGCGACTTGCCCGTCAAAAATGACGGCAATAAAAACTGAAGCCTGGCAATGCTGTTTGCCACACAATGTAAGCCTCTCCCCCTCTACTTTACCGGTTCTTGTGATGAGCGCCTTTGGCGCTCATCACAGGCCTTGCAATGAGCCCCTTTGGAGCTCATTGCGAGTCTCTCCCTCTGTCTACTTCCTCCCTTGTGTCTTATTTCCCTCCCTTGTGTCTCCTTCCACCTCGTCTACCTCCTTTGTATCTCCTGCCCCCCTGTGTTTTTACCTCCCTCTCCCTCCCGTGTCTCTAAACCCCTCCCCTGTGTCTCTTTCCAACTTCTCCCTCCCATGCATCTCTTCCCCCCCCTGTGTCTCCCCCAACCCTCCCCTGTGTCTGTTCCCCCGTGGCCTGTGTCTCTTTCCCCCTCCCCCTGTGTCTGTTACGGCCTTCCTTGTGTCTCCATTTCCCTCCCTTGTGTATCTTCCCCCCTGCACTCTCTCCCCTGTGTCTCTTCCCCCTCCTCCCCTCCTCTCACTCCCCTGTGTCTCTTCCCCCTCCTCTTTCTGTGCCTCTTCCTCCCTGTCTCTTCCCCCTCACCCTCTGTGTCTCTCCCCACTCTGTGTCTTCCACCCTCTCCCTCTGTGCCTCTTCCCCCGCCTCTGTCTGTGTGTCTCGCCACTGTGTCTCTTCACCCCTTCCTCTGTTCCCCCCCCCTCTGTGCCTCTTTCCCCCTCTCTCTGTACCTCTTCCCCCCTTCCCTCTGTGTCTCTTCCTCCCTCACCCTCTGTATCTCTCCCCCCTGTGTCTCTTCCCCCCTCTCCCTCTGTGCCTCTTCCCCCCTCTCCCTCTGTGCCTGTTCGCCCCTGGCCTGTGTCTCTTTCCCCTTCCCCCTGTGTCTGTTCCCCTCCCCCCCCCATTTCCCTCCCATGTGTATCTTCCCCCTGTTCTCCCTCCCGTGTGTCTTTTCCCCCTCCTCTACCTCCCCTGTGTCTCTTTCCCACCTATCCCTCTCTGTCTCTCCCCCCTCCCTCTGTGTCTCTTCCCCACTCTCCCTCTGTGCCGTGCCTCTCCCCCCCTCTTCCCCACTCTCCCTCTGTGCCTCTCCCCCCCTCTTCCCCACTCTCCCTCCCCTCTTCCCCACTCTCCCTCTGTGCCTCTACCCCCCCTCTTCCCCACTATTTCATCTGCTCTCGGGCTGCGCTCTGCGCAATGCGCAGCAGTTTATAATTGTCTAACTGCGATTCGTCTGAAGCGTGACGACGAATCGCAGTTAGACAATTATCTCTTTCCCACCTATCCCTCTCTGTCTCTCCCCCCTCCCTCTGTGTCTCTTCCCCACTCTCCCTCTGTGCCTCTTCCCCACTCTCCCTCTGTGCCGTGCCTCTCCCCCCCTCTTCCCCACTCTCCCTCTGTGCCTCTCCCCCCCTCTTCCCCACTCTCCCTCCCCTCTTCCCCACTCTCCCTCTGTGCCTCTACCCCCCCTCTTCCCCACTATTTCATCTGCTCTCGGGCCGCGCTGCGCGCAAGCGCGGCTCGCGCCGCGCTCTGCGAATGCGCGGCTCGCGCCGCGCTCTGCGCATACGCGGCTTGCGCCGCGCTCTGCGCAAGCGCGGCTTGTGCCGCGCTCTGCGCAATGCGCAGCAGTTTATAATTGTCTAACTGCGATTCGTCTGAAGCGTGACGACGAATCGCAGTTAGACAATTATAATATGTGATTCGCTGCTCCAATGTTCCATACAGCACCATATTGGTACAGTAACAGTAAAGCTGTCAACCATGATAAAACATTACTCTGTATACATTGCACTATATTGAAAAATTCTACTTTTGATACATCCTGACCATAATCCTTAGTTTAATGAATAGGTCACCCAACCACATTTATGAGCCTATCCAATGGCCAAAGTTCAGAAGTGCAACCATCTTGTATCTGTCTCCCATTATACCATAACATGTTAATGTACCTTCCTCTGCTAATTCACAAATACAGCTGTAACTGTAATGATAAATACAGAAGAGAAATGTGTTTATGTGGTTAATGCCTTTAAATCTAATAAACAGTTCATTAAAATGTTTATTAGCAAATTAAGATAGAACAGGAGTAGTAACCATTAAAATAGTTTAGTGAATACAGTGAAATGCACCTTGTCATGGGAATTGGCTTTTTAATGACGTCTTTAGTGGGTTGGTTTGCCATGAGACTGGTGATTAAAATGCAGATCTTCAATATTTCATGCACACGATAGCTCGGCAGTCAATTTTAATTATTATCTTTCTCCAATAAGTCCACACAGATACATCACATATATAGTTGTGAGCGTACGGGTCGTTGCTCACGCTTGCGGGCTCGCGTACCGAGCCCGCGGCCCTCGCGAAGCGAGGGCCGTGGCTCGCGCAGCGAGCCGCGGCCCTCGCATAGCGAGGTCACTGGGCAAGGGCCTCAGTTGCTGGAATGGAGCGCCGAAGGCGCTCCATGCCAGCAACTGAGGCCCCTCGCGAAGCGAGGGCCTCAGTTGCTGGCGAGGTCACTGGGCACGGGCCTCAGTTGCTGGCATGGAGCGCCGAAGGCGCTCCATGCCAGCAACTGAGGCCCCTCGCAAAGCGAGGGACTCAGTTGCTGGCGAGGTCACTGGGCAAGGGCCTCAAACCCTCGCAAACTTCACGTCGCTACTCAAAAAACACGACACACAAATTACGACACTCGCTAAATTTTACGAGGAACGCAAACAACCTACGAAACACGTTACCACACATTACGACCTTGCAAACATCGGACGCAACACGCCGACATACAAACATTTAAAATACATTACATACACACAGCACATACATAAAAACCTTACCTACACCAAGAGGGAGCACCCAGGACCTCAAAAATGCAACAAGAAAAAATGGCCGTCGAACAAAACGAAAACGAGGCTACAGCACTCTAAACTCGCAAAACACCACAACAAACTCGCAAAACACCACAAGAAACTCGCAAAACGCCACAAACCACCTACGGATATTCATACCACACAGTGCACACATTCAGCATGCTTACACAGCAGCTCCACACCACTAATGCTGCAGCAACATCAACACAGATTGCCAGCTCTTCATCACAATGCTTCAAAATAGGTACAGTATATTCATTTAGTAATGTATTACATATTTCATTATTAGACACCAAACAGCATTAGCTACCTTACAATTTCATTGCCGTCATTTTTTGACGGGCAATTCGCTAGTACAATTATAAATGTAACATGGGCTTTATTTATAGAACTAATTTTATATTGTGTTGACAGCACCACCTGGTGGCCCAGTTTAACATTCACATTGAAACCTGAAAGAAACATGAAATGGTTTGCAAAATATGGGTCATATTTTATTAGCTGCTCGCAAATGCCTCAAACGCACAAATTTAGCTTCGAGTTTTTAAAAATAAATAAATGTCTAGATGTATTCTACTGACTCCAGATCACGAATTCTGACCGCAAGGCTGAACTAGTAAATCATGGATTTTTAAGTCTGATTTCAGGGGGAGAAATAATAAGATCTGACAATATTTAATCAAACACATAATTTAATTCTTAGACACTTGCAATACTTGTTAGACACAGCCAATAGTAAATGAGACATCATGACGTCAATAAACTATGGAGTTTATACTTAAACTTTACTCAGAGACTACAAATTAGTTAGTGTTGGTAAGTAAATTTAGCAATTGGACTCACAATCCAGCTATGTAGAAATCGATAACATTCATTCCATGATATTTATTAACCCCTTAAGTCCCAAAACCCATTTCCTACAAAAAAACAAAAAACAAAAAATATTTTTTAATTGCGTATTTGTGGGTTTGAGACTGTACTGCAATAAATTCTAATGTATTTCTATACTTTCCCATATATTTAAAGTACAGTATTGCATGTTTAATAGCTGTAAGCTAATGATTGATTGAAAAAGGCCTTGCAATTACTCGTAATTATTTTGACAGAAACATGATAGTCAAACGCTCACACCCCTGTGTCTCTTTTCCTCCCCTGTGTCTCTTTAACCCCCCCTCTCCCTACCATTTTTCCCCCTTATCTCACGCCCGTGTCTCTTCCCCCCCTCTTCCTCCCCTTTGTCTCTTTCCCCCCTCTCCCTCCTGTATCTCTTTGGCCTGCTCTCACCATCCCCTGTGTCTCTTCCCACCTTCTCTCACTCCTGTGTCTATTTCCCCCCTCTCCCTCCTGTGTCTATTTGCCCCCCTACCCTTTTTTCCCCTTATCTCCCTCCCTCCTCTTTCCCCCGCTCCATCCCCTTTGTCTTTTTTACTCCTCTCCCACTCGTTTCTCTTTGCCCTGCTCTCCCTACCATGTCACTTATCCCCCTCTCTCACCCCTTTGTCTCTTACCCCCCTCTCTCACCCCTTTGTCTCTTTTACCTCTCTCCCCTCTGCTTTTTCCCCTCCCTTTGTCTCTTCCTCCCTCTCCCTCCCCTGTGTCTCTTTCCCCCCTCTCTCACCCGTGTCTCTTGTCCCCCTCTCCCTCCCGTGTCTCTTGTGCCCCTCTCCCTCCCGTGCCTCTTGTCCCCCCTCTCCCTCATGTGTCTCTTCCCCCCCCTCACCCCTGCGTCTCTTCCCCATCTCACCCATCTCTTGTCCTCCCTCTCTCACCCCTGTGTCTCTTCACCCCCTCCCCTGTATCTCTTGTTCCCTCTCCCACCCGTGTCTCTTGTCCCCTCTCCCACCCCTGTGTCTCTTGTCCCCGCTCTCTCACCCCTGTGTCTATTCTGCCTCTCCCTCCCCTTTGTCTCTTCCCTCCCCCTTTGTCTCTTCCCCCCTCCCACCCCTGTGTCTCCTTCCCCCTCTCCTAACCATGTGTCTCTTGTCCCCAGCTCTCTCACCCCTGTGTCTCTTCCCCCTTCCCTTTGTCTCTTGTTCCCCCTCACCCTCCCTTTGTCTCTTCCCCCTCCGCTCCCTCCCCTGTGTCTCTTTCCCCCCTCTCCCTCCCCTGTGTCTCTTTCCCCCTCTCCCTCCCTGTGTCTCTTCCCCCCTCTTTCCCCTGTGTCTCTTTCCCTCCTCTCCCTCCCCTGTGTCTCTTGTCCACCCTCTCCCCGCGTCTCTTCCCCCCCCTCTCCCTCCCCTGTGTCTCCTCCCTCCTTCCCCTGTGTCTCTATCACCCCTCTCCCTCCCCTGTCTCTCCCCCTCTCCTTCCACTGTGTCTCTCCTCCCCTCTACTTCCCCTGTGTCTCTCCTCCCCCTTCCCTGTGTCTTTCCTCCCCTCTCCTGCCCCTGTGTCTTTCCCCCCTCTCCTGCCCCTGTGTCTCTTCCCCCTTCTCCTGCCCCTGTGTCTCTTCCCCCCCTCTCCTGCCCCTGTGTCTCTTCCCCCCTCTCCTGCCCCTGTGTCTCTTTCCCCCTCTCCTTCCCCTGTGTCTCTCCTCCCCTGTGTCTCTACCCCCTCCTTCCCCCCCCTTTTCTGCCCCTGTGTCTCTTTGCCCCCCCTCTCCTGCCCCTATGTCTCTCCCCCCTCCTTCCCCCCTCTCCTGCCCGTGTCTCTTTCCACCCTCTCCGTCCCCTGTCTCTCCCTTCCTCCTTCCCCCCTCTCCTGCCCCTGTGTCTTGTCTCTTTCCCTCCTCTCTTTCCCCTGTGTCTCTCCCCCCTCCTTCCCCTGTGTCTCTCCCCCCTCCTTCCCCCCTCTCCTGCCCGTGTCTCTTTCCATCCTCTCCTTCCCCTGTGTCTCTCCTCCCCTGTGTCTCTCCACCTCTCCTTCCCCTGTGTCTCTCCTGCCCTCTCCTTCCCCTGTGTCTCTTCCCCCCTCTCCTGCCTGTGTCTCTTCCCCGCTCTCCTGCCCCTGTGTCTTTCCCCCCGTGTCTCTTCCCCCCTGCCCCTGTGTCTCTTTCCCCCCTCTCATGCCCCTGTGTCTATTTCCCCCCCTCCTTCCCTGTTTCTCTTTTCCCCCTTCCTTCCCCTGTGTCTCTTCCCCGTGTCTCTTTTCCCCCCTCCTTCCCCTGTGTCTCTTTTCCCCCCTCCTTCCCCTGTGTCTCTCCCCCTTTCCTTCCCCTGTGTCTCTTTCGCCCCCTCTCCTTCCCGTTTCTCCTTCCCCCTCTCCTTCCCGTGTCTCTTGTCCCCGCTCTCCCTCCCGTATCTCTTTCCCCCCTCCTTCCCCTGTGTCTCTTTCCCCCTCCTTCCCTGTGTCTATTTCCCCCTCTCCCTCCCCTGTGCCTCTTGTCCACCCTCTCCGTCCCCTGTGTCTCTACCCCCTCCTTCCCCCCCTTTTCTGCCCCTGTGTCTCATTGTCCCCCCTCTCCTGCCCCTATGTCTCTCCCCGATCTCTCCTGGTCCTGTGTCTTTCCCTCCCTTTCCTTCCCTTGTCTCTTGTCCCTGCTCTCCCTCCCATGTCTCTTTCCCCACCTCCTTCCCCTCTCTCCTTCCCGTGTCTCTATCCCTCCCTCCTTCCCCTGTTTTTCTTTCGCCCCTCTCCCTCCCCTATGTCTCTTCTCTTGTCCATCCCCTCTGTCTCTCCCCCTCCTTCCCCCTCTTCTGCCCCTGTGTCTCTTCCCCCCCTCTCCTGTCCCTGTGTCTCTGTACCCCCTCCCGTTTCTCTTCCACCCTCCCCTGAGTCTCTTCCCCCCTCTCCTGCCCCTGTGTCTCTTCCCCCCTCCCCTGTGTCTCTTGCCCCCCCCTCTCCTGTCCCTGTGTCTCTTGCCCCCCCCCCTCCTTCCCCTGTCTCTTCTTCCCTCTTCTTCGCTGGTGTCTCTCCCTCCCCCTCTTCCCCCCTGTGTCTCTTCCCTCCTCTGTCTCTTATCCACCCTCTCAATCCCCTGTGTCTCTACCCCCCCTCCACCCTCTATTGCCTCTGTGTCTCTCCCCCCCTCTCCTGCCCGTGTCTCTTGCCCCCCTCTCCTTCCCCTGTGTCTCTTGCGCCCCTTCCTTCCCCTGTGTCTCTTTCCCCCCTCTCCTTCCCCTGTGTCTCTTTTTCCCCCTCCTTCCCCTGTGTCTCTTTTTCCCTCTCCTTCCCCTGTGTCTCTTTTCCCCCCTCCTTCCCCTGTGTCTCTTTTCCTCCCTCCTTCCCCTGTGTCTCTTACCCCCCTCTCCTTCCCCTGTTTCTCCTGCTACCTCTCCTTCCCGTGTCTCTTGTCCCCGCTCTCCCTCCCGCATCTTTCCCCCCCTCATTCCCCTGTGTCAATTTCCCCTCCTTCCCTCCCTTGTCTCTTTCCCCCCTCTCCCTCCCCTGTGTCTCTTCCCCCTCTCCTTCCCCTCCCCCGTGTCTCTTCCCCCCTCCTCTCCCCCCTCTCCTTCCCCTCCCCCCTCTCCTTCCCCTGTGTCTCTTCCCTCTCTCTTCTCCCCCCTCTCCTTCCCCTGTGTCTCTTCCACCCTCTCCTCTCCCCTCTCCTTCCCCTCCCCTCTTGTCCCTGCTCTCCCTCCCGTATCTCTTCCCCCCTCCTTCCCCTTTGTCTCTTTCCCCCCTCTCCTGCTCCTGTGTCTCTTCCCCCTCTCTTTCCCGTGTCTTTCCTCCCTCCTTCCCCTGTGTCTCTTGTCCCCTTTCCCACCCCTGTGTCTCCTTCCCCCTCTCCTTCCCATGTGTCTCTTGTCCCCCGCGCTCTCACCCCTGTGTCTCTTGTCCCTCCCCTTTGTCTCTTGTCCCCCTCACCCTCCCTTTGTCTCTTCCGCCTCCACTCCCGTGTCTCTTTCCCCCTCTCCCTCCCCTGTGTCTCTTGTCCACCCTCTCCGTCCTCTGTCTCTCCACCTCCTTCCCCCCTCTCCTGGCCCTGTGTCTCTTTCCCTCCTATCCTTCCCCTGTCTCTCCCCCCTCCTTCCCATGTGTGTCTCCCCCTCTCCTGCTCGTCTCTTTCCCTCCTCTCCTTCCCCTGTCTCTTCCCGCTCTCCTTCCCATGTATCTCTCCTCCCCTCTCCTTCCCCTGTGTCTTTCCCCCTCTCCTTCCCCTGTGTCTCTTCCCCCTTCTGCTGCCTGTGTTTCTTCCCCCTCTCCTTCCCATGTGTCTCTCCTCCCCTCTCCTGCCCGTGTCTCTTTCCCCCCTCTCCTTCCCCTGTGTCTCTTCCCCCTTCTGCTGCCCGTGTCTCTTCCCCCCTCTCCTGCCCGTGTCTCTTTCCCCCCTCTCCTTCCCCTGTGTCTCTTCCCCCCCTCTCCTTCCCCTGTGTCTCTTCCCCCCTCTCCTGCCTCTGTGTCTCTTCCCCCCTCTCCTGCCTCTGTGTCTCTTCCCCCCTCTCCTGCCCCTGTGTCTCTTTCCCCCTCTCCTGCCCCTGTGACTCTTTCCCCCCCTCCTTCCCGTGTCTCTTCCCCCCTTTCCTTTCCACCCACTCTCCTTCCTCTCCTCCTCTACTTCCCCTCTGTCTCTTCCCCTCCCTCCCCTGTCTCTTCCCCCCCTCTCCTTCCCACCTCCTTCTCTCCCCCCTCTTTCCCTTCCCCCCTCCTTCCCCTCTCGTCCCCGCTCTCCCTCCCGTATCTCTTTTCCCCTCCTTCCGTGTCTCTTTCTCCGCTCTAAATCCTGTGTCTCTTGTCCACCCTCTCCGTCCACTGTGTCTCTACCCCCTCCCTTGCCCCTGTGTCTTTGTCCCCCTCTCCTGCCACTGTGTCTCTCCCCACCTCTCCTGGCCCCGTGTCTCTTGTCCCTGCTCTCCCTCCCATGTCTCTTCCCCCCTCCTTCCCCTGTGTCTCTTCCCCCTCTCTCCTTCCCCTGTGTCTCTTTCGCCCCTCTCCCTCCACCTATGTCTCTTGTCCATCCCCTGTGTCTCTCCCTCTCCTTCCCCCGCGTCTCTTTCCCCCCTCCCCTGTGTCTCTCCCCCTCCTTCCCCCGCCCCTGTGTCTCTTTCCCCCCCTCCCCTGTGTCTCTTCGCCCCCTCTCCTTCCCCTGTCTTTTTTCCCTCTCCATCCCGAGTCTCTACCCCCCTCCTTCCCCCTTTTACTGCCCGTGTCTCTTTGCCCCCCTCTCCTGCCCCTGTGTCTCTTTCCCCCCTCCCCTGCCCCTTTTCCCCTCCCCTGTCTCTTCCCCCTCTCCTTCCCCTGTGTCTATTTTCCTCCCTCCTTCTCGTGTCTCTCCCCTTTCCTTCCCCTGTGTCTCTTTCTCCCCCTCTCCTTCCCGTTTCTCCTCCCCCCTCTCCTTCTCGTGTCCCCGCTCTCCCTCCTGTATCTCCTTCCCCCCTCATTCCCTGTATCTCTTTCCCCCCTCTCCCTCCCGTGTCTCTTGTCTACCCTCTCCGTCCCCTGTGTCTCTACCCCCCTGCAGCCCGTGTCTCTTTGCCCCCTCTCCTGCCCTTGTGTCTCTTCCCCCCTCTCCTTTGCCTCCCTCTTTCCCCTCCCTCTCTTCATCCACTGTCTCTTCCCCCCTCTCCTTTGCCTCCCTCTTTCCCCTCTTCATCCACTGTCTCTTCCCCCCCCTCTCCCCCTCCCTGTCCTCCCCCCTCTACATCCAGTGTCTCTTCCCCTCTCTCCTTCCCCCTCTACTTCCCCTGTGTCTCTTTTTTTTTGCAAGTCTTGCTTGTGTGGTGGTTTGTAACCGGTTGTGAGGCACCGTAGAGCCTCCACCTCTGCAAATGCGGACCCTCGCGGCCTGCGGCTCATTGCAGTCGACGTGGGAGCCTCCACCTCCGCAAATGTGGCCCCTCGCTTCGTGAGGGTCCGCATTTGCGGTCCGAAAGTCGTAGGGGGGCGTAGGGATGAGCCCCTCTGGCGCTCATCTCCACCAACGCAAGGAGCACCTTTGTCTCTCCTTGCCAGCAACTGCGGCCCTCGCTTCACGTAGCGAGCCCGCAAGCGTTAGCAACAACCCGCATGCTCACAACTATATATATGTGATACTTCAGGACTTTATGACATGTGCAATAAAATACTTTGCTTTATTTTACTCCAATCATAAAATATAATCATCTGTCAGTCATGTAGTAACTGCTTTAGAAAGTATAGTGAAAAATGACCATATATACATAGATTATAGAGACATTATAATCTTGCAATGTAGAATAATAACAATAAAGTATCATGTTAATAAATGCGATTGCTTATAATTTGGTCACATATCAATATTATTACATACATTTACTTTCTCCTACCCCATGCTAAGGGCAGGGTCACTTGCTGTTTACTTTGTTTATTTTAGGGGAAGGACACTATCCAACAGTACCACCATGCACAAGACTCATAAAATGTAGATGGCGTCGCTCAGTTGTGTCCAACTCTCTGTGATCTCATGGACAACACACCATGCTGATCCACTTTATTTTCATGGCAGAGATACTGGAGTGGTTTGCCAGTTCCTTCTCCAGTGGGCCACAGCACACGGCTCCTGGTATTCCCAGGTGGTCTCCCATCCAAGTACTGACCAATGTGACCTCTTGGTTCCCTGGCTGGATTCAAGCCCAGGATGCTGTGGTGAAAAACCTGTATCCCAACCACTGGACCACCAGGTAACCCACATCACAGACGTCATTTGCTTTGTTCAATGTTTACAATAGGATAAGGACATTTCAAGGTAAAAGAACAGTCATTACTGACCTACAAGTGAGGAATGGGAAGGAAAAAGTCAAAGAGTGAAGCATGAGGACCTACAGAGCCGGAAAAAAATATTTAAAACAAAACATGTAATTACACTGACATTTAACCAAATAATATTCAAATGCTTTATTAACATGGTACTTCACTAAATGTTAAAAATGTGCTTGCTTTACAATGTCCCTTTGAGGCTTTATGTCATTTAAGATACAACTTGTGCCAATACAGTTAAAATGTTTCCTATGTACAAAGCACAATAAATATGTAAAATAACATACATTCCATGAAGAATTTTTTTTCCCTAATGCAACCATTTTAACATGCAGTAAAAGTCAAAATACAGTGACAGTGATCTGATATAAGCTAGAATTTGCCAATTATATACCGAAGCAGTCTTTCTAAAATAAATCATTAACAAGCTTTACCAAAAAACATGTATCCCATTTTCCAAAACACCATGTCAAATATGACAATACTTTTATTTAAAGTACAGTACAGTAATTTCAAGTACTTAAAATGCACAAAATAAACAATATATTAATAGGCATAGAGCATCTTCATTTCCAGACGAATCTGCCCCTTAAAGTGAAAGTATGATCACGCTTCGACTACCAAGAGAGACACACCTTATATTTGGACGGATCAATAAATAGCAGCCAAAATACTACGGTTTAGAGACTTTTTCAAAGATTTCACATATGTGAATATTTAGGTCCTCTTTCTAGAAAGCGATCCCAGAATTGTTATTCCATTAAAATATAATGAAAACCTTTTCAGTCAATCTGTTCTTTATTTTATTTAGATATATCCTAGAGATAGGTTTATGGTCTTTCCACAAATCTGTTCCTCTACCTTTTCTGGGTATGTTTTCATATATAATTTTACTAGATTCTTTCATTTTGCCCTTTTCCCGAAATGTGCTTGATGAAGAAAGTCCTTTCTTCTTCTATTTTGGATGATGAATCCTGACGAATAATACAAATGTCTTACACATGTCCATTCAACACTCGTTGGGTTAAAGTGACAATAGTTTGGGGATTTAGTATTCTTACACAAGCGCATTTGCCAAATAAGTTAACACAGTTCTCTCTTTCTTTTCTTCTAATCTTTGTGCTTTATCATTTGAAAGTAATACATTACTAATCTTGCTCAAGCTAATAAAGATGGCTAAATAAATGCTGCATTTCTACTTTTTAAGGCACTGAATAGAGAAGAACATTGCATTAAAGACCATGGTGTTTATTTATAGTAAACTATTATTTCATACATAAATAATAATTAAAAAAAGGATTCTCCTTAAGAAAAACAAAACAAGAAAATGTAAACCTAATTAAAACAACTCCCTTAATGGTAATAGCATGATTCCCTGCATTACAACATTACCATACATATATAAATGGCTTTCCTTCATCATATGAATTGGCCAGCATGGGCACAATAAAGGGAACTATTTTGGCTTGATCTGCTGATAATGCAGATGTACATAGATGTGAAACACAAATTGTGTTAGTTGGTGCTGTAGGGGTTTGCCCATGAAGTGTCTAACATGAAAACAAAATTACATACCCTGTAATAAAAATCTTCTGGATCGCTACCTTGTAGTGGTGAATTGGCTTGTGTACTTCAATAAAGCTGTGAGCTATTCCATGTAGTGTAACCGAAGATAGGCAGGTCATATCAGAGAGGTCAGTCCACTGGAGAAGGAACTGGCAACCCAATTCAGTATCTCTGCCAAGATAACCTTATGGATAAGCACAAGCAGAGACATAACCATAGATGTGCCTGGCGTGCTCAAGTTATAGGGTCACAAAGTCAGACATGACTGAATGACTAAACAACAACAAATACAAATCTACACTAAGAAATTATATATTTCTTAATTTAGTGATATTTTAAAGACTTAACAACTTTATATCAATAAATTCATTTTAATTAAAATGTGAATTTAAGACATCTAATTTGTCAAAACTGTGAAAAATAATCAATATTTGGTGTAAACATATTACTTATTCTAAATGCATAGCCATTACAACCTGCATTTGCTCCAAGTATTTTGTAGAGTTTAGAACTGATTAATGCATTCAGATTAGTTATCCAGGAGGCAATCAATTCCAATTGTATGGTGACCAGGAGGGGAGTCTTTGCAACACTGCAGTAGTTACTAAAACTATTGGCTGCACCTCTGAGCTGAAGGTACCATCCGTGGAGCTCTGCTGCATTTCCTCCTTTTGCACTTGCTGGTATATTATATGGTCTGCAACATCGGTCACCATCACCATGTTTTCACGTACAAGAAGCTTGGTTTACAAGTAGCTGCATATCCACAAAAAGCACTGGTGGAGAGTGACAGAAGGAAAACACAAGAAATTCACGGGTAAGAAAGAATTTACACTTTCAAGTGGAATCTAGACCACATATTGGGAATCAGGACTAAGAGCCAATTGGACCAAGGACAGTCAACCAGGTACAAGGATATTCGCACCTTACTTGTCAATTGCTAAGAATAGTTTTTTTGACAAAATCATCTACATTTAGATTTTTTTTTCTTTGTTACAATTTAAGACACCTGAGGGAATGCTACTACAGCACAGCAAGACCAACGATTAGGGACTGTGATACACTTTATTTTTATTTTTTTTCATTTTTGTGTACTTGGTACTGTCACATTTGAGGTCTCTCTGGAAAAATTATTTAGCACTTTGCTAAAATATTAGGGGGTCTGCAGAATAGGGAATGTCATCACATAGTTTTCCTGTAGAAAAAGTCTGGTCCGCAAGTAGCGGTATATCTACGGACGTGTAGCTGTGGTACTGAACAATCAGTAGGTTCCAACATTGGTAGAGTTTGATCGTTTAAACAGTCAGAGATATCTTATGATGGCCGTCCAATTATTCATGACCTCTTTAAAATCGATAACCAAGCGGTCAGCAATTGTAGTAAAGTACTTTTCAACAGGGGACTTTGTTGTCACCATAATCGTCTCCATTTTGACTTTCAGCATAATTACGAGACAGGTTTTATATTACATCTGATCCTTTAGGAGGTTTTTTTTTCAAGGCAGGGTGGGGCTGCAGCAGCAGTATGTTTTCAGTTCTGTGATACTGCTCAAATCGTACAGTAGCGGTTATTCGTAAATAACAGATTTCGCAGTCTTGTCAGTGTGGTTTTAGAAGGGACTTCGACTTGAGAGTTGCTAAGAGTTCTTTTACTATTGTTTTCCTGATAACAATAATTTACACTTAGATATTTTATTCTTTTTTTTTTCTAACTTAAGGCACGTTGTTTAGAGTTACTTTAACATTTTAATTATTGATGTAAAGATTGTAAGTATTTAACATGTCACTAAATTAAGTAATATTAAAATAGTGAGCTCAGATTTTAATTTGAAGGGAGCACCAAATTCAGATTAGTGTATATTGGTAAAGGACACTAAATAAATGAGGGCAACATACTCTGTTAGGTTATAAATCCAGCACTAAATGCTTCAATATTTGAATTTCCTAACATGTAAATAAAAGTAAATATAAAATAAAGAGGTAGTAAATTTGTATACATTTAAGGCATTTCCTGGTGGTGTGTGTGGTATCCGTAGCAGCTTGCTCTCCCTAACATTCATCTTCTTCTTTACTGTTCACTGCCCAGTCCTGTATAGAGCCACTTCCAAATATTGCAAAAAAGATGGCTCCAAATACATTAATGGCAGTTGCAATGTAGAAAACAAGTTGCCACTGCTCCACCGTGTTCTGTGAACAAAGAACAATAAATACATTAGGACATTTGCATAGAGACATGGTACATACATATACAAAAATATTGAAAACAATTTAGCACCAGGTGATGGAATGAACAACAACATAATAAAAATAAATTATTAGGGATATCCAGGAAAATAGTTTAACTGTGACAATGGAGGTCTGTGTCTCACAAGGAGACATATCCACACAACATACTCACTGAGACACACACTATCAGAAAGACTCACAACTTTATTGCATTACTGTGTTGGGGAGGGCGTGTTTTGCTACACAGGCTTGGGTCATAGTATGCGACTTGCTCACAAACTATTAACTATATGTAAAAGTACTGACATATAATAGAAAGGGCACAGGGTAAATCACATACAAAATATAGCAAGTGTGTTTAAAGCAGCACAAAACCTAATAAACAAGTGTACATAATAAATGAATGTTTTCATTACTTACATCATGTGTTAAGCTTTTACCAATAACTGGTCCAACCATTCCAGGAATTGTGGCAAATGTGTTTGTTATTCCAAGTAATATTCCAGCATAGCTATAATAAAAGTATAGAAAACAACATTTTCAGTATGTATGTAAAATACCATGAAAGCAGTCCTAATAAAATTGTTGCAAAAAAAAAAGGAAACATTTCTCTATTCTAACAAAAAAAAATATATAAAAAATGACCTTATAAATATATATTTTAATAGGTTAATTAAGTTGTAATTTAAAGATTTGATCTCCAAGTAAACTAGGCTTTTATCAACTATGTATGAAGTCTGTTTTGACACTTTGTTACTGCTTTCAATGTGTAATTTATAGGCATTTTGTCTCAAAGCTCAAATGTACATAGAGGCACAAATCAGATTAATTGACCTAGATCTAAAAAGGAGTATATCTGAACCACCGGCAAGCACAAAAGTACATGTAAGAACGCCTTATTATAAAGAGAGCGGTGTTATTGTGGGAACACTATTTGGGACCTTGGAGCTCCTGCGAGAACATAAGGGAGTGAAAAAGCTGGGGATAGGCCAAACTCTGCACCTACTGGAGCATACGGGGATGGCCTTGACTGGAGAGCTTGCATTTTACATTAATTGGCATCAATTTATGACCACAAAGGCTAAAGTATTGTAACTGGTGAAGCCTATATATAGCTGTGTATTTCCTGTCCATCAGCTGTTTCTATTCTGTTCTAGTCCTTCTTCATGTCCTGTTCTGTCTTTGTATATCTTGAACAGAGAAAAAGTAACTAAAGAGAGAAGACAATATTTTTTGCACAAACTCTTAATTACTGCTAATTTCATGTATTATGTTGAAATTAGCCATAAATTGTGACCATATATGCTGAGAATATAGTGATAAAAAAAAATGGCAAGGTTTGTTCCTTTAATGTGGAGAAACTATAAAATCTTCTGATTGTAATGCTTCTTCACTCATATCCCTCCACAAATGGATTAATAAAGCATAAACATGAATAAAAAACAATGTAAAATACGTTCAGAGGAACATTAGTTTCAATGTATCCACCACATAAAGCCTCCTTATTATTAAGTTCTCTTTGGTATCTAAAACACATCAGTTGTGCATTTCTTGTTGGAGAAGGGTTACAAGGCCACTTTAGTGTTCTTATAAAGGGCTCTCTCAAGAATAGTTAAGTAGGGGCTGATAGGAAAACAAACATTTAGTGTTCATTACATTGTTCATTTATAAACAATGGACTACTTTATTTAAATCATACCCCAGGTTGTAAAACCTGCAGATCTCTCCGCCCTACATGATGTATTGTCATTAGAGTGGGAGCCGTCCATAGGGGAATGTTCTCCAAACATACTATACTTACTATCATACTGCATGAGGCAGTATGGTACTTACCCCTGGGTGACTCCAGCGACAAAACATAATACAGAGAGATCTGGAGCTTATACAGCCTGGGGCAAGATTTAACATAACCAATTCATTGTTCAAATGGACAGTGAAAGTATAATAAAACAGTTTTGTTTATCGAGACCTGTTTATATATTGTTAAATGGTCCCCTAATTTCCCCTTACTCTCTCATAGCAAAACTTTATTTCAGTTATTCCTTTGAAAGTATGGCTTTTCCCTTGTATGAACAAGAATCATAATTAAGCCTTCATGGGTTGCTGGGAGTCACATTACAATCACATGAATTCAGACATTATGATAATGCTCCCATTTGAAAGAGGAACCCATACTTTTTATTTATTTTGGGTTTTCCTAGTAAACACACTTATTTTCAAACACATTAAAAACAAGCTTACAAAATATTCATATTATTAACGGAAACAATTGCACTGTTTGAATGGAACTCCTGATAGCAAGTGGTCAGCAGACAATTATTCTATATCCGTGATAAACAATTTATTTCACTTGAAGGGCCACATCTTCAGTCCAAAGTTTCAAAAGGTCTTAAAACACATGTAACCCTTTTGCTCAATCAATATAATCAAATTTACTATTTGAAAGAAAGGTGAGCTGAGAGAGGATGTACTTAAACTTTGAGGAGAACTTATGTTCCTCAAAAACAAATGTGAGGGCCAATAAAAAAAAATAATCACATTTACATGGATGCATCAGATACCAAGGATTGCAATAAATATAAAGCACCAGACATTGTCTTCTCAGTTTCACATATACTTAAAAGGACACTGTCACTTAAACATGAAGTTATTTGTTGTACAGTAAATCATTTCTGAAATATTTAAAATTGCTTTTGCGGCTACTGTAAGCAAAAATCTTACTGCAGCAACACTTCGCATATAATCAACATACCGTACTCATTTTAGCACAAGACAAATGTCAAATGCGACACCTGCAATCCTCTCTGACAGAACTTCAGTCACGCCTCATGTCACACTACGGCAGAGGAAGCTTGGCAATTTACAGATTAAACCCCCCCCCCAAAACCTGAACCTATACATTACAAAATTTGACACATAATTGAAGAAATTATACTCTAATTAATACAGATTCCCAACTCGTTCAAAGGTCCAACCTCACACCACATAAACTTCACCAAATATTTCCATCCAGTTACCCCCATGCTTTTAGAGGTTGCATAGAAACCATAACATTCCTGCATGTACAGTGGGCGTGCTCAAAAGGTAGCAAAATTATGGAAGGGAGTTAGAATTATCCTAAATCGTTGAAATAGCATTTTTGGGCGATCATTTACACACGATTCTCCCCAGGCATTAGAAGCTACAATCTGTACCATTACCAAACTATAGGTATCCACAATATGGAATGACAGACCCTTTCAGTAATGCAATTTATTAAAATTACAAGTGATACAGTGGCCTTTAAGAACTATGTATAAAGCAACTGAAGGTAACCTGCAACATTTTGAAAAGAAATGTTCCCCTGGACCTATACTACCTACTATAGTATTTGCATTACAATCTGAGATAAAATAGCTTCCAGCTCCCTTCCCGCTCTTACACTCCAATGGGTTTATAGTTAGGTTTGTAGACAGGTTACCAATAAAGGCCTTTGATGAAGAAACAAGATTCGTTTTATTGAGTTAAATATTTACCAATCTTTCTTTTACCACTTGCATTCAGGCAGCTCAACAAAGCTATGCTCTCTGTTCCCGTACTTCAAAACCTATCAGGATTGTGCCCACAACTTACTGGTAGCTCCACCCCTGTCCACCAGTTATCGATATTTCCAGTCTTAGTGCTTAACATTGCAAGTCTATTTTGGAGAAAAGGCATGCTTGACTCCAAACATAGATTTAAAAATGTTATCCATATTTAAACAAAATGCAGGAAGTTAAAGTACTTCCAAGGGTAACAACATATCCTTCCCGAGTATATTTAAAACTTGTTTCATTATGCACTCTGAACCTTGTTACCGCTCTCCACTTGTGTAGACAATGCAGAAGACCACTGTACTTACGAGGGTGCTATATCTAGGTGATTTATACTGAATCCAGACACACTGAAGCCTCCAAGTGTGGTTGACAAGGTAAGAAATACAACTGCCAATGTATAATTGCATCCTGTGTATCCAGCTGCTAAAAGAAATATAGCAGGTCCAATCATTCCTGAATTATAAAAAGAAAATTTGATAAAATTAACACTGAAATGTGACACCACAATCAATATATTGCGTAAAAAGCAGCTTGGAATATTACTCATAAATACGTCAAACTATCAAGAACGTCTATATATATATATACACACATATAAAAAAAATGAGTATTGCAGTATGTTATGATATATTTTTTATTGGACAAACATCTTTTAGTTATATTGATGAGGTTTCGAGAGGTTCAACCTCTCTTTATCAAGTCTGAAGCAATACTAACATAAGATGGAACCCTCAGTTTGAATAAAGAGAGAGAGAGAGAGAGAGAGAGAGAGAGAGAGAGAGAAGAAAGCGAGAGAGAGAGAGAGAAGAAAGCGAGAGAGAGAGAGAGAAGAAAGCGAGAGAGAGAGAGAGAAGAAAGCGAGAGAGAAGAAAGCGAGAGAGAGAGAGAGAGAAGAAAGCGAGAGAGAGAGAGAGAGAGAAGAAAGCGAGAGAGAGAGAGAGAGAGAGAGAGAGAGAGAGAGAGAGAGAGAGAGAGAGAGAGAGAGAGAGAGAGAGAGAGAGAGAGAGAGAGAGAGAGAGAGAGAGAGAGAGAGAGAGAGAGAGAGAGAGAGAGAGAGAGAGAGAGAGAGAGAGAGAGAGAGAGAGAGCGCGCATCTGGTAAATACATATAGGGGAAACCAACACAACACAGGAAACATATATACACACATATTAAATACACATATACATGAAAAAAGAGCATTGTAGTCCAAAGGGATATCCTTCCTGTTGGACAAACATCTCACTGAGTCCTTAGCTTGTTATGGTAAAATAAGAAAAAAAATCACATGAAATTCTGATAATATGTTAGAAAATCCAAGTCCATATTAAGTCCTGTATTTCTAGTGTAGAAGAATGTGATCTTTATTTCAAATGGATGTTTTTACATTTTCCTCTGAGTATTTTGACTTTTAAGTTTTGGATGGAGTGATCATTCTGGCTAAAAATGAGAGTGGAGGATCCCAATGCTATGGAATGGCAGGAGGTGGGATGTTATGTGAATGCCATCCACCTTTCTGCTCGAGATGTTTGCTGGCAACACCTACCACCTGTTTTTGTAAACGGACTCTCACTACTTTTCCACACAGACTTGGTGAGTCCCACGGCCCTCTTGAGAAAGATTGTGCATGCAATAGTGGCCAAAGGGCAAGAACACTCCATCCCGGTGGTTTGGGTTCATATTGATTGAGGCACAGGGAATAGACCACAGCATGTGCAGTTTTAAATTGGAATTTCAACAGACGTATAATTGGCAATGATTTGGCCCCATGGAAAGCTGCTATGTATACACTGTAACCAAATGGAGTGCCCTACATGTTGAAATTCGGAGTTAAACTGGAAGCTCTGACTGGTCATCTGCTATCTGCTCAGGCTGAGCAAAAGAGATGGTAAAACTAAAAAGTCCACAAGAGGGAAATTCACATCTAGGCAACAGATACTGATGATAGTCCACAACCCCTGAACAAATTACAGACACAATTGGAAAGGGCCTTGCTTGATTATTAGAACAACACCATCTTGATTGCAGGGTTGAATGAGCAGAATCAACTTCAAAAAGCCATACATATTAATATACAGTGGATATAAAAAGTCTACACACCCCTGTTAAAATGTCAGGTTTCTGTGCTGTAAAAAAATGACAAAGATATATAATTTCAGAAATGTTTCCACCTTTAATGTGACCTATAAACTGTAACACTAAATTGAAAAACAAACTGAAATATTTTAGGTGGAGGGAAGAAAAAAACAAAAGAAAAATAATGTGCTTGCTTAAGTCTGCACACCCTCTTATAACTGGGGATGTAGCTGTGTTCAGAATTAAGCAATCACATTCCAAATCGTGTTAAATAGGAGTCAGCATACACCTTCCATCATTTAAAGTGCCTCTGATTAACCCCAAATAAAGTTCAGCTGCTCTAGTTGGTCTTTCCTGAAATTTTCTTAGTCGCATCCCACAGCAAAAGCCATGGTCCACAGAGAGCTTCCAAAGCATCAGAGGGATCTCATTGTTAAAAGGTTTCAGTCAGGAGAAGAGTACAAAAGAATTTCCAAGGCATTAGATATACCATGGAAAACAGTGAAGACAGTCATCATCAAGTGGAGAACATATGGCACAGCAGTGACATTACCAAGAACTTAAGCTCCCTCCATATTGATGAAAAGACTAGAAGAAAACTGGTCTGGGAGGCTACCAAGAGGCCTACAGAAATATTAAAGGAGCTGCAGGAATATCTGGCAAGTACTGGCTGTGTGGTACATGTGACAACAATCTCCTGTATTCTTCATATGTCTGGGCTATCTGGTAGAGTGGCATGACGAAAGCCTTTTCTTACAAAGAAAAACATCCAAGCCAGGCTACATTTTGTAAAAACACATCTGAAGTCTCCCAAAAGCATGTAGGAAAAGGTGTTATGGTCTGATGAAACCAAGGTTGAACTTTTTGGCCAAAATTCCAAAAGATATGTTTGCCGCAAAAACAAAACTGCACATCACCAAAAGAACACCATACCCACAGTGAAGCATGGTGGTGGCAGCATCATGCTTTGGGGCTGTTTTTCTTCAGCTGGAACTGGAGCCTTAGTTAAGATAGAGGCAATTATGAACAGTTCCAAATACCAGTCAATATTGGTACAAAACCTTCAGGCTTCTGCTAGAAAGCTGAACATGAAGAGGAACTTCATCTTTCAGCATGACAACGACCCAAAGCATACATCCAAATCAACAAAGGAATGGCTTCACCAGAAAATTAAAGTTTTGGAATGGCCCAGCCAGAGCCCAGACCTGAATCTCATTGAAAATCTGTGGGGTGATCTGAAAAGGGCTGTGCACAGGAGATGTCCTCGCAATCTGACAGATTTGGAGTGTTTTTGCAAAGAAGAGTGGGCAAATCTTGCCAAGTCAAAATGTGCCATGCTGATAGACTCATACCCAAAAAGACTGAGTGCTGTAATAAAATCAAAAGGTGCTTCAACAAAGTATTAGTTTAAGGGTGTGCATACTTATGCAACCATATTATTTTATTTTTTATTTTTTTCTTCCCTTTACCTAAAAGATTTCAGTTTGTTTTTCAATTGAGTTGTACAGTTTATAGGTCACATTAAAAGGTGGAAAAAGTTCTAAAATGATTTATCTTTGTCTCATTTTTTTACAGCACAGAAACCTGACATTTTAACAGGGGTGTGTAGACTTTTTATATCCACTGTAGTGAAGCTGTATCATAGCAGAGACACCCGTGTGATGGCCAGATGTAAGGCAGAATACAGTGACCCAGAGGCGGGTACTTTTTTAGCTCCCCCATCCAGAATGGCAAGAAAAGTCAGATGAAACTCAATGTCCAGAATCAACAGCAGCTTTACATGGATTTAGTTAGATTTGCCTTTATACTATACCATTTACAAATATATTTGAAAGAGTTACCCAAAATGTCATGTGAATTAGAACGGTTTTTGCTTACCTATTGCGGTAAATATCTTGCGAACAGCTACAGTAGAAACATGCACGGTCTCGATCAGGTAATCCGCAAGGAGACCTGTTGTTACTATACAGAGCCAACATCCAAAATAAGGCAGTGCTGAAAGAAACCCATTCTGTGAATAAGGAATAATGTACTTTTAGTAAAATAAACAGTTCTTTCAATGAGAATATACAAAAGTTCACCTTCACGTTTTACAGAAGATAGTTGTCTTGGTGTAATTTACAATCAATTAATTGCCAAGAAGATTATCTTCTACACATTGACCATGACCAACAGGCAAGTATTAGGTCTCTCAAATATGCAGCTCAACTATTTCAGCTCTTTAATGGATTTAAAAATGTTCACGAGTAAAGCATTTTTCACTGCATTTTGCTTATATTATCCTATCTTTTGATCAGGAATGCATTATTTTTCCAACGTATACGTATCTTGATTTCATAATAAAAGTATGAATTTTGTTGCATACACCTATACATTTCATAATTGAAAAGTCTTAAATATGCTACACTATTCTTAAGTAAAATACCTTGAGTAAAGTGATAATGTAATAATAAAATAAACTTACCTCCTGAGAATTAAACCGCAGGATATCCTTCATGTATGTAGGCAATAATGTCAGTAACGTATAAAAAGTCCAATTATATGAGAAATGGGCTACAATGATAGCCCATAAAGCCACTGATTTGACCATTGCACAACAAGGTATAGACTTCTGAGAAGAAAGCTGGAAGAAAATAATTGTAATTAACAGCAAGAAATACACTTAAAAAGGGACAAGGAAGGTTCCTGGATATCACTAATAATATAATATTCCTATGTATCTCTTTACTTTTGTGTACTTTATTTGATTAAAAAGTGTTTTTTCTGCATAAAATCAGATAGTTCCTAATTGGATTCTCTCCTCTGTAGCTCATGAAGGCAGTGTACTCCTAAGAACAGGGGTTGCACAGTCTCATAGTAACCAATCAGTGACAACATTCTGCAAAATGCTACTTGAGAGATGTCACCGATTGTCTAATTTGAAACTCACACAAAAACATACACAGTCTGTGTATCCATGAGCTGCAAGGGCTAGTACCAACTGTATGATTGTAGGTAAAAAAAAAAACAAAAAAAAAAACACACAGCTTATAAGCACGTCTTAATAAAATAAATTGCATAAAAGTAAAAAGATACATAGGTATATTATATTTCTAGTGAAATCCAGAAAGCAAAGAAAAAAGGTTTAAATGTTCATGTTTAACACAACCGAAGTGCTGTTGAAAAGCACAATAGGGGGTTATTTGACTGTATCATCATTTATCATGTCTAGCCTTGAGGGACAAAAAGTTGGTTAACATCTTAGAAATAGTATTTTTCGCCGTATAAGACGCACTTTTTCTTCCCCAAAACTGGGGGAGGAAAGTTGGTGCGTCTTATACGGCGAATATACCTTTTCAAACTGCCTCTGTCCTCTTGATCTCACCCCAGCGCTTCCTACCAGCATCGCGTCGGCCGGTGCGTCCTAGTGACGTCACACACGCAACGCTGCAGTACACGAGGATTGCTGGTAGGAAGCGCTGGGGTGAGATCAAGATGGCAGAGATCAGAAGGAAGGTGAGGATCAGGAGGGTCAGGGAGGGTCAAGGGCTCCCAAATGCTGCAGTATATGTATGTATGTATGTATGTATGTGTATGTATGTGTGTGCATGTATGTGTATGTATGTGTGTGTGTATGTGTGCATGTATGTGTGTGTATGTATGTGTATGTATATTTATGTGTGTATGTATATGTATCTATATATATATATATATATATATATATATATATATATATATATATATATAAATATATATATATATATATATGTATATTTATGTATGTATGCGTATCTATATATATATATATATATATATATATATATATATATATATATATTTGTGTGTAATGTAGGTGTGTATCTGTGTGTAAAGTGTATTTGTGTTTGATTCAGATTTGTTTTTTCTTGTTTTCCTCCTCTAAAAACTAGGTGCGTCTTATCTGCCGGTGCGTCTTATAGGGCGAAAAATACGGTATATTATATATTCACAAGGCTCTGGATTATTACCATGCCTTTAAAAATATACAAATAAAGCAAACAATGATTAAATAGCTTACCTGAAAAGGCTTCCTCACAAGTGTGTCTAATGTATCAGACAGGGAAACTATCTACCTATTTTCATATTACTTTAAAATGTTCATCAGCAATAACAATCAGAATTCCCCAGATTAGTTCATGGTATTATTTACTTTTGTTTGTCCCCCTCCTCCTGCATTTAGGACAGGAACAAGCTTTGTTCTCCCCTATATAAGGCGTGGTTACTCCAGGTAAGAGCTATGGAATTGGTAAGTATTTACATATTTGCACATGCTCAGATATAATTACAATTTTATATTTTTACAGGATTTATTTGTTTTTCTTTTTCTGCAATCAGAGGAAATCCTATTTTTCTCTCAGACTGCAAGTTAAAAACATCCTCCAGCTGCAACTCAATTTTTAAGCCCGACTCCTCCTTGTGTAGTCAGTAAATATGTGCATAGTTGTCATGGGCTACCATCTAGGAATTTTGGTTTCCAAATCACAGCATTACTTTTAATCCCAAAAAATAATAAAATGCTATGATTGTTCTTCTGTCTGTAGCTTTGAAAAGTTCTTTCATCATGCATGTGCATCTTATGTGCTCCTATGTATTCCCATATTAGCTGCTCAGACATAGAGCCTTATTTCAATTAAGCAATTGTAAGTTACTGGTGTCCATATTTAAGCCTGTAAGCTAATTTGCTGTTCAATTGGCTTGAAATTGTGCTTGCAAAGCCTTTTCTATGTCTGTAAGGCCGAACTTGACAACTTCAAAGCTGGAATCAATATTGCTGGAAGAAATATCAACAACCTCAGATACGCCAATGATACTACTCTGATGGCGTAAAGTGAGGAGGAACTAAAGGACTTATTGATAAGGATAAAAGAAGAGAGTGCAAAAGCTGGGCTGCTGCTCCACGTTAAAGCGATGAAGGTCATGGCAAAGAGCAATGTCAATGGCAAATAGATGGGGAAGAAGCGGAGGCAGTGACAGATTTTATTTTTCTGGGCTCCAAGATCTCTGTAGATGGTGACTGCAGCCATGAAATTAAAAGACATTTGCTTCTTGGGAGGAAAGCTATGGCAAGTCTGGTGTAAGCTTTTAAAAAGTAAACATACTACACTCTCAACAAAGGTCTGCATAATTGGAACTATGGTATTCCCAGTAATAAGATATAGATGTGAGAGCTGAACCATAAAGAAGGCTGAGCTCTGGAGAATTTGCACCTTTGAATTGCAGAGAAAACTGTTGGACTCCAAGAAGATCCAATCAATCCATACTACAGGAAATCAATTATAATATTATATCATCATGATATAAATAAAATAAAAAACTCAAACCTAAATGAAACCAAGCATTTATTAAAAAAATTAGTGCGATATTTGATGTGGAGACAGTGGACTATTTTAGACAAATCGGGTTTATAATTGCTACATGCTACTCTCAATACGTCATCCATTAAGGTGAGAATCGATATATGTTCTTTGCAGGTTTCATTCTAGAATAGGATGATTCACAAAGATACTTGATGCAAACAACGCGAGGATCAGGTGAGATTTTCTACAAGCAACAGACAGTTCTTAACATTTCTTAAATCTTGAAATCTGCTTTTAAATTCTTTGAATAAGGCAGTGAAATAATTTAACATGATAAGTTGTTATGCGCCACACATAGAAGCGTGCCAGGCCGCATGAGACTATGAATAAGAAATATATTTATTAACTAATTTTAGATATGCAAATGTACACACAAATGTTCTTTTTGTCTTGCCAAGAGATAAATACCAGTCACCTTCTCCAGCTACCTGCCTGTGCGGCACCTCTTGTTACCTTGAATTTCTTCAATCTACCCTGCATGCACAGTCATCCTGTTAGTTCAGGAGATTTCTTTGATTTCCCACCCTATATTAAGCTTGGATGTTACTAAAAGGTAAATGCTACCATGAACTAACACAGGAAAAAAGGGAAATGTATAAGAAATTACAGTCATTTTCTGGATTAGTTCTGAGTTAAGGAACAAGACTGAGGAGAGTCCTTATATAGGGGAAGAAAAATCTTGTTCCTGTCCTAGATGCAGAAAAGACAAACCCAGAAGTAAATGGTACTATGAACTAATCCAAGAAATGAAAAGGAGTTTAATTTAGTATACATTTTCACTTTCTACAAAAAAATTACATCTGAACTTCTGCTTCTGTCCACTGCCAACTGGACAGTTAGCGGGGTAACAGCATATTCGACCAGTAGGCTGTCCTAAAATTTCCTTTAGATCAGTCTGTCTGCAGTGGCCACTTCAGGATATGTACTAGGGAAAGAGGTATACCTGAAAGACTCACATTACAATAGCCTCCAGGGCAGATTCACTCCCACCATCTGAATGCCCAATAGAGAAGGGGTGGAGAGAAAAGCAAACTGAGCAGACATATTCATTTAATACTTACCTGATTTTTAAGAGAAGATAAAATGTATTGCTTCTCTATATCTGATATTCTCTGGTGGGTTTGAGGGGTGTCACTTACAACAATGTTCCACATTATAAACCACAAAACACCCAGGATTCCTTTGGATAAAGAAGATCAACAATAAAACAAGGATTACATTTAAAGATTAAAACAAAACTGGGGCCTATGGCAACACAACACTATTTATCTGGCAAATTGACGGAGAATGGAGTTATACAAATATGAATGGGTCTAGAACAGCACCAAATCTAAGTATGCCTCTCAGGATAGGAGGTTAAAGAGAAGAGAGACATACCGGACATGACTAGAGAGAGACAAACAACATGTATTTTTCCCTTGAAGTTAAGAATTACACTTGTATCACATCAACATATTTGTTCAGTAAAGTTAGACTAACTGATAATATAATCATTCCAAACATGGCTGTGCTGTGTGCAATACTGAGATTCACAGTGACAACTAAGGGATGGGAGGATGAAAGGAGGTCAACATGACAGTCCCATAGAGACGAGCAGAGAGAAATTAAAGATGTAGTAACTGTTCATAATGTGTTATAACTGGGCTAATAGGACTTTCCTTATGTTAGATGCAACTTATACTTTTAAAGCACCATGACTTGTTGTACCTCAAGGCTATCCCTATAAATACTTACCAAAAATATAAAAAACATAAATCCAGTCCAAATGATAGCAAATTAAACCAGACAATGGGAGAGATACAACTGTACCAAGTTGTGAACCTAAAATAAAACAAAGATTGATTACATAGGGCTGGAATCACAATACAACAAACAGCATTCAAAAGACATACATTGGTTACAGTGACAATAATGTGGTGAAATATTTATGAATAAAAAAGGAAAAACACCAACATTCTCACTAATCTCAGCACAAGATACAGTCATAATTACAGTTAAAGCTCTTGCCAGTTACACAATATGTAATCAACACTATAGCCTACACAATTTATTGATCTATTTACATTAAAATTCCTAACATTAAAATTGTCAAAATATACAAAATAAGGCCAAAGACTGATAACATGCACAAAACACTAATCAATATAAAGTATATTGATTCATTTTGTGAAAAAAAAGGCAGCAGGGTCTTCACATTCCCAGGCAGGTTCAAGTGGCACATAAAATAAACCAAGAACAAAAACTATAAATCATATTAATACATTATTCACCAAATCAGTTAATAATGTCTTCTACCCTCCAAGGGATATTATTTTTTAACAACTATGTTACATTTTATTTAGCAGGTTGTGTGTGGTGGGAAAAGCATTTGCTTTACTTTTGAATGGGATTTGCCACCTTAGAGGATCTTTGGATGCAGTTAAGAAATCCATTCCGTGCTTCTGAAAGATTTCAAAGAACATTACAATAGAATAGCATGGAAGTACAACTGGAAGTCGCATAACTCCTCAGGCTCCAGGCCAAAAGGCAATGCTCCAGAGATCCAATATGGATGCCCCCAACAGAAGCATTCTGATAAGAGTAAGATTATGTTCTCATGGCTTACATAGCTACAACTGTTGTTAGATTGTTCTGTATTTTCCAGTCCAGACTACCATTCCCTCATTTTACATACAATAATTTTTTAACAAACATCTTATTACTGACCTGCATAGGAAAGGCTCAACAACCTGCTCCGCTCCAGAGGTGGAGCCCACAATGACCACATTGCATGCATGGCTGGGAAAGTAACACCCTGGAGAAACAGCAACAGATACAATGAATGGGAATATACATACAAATACAGAATATACATTTTTCACAAGTTTCACCATTCAGTAAAATGATACCTAATCTACACACAATGTAACAATAAAAATGTAATAACTCTAACAGAGTCTATATATACTTGGATTTAGTCTGCACATCTTGACAGCATTACTTTCAAGATAAACGGACCTATGGTAGTAAAGCTCAGTGCAATCAACTCTCCTGACAGCCCAATGTCAGTTGTATTTATAAGAATAATACATGCTGCACACTATGGGCCTCATTCAATTGCGATTTGGCCAATTGAATAGGGCTCTAAATAAGCACATGGCATATTTTTTTTAAATACATTTTTAGTTAGTGAACTTCTATACAAAAGCAAGGTTTTTACTAACTAAAAACTTCTTTAAAAAAAATATGCTATGTGCTTATTTAGAGCCCTATTCAATTGGCCAAATCGCAATTGAATGAGGCCCTATATATGAATAACTTCTTGCTCACATCTACTCCTTTCTACCCCATGCTTCAAATGTATTTTGTCACTACACAGTCATATTTGTAAATTTAGGCAGGCTCATTGGGTTTGCCTAGGGCATTGCAGTCCATCAGTTACTGCTCTACGGACTTATCACAATCTAGATTTTGAGAACACTCTGATTTATGGTAGCCATGTATTTTTTTGACTAATTAGATATAGAGTATAGATATATAGTATGAACTCAAATGAAAAGTCTTAATATTGGAAAAGGTTTAGGATATTGAATATTGTGGTTTATTTAAGTTTCTTACTTTCAGCCATTCTGTAATATTCAGCATTACACAGATATTTATATCTAACATTATTTCACTTAGCCGACACATTTTTGAATATAGATGCACAATTTGCTATTATTGCTCTGTGCTATAATGGCTACAGTATTGGTAACGTATTACTGCTAGATATTGTCTCTGGAATCTTGAAAAAAAAACAGTAAAACTTGAATGAATCCAGAGAATGAAAAAGGGACATTGTTGGGGCTGAATAGAGGGATTTGCCTGTATATGTGGGACTCTTGCTTTAATAGAAGCACAATGAAATACTGTCCATCCACAGCATGATTTTCTGGATGTACCGGCACTGAATGTAGTAAATTATTTGTACATTCACACATTAATTAGGATGTAGCTGAATCATGATGATAGTAAAAGAGCTTTCCTCAAAATTATTGAATAATCACCTCTCCAAGACCTTCCAGTGCACGCACAGCTATTAGGTATCCTGCTCCTAAATCGGCAGCTAACGGAGTCAGCAGAGTAAATATAGCAGTGCCTAGGATACCATATCCCAGCAATATTTTGCCTCCAATTCTCCCAGCTATGTATCCACCAGGAATCTGAGTGATGATATAGCCATAGAAAAAAGATCCAAGTATCCAGCCTTGGGTATCTGAATCCCAGTCATATTTCTTTCCCTAAGTAAAATGGAGATAGAAAAATTGACATAAAAAAAATACATACATATATATATATATATATCCTCTGTAAAAATAAATATCACACTAAATGTGTGTGTAGGAAGCCACTGCTCACTAACCAGGCCAATAACAGTCATTTGCTGCAAAGATTACATATTTTCATGAACATACATCCCAAAAATCACAAGCATATGATGTCAGTAAAGATTCAGGTACATAAGAAGACAATCTTTGTCAATATTTTAAATACTGTGGGTCTATAACATGCTGACCTAATGTTGAAATTACAGAGACCTAAAGGCCTACAGCATACAAACATCTGATCAATATAATTTAATAATTTTATTTTGCAGAGGATAGTAGAGCAGACACTTAGATGAGCCTAGTGCACCATATTCACTTAATATATCAAGAACATGGAGAATGTGATATTTACAGTAAATTCGGTTTCATTGAGGCCTTCAACGGCAGCACACACTCCAGAGTTAGGATACAAAGGGTACCATTAATACCTGGACGTCCTTCCCAGTCTTACCTCAAATGTTTATAATACGGCAACCGCAACCATGGGAAAACACTAAAGACAGCAGATTTTGCTCAATACAATTTTAATAGGACAAAAGTCTATGTGCGGTCAAGATAACAAGATTTACGCTAAGAAACACATTCTCCATTTCCTTGAATTCTTCTAGGTACCATACATTTGAGATATATAAGAAGGCAATTGATCGGGGATTAAAGTGGGTAACTGCCTTAACAGCTTCCAAAAACCTGTAAATACATGCCGTGTCCTCCTTCGCTAACACATTAAAATTATAGGGTTTAATAAACGTGCCCAAATGTGACCATGTAGTAGCGTTACAAATCAGCTCTGACAAAGCTTCTGTACGATCGGCCCATGAAGCTGTCTGTGCTCTACTGCAGTGTGCTGCAAGCGCCTGTGGAGGAAACTTATTGACACTGTTATAAGCTATAGATATAACCTCCTTGATCCAATGAGCAATATTGTGTTTAGAGGCAGATGAGCCCTTTTCTGTTGCATCAAACAAACAAACAGGATTTGTCGAATCTTGCATTTCCTCAATGTAGAGAAAACACAACTGAACATCCAAGCCATTAAATGGCCCCTAGCAGATGAAGAATTGATGAAAATTGTTGGTAATATGATTTATTTGGTGTGATGATAATATGAAGGAACCTTAGGACTAACTTCTCAAAGACTCTTAAAAAGGTTCTGTTCTCTTCAGAGCCTACGTCTCAAGTCTCCAGGCAGAAAAATGGCCACCAGAAAAATGGTCTTCAGTGGTATAAACTTTAATCAACACTTTGAAAAAGGTTCAGTACGACTATCACCCTATCCTTTTACTTCAATACTTTCTGCAAGACCTTAAGGATTAGTGGGAATGAGTATCCACTCCTACTTGATTCTCTTTCACCACCCTGCGGCTGGTTGCCATAAAGCCCACATATGATAGAACCCACTTGTAAAGATAATAATAAGAAATGATGAGTGGAGTTCCCATCCCCTCGGAGCGGAGGATCAGATAAGAAAGTCTGATACGGTATTTAATTCTCCCCTTCTGTGCACCACCACAAACTGACGCACGTTTACTTCTGTGCACTGGCAGATTCATTTCTACAATCTGACACTGCAAAGATAGCATTGCATTTTTATGAACCCGCCAATATGATGTTATCCAAGTGTACCTTGAATGATTAGGTGTATTGTGAACACGAAAAGTTTGATATACACTGGCCTTTTATAAGGCCAATCTGAATGTCAAACTAACAAAAAGACTGTAAATGAAAAAAAGAAATCAGATTAGGAGATTTAGCACAAAAGAAACCGGTTGGGGGGATACCAAGCAGAGTACACTATCTACAGTCCACTGGGAGACAAACTCATCTATTCCCCCAGTGGACAACGCCAGGTGGTACTCTGCCCGGATACGGGAGCGCACCAGTGCCCGGAACATGGCCTCAGGTGACAATAGAACACCCTCTATCAAACACTGCTTCCTGGACTTATATATAGCCAGCTTGGCTAATGCCAGGAGCAGGTTGACGAGGAGGTCCCTGGCCATATTGCCCCGGGACACTGGGCGCCCAAAAATAAAAATGTGGGGGGAGAAATGCAGCCAGAACTGTAGGAGGAGGCCCCTCAAGAGTGACAAGAGGGGCTGCAGTCTGGCGCAACCAAAAATAAATAACTAAAATAAAATAAATATGATGCACAGACTCTCCCTTTCCACAGAATGGACAAGTGGAGAGAGAGTCCGTGAAATTAGCCAAGTACTCTCCCGTGCTCAGTGCACCATGGAGCACTCTCCAACTCAAGTCCCCGGTGTGTCGTGGAACTAAAGTAGAATAAAGCTCCCTCCACCGAGGCCTCTCGCCCTCGTCAGCTGGGAGGACCCGCCTCCAGATGGTATCGGGACGGGTCACGAGGGCAAGGAAGTGCACTGTATGGAGCACGAGAGAATACAAGCTCTTCCTTGAAATGCCACAAAAGCATGCCTCGAGAGGTTGGGGACAGGAGGAGCCTGAGGGGAAACACGGGGCTTGTGTCCATAACCCTTTCAATTGTGCTGTAAGAGATGCACTCCCAACTATACAGACTTGTGTCCGTGGACAACATGAATCAATCTGGGGGCTCCCAATTTTGGCCAGCGATCAAACTTCTGTCTTTTAGCCACCATTCCAGTAACAACCATATTTGGGGACACACCGGTATGCAGTGCTCTAATAGCCACACAGTTCTCTCCCACTTTGACAGTGATTTTCTTTATGAGGCCATATATGATCCTTGGCCAATGGAACCACAGGCATAGCTGCTGTCATTTAATCCTGGACACAGTCTGAGACTAGTCTAGGAATCTGCTCTGGAGTGTCAGAGTTTAACAGGGTTTTCTGAAGCTGATTATTGCATTAATAAGGGATAACTGATGATCGCCAATGACAACCATCATCATCTTTTCAATCCGTTGCCAAGTTCTTTGGTCCCTGTATGAAATAATGAAAGAAAGAACCTACACACACTCCAAGATTGTATTCAATAAAGTTTACTTGGTTGTGGGTATATGGTAGTTCAACAGCTTACCATGCCACATAGTAGCACAATGTAGAAGAGCATCATGCGTTTCTTTAGGGATTCTCTTAATCCATTGGGGATCTTGGTGCAATATGAAGGCAAGTGTTCTCAGCATTTTTTTGCTTTTAAGTTTCAGCTAAATAGGTCTTAAGTCTTTTGAATACCCTTCACAACACCCTGTATTTCGAAACAGCTTTATTTGCAGCTTTCAATTTCTTACTGCACGTTATAATTTGAAAAGGCCACTTATACCATGTGACCTCATCATAAACTTGCTCATTATGAAAAACGCCCTGGCTAAATTATCTAAATTAGATAGTAGCAAATGGTAATCCATGGCTGCTACAAGTTAATTCTTCAAATACAGTACGACTGTGATGCTTTCTAGTCTTAAGTATGCCATCATTACTGTCATGACGTTTGTGAAGGTTTGTTGGGAAACTGAATGATCAAAGGGTAGATCAATGAACTGGAAATTATGTACTGGCCCATCTACTTGTAGAGCTCTCCTTAGAAATCTGTAGTGCCCTGGATAAATGGGAATGTGTAGGTATGCGTCCTTCCAGATCTATCAACACCATCCATTTACCGTTCTGCAGAATTGATGGATGATGGATGCAGATGATGGAATCCATCCTAAATGTTCTTGTTTGAACCAACTGGTTTAAGGACTTCAAATCCAGTACAGCTTTGAAATCTCCCAAAGCCTTTGTCACTACAAAGGGGAACATGTGCCTTAAAACCTTTAACAGCTGTAGACCTTTAAGATTACTGCTGAACTAAACCTCCAACAGAGAACCTCCAGTTCAAGTGGGGGTTTTGGGGACCTTGATTTTGCAAATCTTAAAAAAGAGGTTGGTGCAAAAACGTTATCTTGTTTTTGTTAAGATTTATGGTCTGATGCTATGTCTCAGTAATCAGTGATTGAAGACAAACCCACTTGAAGGTCAGATCACCCTTACAGGTCAGTAAGTAGGTGGTTTCTAGAAGAAACAGAATGACATTTTATTTCCTGCAATTTTGAGTTGTTGTGGCTTTCCTCTAGCGTTAGATGCAGAGGGGGAACAAAAATGCCTTGGAATTGTTATGAATTGTTGTCTTGTCTCCCTTCCGTAAAATTGGTTACAATCACCAATGTGTGACAAAAAGTTCTTCTAGCTCTCACAAGTATCATATCTCGTGGCAGTCTTGCTCTATGTTCTGAAAGCTAATGAAGTAATATGTAATGAAAAGTGTATTGAAACCAGCCCATTAAATGGCTCCATAGCAGATTTTTGAACTGTAGATCATTGGATAGAACTTTAACCTATAGGCAACGTGTCAAATTGCGCCTGAACCGTAGTTGTCTCAGCAGACAAGTTGCTTTCAATACAATTCTAGCACACGTGTTTAGTGGAGGTAAGGAGAAGATTCTTATCAGTCGGATGATATCTGGAGAATTTAACTCTTGGTTTTCCAGATCTGGTAGAATTAGAATCATTCCTGTTTGAAGTAGGTTCAATTGTTGCTGAAGACAAATCCAAAATAGACCAAACAAATTCTTAGATGTGGTCCCTACAATATAATGCTAGTTATATAACGCATTACTATAATATACGGTTAGTGACGTAAATATTATAATCCTATAAGGATACTAATAGGACCTCATTATTATACAAACAGAGTGGAGTATATCTTCTCAGCAGCAGCTGTAGACGACCAACTTGCTATAACACAGCGATACCTTCAAGAGTTTCTCCTTTAATATATGTGGTTTGCCTTTATGCCGCCATTGAGTAAACTTCTGTAGCAGCCATGCAACAATTAAGAGTTAGCATTAGCTAGATGAGATAATTATAATTATAAAGTGGGTTGACAATCTGGTAAAATCCTGCTTCAGTCATGCTGCAAGTAACATTTAGCATTAGCACTTATAAAGTAGAAGATATAACCTAGGTGAAAAGTGCTAACCGTTAGTGCAAGAGCAATGCCACTTTCAAAAACGTCATTATATAAATGATAAATAAAGTCATAATAGACTTAAATGTCATGTACCAAAACTTGCTTCTGGGCTATGTGCATTAGATCTGCCAAAGCAGACTCTTTTGCACACAACATATCTTTATCACTTTGCAGCTGCAGTGATAACAACTATCCATACTCTTACAGCTCCTATAGAAGTGCATGGAGTTTTATCCTCCAATGATCATTCACTCTACCAAAGGACCAATGAAAATGAGGGGGTGGTCCAAGAGCAGAAATTCCATGCCTGTATGCTCTACTTCTAACCCCTCTGGCTGCACTGGCACCGGGAGATGCGGGTGAGAGACTTAACAAAAGGGCGAAGCATTAATCATAAGGTAACAAGATCAGGAGCATGCTTGTCGCACAGGTGCTCTGTAGGTGCTCGACTTAGCACATACAGGTCAGGTTATAATAACATGTATGTGGCAAAACAGTAATCACATTGAAATTAAACAGGAGCCACCATGAGAGGGGAGATAATAGAAGTGCCATAAAAAAGGGGGAAATACACGGATATTTTATCTACCTGTTGTAACTCGCTTGCTTTTGTCGAGTAGACACCTAGGCAAAACAGCATTTTTCCAAGTGGTGCCTGTAACACCACTAGGGAGGAGCAGCATTGGATGCATTTTTAGTTATGGCATCACCTAGACCACTAGCACGTAACAGCCTCATGAGTCTGTTACAAGATGCACTCCCTAATTCTTAATGGAAGAATAGTTGCAGCCCAGATATAATTGGTCATGGTAAAGGGCTATCTCTCAACTGTCCTGAGGATCTGATGTATCACTGTATATAACCTCCAAGTAGTATATAAATGGTCTCTTTGGAAGACATAATGAGCCATTTATGAGAAAAGGAAAACCTTTTGCTCCTCTCCTACCTAGAATTGAAATTCAATATGCACTGATATTCTGAAAAATAACTCCTTTCCTTATGACATATCCTGAAATGTTTAAATTTAGTTACGGTTCCATATTGTGTTTTTTTTTTCTTTTTGTTTTTTGTTTGATTGTGTATAAATATTGATGTTTTGATATTTGGATTTTTATGTTTGTAAACTTTGTAATAAAAAAATAAAAGTGGTAGATATAATGGGAACAAGGCCAATGCTTCATTTTAATATGTGCATCTATTTTCCTCAAATTGGATAGTATATCCTGCCTGTAATAGTACAGAATAAAGGAGCCTAGGATGGGAGGTCCAGTTATTAATCTGTGTGGTATTTTGTCTGCCCTACCTCTGGAGGGTGTGATCTAACCCCTCAAGTGTGTGCTGCCTAGAAAATGTCAAGTAACAATTGTACACCTGACATTTTTTAAAGGGCAGACATTTTTCAGTTTCTGTTTTATATAAAAACGTGGTGTTCTGAATATGTTTAAATTCATTTCAGCCCTCTAAAATTGAGCAACTAAGCATGCATGGGCAGTCCAATAAGACTTTGCCAAATATGTTTAGAATGCAATATTCCAATCAGGTGTAGCTGTGGCTTTAAAACGGTGTAAGAGAAGGATTACGGGTTAAAGAATGTCTGTTTTCAAATTATTTTCCATTAATCAAAGTTCCAAAGACAGTGAGTAATATAGCTCACCCGTGTCAGATATAGAAAATGTTACAAGTGGGAATAAATTGTGAAAGTAAAATACAAAACAAGACTTTTTAGATGCCCAGTTTTCTCTTACATGGCGGAGTTAAGTAAATGTAAGCTTTTTAAACTTTATAGCATTCATTTTCTATGCACTTTTTTATGTTTACAACCTGGTCTTTCAAATGCATGAAAAATATAATTGTGAGTTTATTGTTTCTTTTAATTAATATTTTAGAAATCAGAATAACTCTGAATGGGTTAAAACAGAAACTCAGCGAGTAGCATGATCAACAAATCTTCTACATGAAGTACAAAAGAGAAGAGCAAAAACCATGGTAAAAAAAATGGCAATGCCATTTGTGCCTTTTCTGCAGCTAAGTAGTTAACTTGTCAGGTCCAAAACGCATGGATTTTAAGAAGGAAGAAAAGCATCTTACCTTAGAAATATGGTGAACTGCAGGGGAAATATTGTGGTCAGGGCACACGTCTGCACTTGTGTTTTGTTGGGCTGCTGTAGTTGTATTTACCATGTCCACCAGAGCTACACTGAGATTGACCCGCAGGGCATACAGGACAAAGAACCCAAGTAAAGCCATGACAGCCAAATTGTATCGCGCAGAGCAGCATCTTGGAGCTGAAACACAGACAGACATGTTGGATATAGTTAAAATGAATGCCAGCTAGGTAACTAATAGCAAACTGCCTTCTGCTCCACTTCATTCTGACCTTTAATTTGTGTTTACCTTATGAACACATTATCTACAGTAAATGTGTACATAAAGTATGGAGAACATCCTTTCCACTTACTATCTTCCTCAAATGAACCAATTAAAGCATCAAATCTGAATAATGGTCAGTAAAGCCTCGACTGGAAAAAAAGGACTAATGAGATTCTGTCATGAGTCATTTATGGTTTTAAAGATGCGCAGTTAGCCAACATATGTTGTTTAAACAGAAAAAAGGTACAGTACAAGTAAATATAATTGAGATTTGTTAAGTTACAGTATTTGTAAGCCATGTGAAAACACATATTCATAAAAGGATCAAGACTACAGACACATACAGTGTTTTGATTTCCAAGACGTTCCATATTTATTAATTTGAACGCTTCAAAAAGAAAAAAAGTGTTATACTTGTTATATTTAACCTTCATATGCAAATTAACATGATATATTTTAGGAAAACATGCTACTGCTGTTTATTCCAGTATGGTCAACTAGCAAACTTGTTTTGGTCACCCCTTAGACCAGGCTAATAAACAGGCATTAATGGTAACCCTCATCAATGCAGATACTTACCAATTAAAGTTTTTTGCCCATTGCTCATGAATTCTAATTCTTCAAAAGGTGCATTCTATAAAAAAAATATACTTTGGTGTCCTTAGGTGATGGAGATGTCAGTTTGAACTCATTGTTGTCACCGTGACAAAGTTACAATGTCAAGTCATGTTTATTCTGCAAGTTCTTTTGTTTTGTAAAGAGAGCTGTCCAAGGTCTTTGTTTTTAAGCTAAGAACATAATGTATGTGTGCAAATAGCTGCAGAGTTTTTTTCCTAGTAGTGCGAATCTCTAAGCAGGTCTTTGAGAAATCTAGACTTCCGATTAGTGTAACAAATTGTAAGACAATAGTAAGGAAAGTGGCTTTTGTGCCCACTGTGACATCATTGCTTTTGCATTTTTGGTAAATTAACGGAATTATTATTTCTATTAGTTTATTAGATCATCTAAATGTTGTAAAGCTATTTCTAATATTCAAGGAGGTCTCATTTAAAAAGCTCTTTTAGAAGCCAGAAATGTAGAAAGCAAATGTCATTCTAATTGGTTTCTCAGTTTTTCCTATTTATAGGTTATATAATAAATACATATTTCTAGATAAGATAGAAGCAATGATATCCACCCAGTGCTGTATTTATTTACTATCAAGCCATGTCCAGGGCACACTGTTCATGCAACAAGGTGTATTTTGTTGACTTCATAATTGCGCAAAGCTGCAATGATATCTGTTATAGACAATTCAAGTTGCCTGTTGTGGTCACTCCTGAGAAGATCCTCTCCCATCTCCATGAATTCCAGCTACAACTGAGCTGAACTGGACAGAAAAGTTTGAATAAAGTAATTCTGAGGACAAAGATT